>CM076571.1:792975861-793243230 GCA_034641835.2 Pinus albicaulis
TCATTAATTGGTTATCCCAATTTTGTTGTCTAGTAGTATATTTGGTCATTAATTTAGTCACTGATTTAGTCATTGATTTGATCATTAATTTAGTCACTGATTTGGTCATTGATTTAATCATTAATTTAACAATTAATGACCAAATATACAACAAAATATATTACTATATGATCACCCGAGAAAACCAATTAATGACCAAAGAAATATGACCAAAATGTTGGTCTTGTTATAAGATACTGTAAATTAGCTACTAATAGTCATATATATGCAAATTTTAGTCATCATTTGAAACCAATTAATGACTGAAGAAATATGACTAAATTTTGGTCGTGTTATAAGATACTGTAAATTAGCTACTAATAGTCGTATATATGCAAAATTTAGTCGTCATTTGTAATTACAAATTTATCATTTGCAGTAGTCATTTATTCATTATATAAACGACTAATTTAGTAGTTTATATTCATTTCATTTATTTTAATTAATAATCCTTATAAATGACTAATTTAACAGTTTATATTCATTTCATTTATTTTAATTAATAATCCTTATAAATGACTAATTTAGTCGTATATTCATTTTATTTGTGTTCATCATTAATCAATATAAACTACTAATTTAATAGTTTTAAATTGATTTTGTGTTCCTTATTACTCAACATAAATTAATTTGAATGATTTAAAAAACGACATACAATGTGCATGTTCATATAATATGAAAACACAAATTTGCATATTTTAATTACAATACTAAACAATATCAAGTGCAACTATAAATAATTTCAACCACATAAATTATATTATATGAAATGTTAAAGTATTACAATATGATTTTCCAACTTAATATTGGTTGGACTACAATTTACACATGAAATGGTGTTTCATCACTTCAAAACATTATCGTTCTGTTTTCAAGGCATTGCAGGTGAATTCACCAACTCTGAATACTTAACCATAAGTCTTTATATGTGTGTCTTATGTGGGATATTGGCTCTAAGGATATCACCAGACCAGTTCTCCTCTCTTTTTGCATTTGTCGCTCCAATGTTATTGCTCCCCTCTTTTTTCAATTCCTACTTCTTACCATCAATACTGAGTTCATTTTCTAAAAACAAAAGAAGATACGATGAAGAGTATAAAACATAAAAGACAATGAACACTAGAATATAAACTAAATTAGACTATAAATAGTTTATACGACATATACCTTAACATCAGCAATGTCAAAGCCATTTTTTCCCCGTACAAGTAAACAACTCAAACAAATTTTCTTCATTGGAATGATAATGGCTACTATAATGTGGCCAAATAACCTGTATAAACAAAGAAAATAAAATGTCACCATATATAGAAAAGAACATCTTAATAACTTAGTATTCAACTTTCAAGGAAAGCTTAGGAAGAATCATGTCAACTAAGTTATATGCTAAAAAGCTCAAGATGTAGATAACTTGTGAAAACAAATAATATGAGGTGTGATGTTTAATCATTGTCGTTTTATTCACAACGATATTTCATTTTCTAACACATGAACTTAGTTAAGTATATAAACAACATGTACTCAAATAACAACATGAAAGTAACTTTTTCTGATAGTCACGAAAATATTTTAACACAAAATAGCTATAAGGATTCCAATCAATATAGTGTAATACTAATTTCATCTTCAAGCTTTGGTTGTTTTTTAAATGGACATGATACTAAATAGTTTCAATTTCATAGTTAAAAGACAACAAAATCAAAAGAAATGTCCAAAATATAACAATCAAACAATAAAGAGAGGATATCATGGAACGGAAATTGCAATTATAAAAAATTCGTTTACCTGTCCATTGATGTCATGTCGGCATTCCTAAAACATTTGATTGCCCAAAATAACTATGAAGTGAAATATCACAACATTAAAAACCATAGGAATTCCTACTAGAAACGTTTCCAAATTCGATGGCTTAGGTGTCTAAGTGATCTCTAACAGCGAATGAACCATATCCAAGACGTGATATGCATTATCTCCCCATCCTTTTTCCAATCACATTTCCTGTAACCTGACCACATAAAAAAATTTGACGGTGAGATTTTTATGCATATTCAGTCATAGCACAAGATAAAAAACAACCAACCATTCACTTGTCAACATGAGAGAGCATAGATAACCACAAACTTGATCAGGCAAAATTGTGAGCAGGCTACCTTGAAATTTTCTTAATTACATATGTCTACTAATGTCGACTGGATACAAACATAGAATATTTTTCTTCTTGATAAATCCCACAAAATCCCCTTGTTTCTTGGGCATGAAGCTTTCTAAATGAACTCTTGATTTGTTTTACAAAGCAGATAATACATGCTCCCCCTTTAGTCTCTTAATATCTTCCAAAACAGTTCCAAGAACTTCTAATGCATGACCATTTTCTAATAAGCTTCCTAGCTCTGTACCTCCATCCTTGATTTCCCTTGTTATATCTTGAATAAAGAATATCCCTTCAACAACCAATTTTGCGAGAATCCTACCAAGGAACTCAGGAGCCTTGGGTGCATCAATAGTAGCATCCTGCAATGAAAATAGTACAGTATCCAACCTAGAAACATCAAAATTACATATAGTTATAATTTATAATCACAAGTGACCATAGACTGTAGCAATCCTAAAATAAATTCAAACTTGAATAAGAACAAACACAAAATTTCACACTACCCTTTAGTAAGTTGTCCTTGATTTAGCAAGAAAGGCTCAGACTTACATAAATGTGTAAGTAGATTCCCCAGAATATCAATTTCAACATATTTCCTGACAAAATAATCTAATATCCAAATCAAAACCGTAGTTGAATGGAACAATGGTGCTTTAAGGTCATCCACACAAAAAGTTTCCTCCTTCAAATCTTTCACACTGGATGGTATGTCATGCAAAATTAAGAAAAAGTCAAGGAAACTTGTCGACTTCTCTAAAATACATAATGAAAATGCATGGAAGATTTGTAAAGGAATGAACCTATAATATTCTTTGATTGCCATTTTAGCCTTTTTCCTAAGTTGAACCTCAATGAGTTGTGAACTCAAATTTATTTGAGAAGAATGTTCTTACAGTTGAAATTCAACATTTGCAGTCTTCCCACCTCTATCACATGATGAGGATGAATTATTAAACTCTCTTATGTCATTATCCAAAACATTTCTTTCCTGGACACATGATTTTGCAAATAAAGGCTTTTCTGTAGCATAAGTACTCGTCAAAATTTCATCTCTCATACCAACTGGCATCCGGTCATAACTGCAACCTGAAATTGGACCTGCACATGTTCATCTATTACTAAGAGATGTGAATGGTGGAATATCTGCTAGAGCACTCTTAGCATATGGCAGAGGTTGAGCCCTCCCTCCTATTCCCTTGCCAAGACCTCCCTTAGGACAAACAGTCTAGTGGCCATCATCAGAAGCTCTGTGTGTTGAAAGGCTTGGCATAGACTAATTTTCAAATTGAGCCCTATCCACAATCTAAGCATCCTGACTGGTGAATCCACGGTCACATGATCCCATATGCGGTTGTGGCCCTTTAATCCCACCCATATGTGGAAGTGAACCCATCTGTGCACCTGCCATATAAGGTGGCATCGCAAGTCCTCTCACACCATGATCAAGTGGTGTCATAAGTCTCCGACCTGAATGTCCCATATTCTTACTTCGAGAGCGACATCCCTGTCCATGTAGTTCTTTCATAGCATCCCGATGCACTTCCTCTATTTTCTTGGGGCCCTCAACTTTCCTCCTTTGTTTCCATCCATTCATCCTCAAATCAATCAGATCCTTCAACATGAACCTCAGCCTAGAGGGAAGCCGTTGTTTATTGGACATTTTTGTCATCCTATCGAAGTAAGCATCAATATGTTCCTTGGCCTTTGAATGGTCAATCATATGACCAATAGTGCTGATCAGTTTTCACAAATCTTCAACATTTTCCTCCTCTAGATGTTGAAATTCACCAATTAATTTCTTGATGCATGCATGCATAATTATTTCGGTCAGCATACTTTCTTTAAAAAGCTCACTAATAAACCTTATATTTCCTAGCATTCATCATCATGTTGCAGCGTTCTTCTCCCGTCTTTCTTCTGTTGAAAGGATTTTTTCACCATGCTCTTCTGCTTTCTCAGCCTTTACCTCTTCTTTTTCATATTTTTCAAATTCTTCCTGACATTTGTTAAAAAGAACTCGCTTGAAAACAACCTTCTCATTATCGTCATAAAATTATGGTATTCCTGTAGCAAGATGAAAATAGAATTTTGCATACATTTCACAAAAATCCGGCTCCATCAAGGCTTTGTCAAATATTTGAGATATTATACCATGAAGACATGATGCAAAGTCAATGTTCACTTCTTTGAACTGTTCAAAAAGTATCTCAAATTTTCGAGGAGTTAATTTATTAAGATGGATTTAATTTGTCTTTGTTTCAACTGATCCTCATTAGAAACCTTGCGCACTTCATATCGGTTCTCTGATATATGAATTGTGGGCAGAGAAGGTCGTGGAGGAGGAATCAAACCCTTTGGCAAAATAGAAGCACGTTGCCACCTACCAGCATCAGAATTATTTCTCACTAGTCCAACTTGTGGAAGTGGTGCTTGCACATAAGGCCCTCCAGGAAGGATGACATTCACGCATTTTTGTTGAACATGTATTTCTTTCAAAGCCAATATTATAATCTTGGCACGGTTGAAACGCAACAAAGGAACCACTAAGATCTGCATCCATCTGCATATCACAGCCAACAGCAACAACATCCACCGGCTTGGCCCATCTATCATCATCCAAATTGGCCATATTTCTCCCACGACGTTCAAGTAGATAATTACCACTCAGCTGCCTGCCAAGTCCTCTTGCAGTGCTTGCTAATGCATCAACCTCTCCTACATGACTTGCACGTGCTTGGGAATTTCCAAGTAATTCAATAGTGTCTAGACAAATTTCAAAATGATTTGGTAGATCTTTTCACTGATCCTTAATTGTCAACAAAAAATATCTGGAGTAATTTCTGTCTCCTGAAAATTTAGTAACTAAAATAGCTACTTGATTCATAGGAGTTAAAATCTCAGCTGCATCTTCCCAGTCATCCACTTTTTTCTGGACTTGCTTCTCAGGGTCTTTTGAAGAAATCTTACTTTTTACAACATCGGTTACTATTTTGGATGGTTCTGGAAGGTTCACATATTCCTTCTCCTCTTGAACCTTATAAGCATTATATAAATCCGTGTGGGAGCTGTAGCATTTTCCTTACTGGAAAAAAAAAATAGTCTTTTTTTTTCTTCTTTTTGACAACTACTACCTTGGCAGCATCACCAATATTGCAGCATTATTCTTTGCAGAAACATTGGAAAAAATTTTATTCTCCTTTTCTGTCAATCTAGCTACTAAATCCTGGTTGCCTTCACTTTCAACAAGCAAAGATGACACCTGAAGTTGAGCAGACATTTCACAAATATCACTATTAGTGGTGGATACTTTACCCTTATCTTGTGTGTCAATTGCCTTCACATTGGCAGCTGAACATTCCCCAAGTACTTTAGCACTATCATGGTTAACCCTACCTTTGTTTCTATATCCAGAAGATTGTTTGCAGTCAACAACTTTGTTACCAAGCTGAAAACCTAGTTTTTCCTCCAAAATATCCATATCAGCTTTAGCGAACACTTATATAGCTTCTTATTCTAATTCCCATTCAGACACCTTGCCTATATGTTGTTAACTGCTCAGATACAACTAACACTTCACCCTTTTTCTCTTTGAGTAGATTTTGATCAACAACCACTATTCCATTATCATGTGTAGCCAGTTGAGATGCCAACCTACCCTCATGCATTCCATTGATTTTTCTCTCCCCAGCATGCAAACTAGCTTTTTCTTTTCCAATGACAGAATTGGAAAAATAATTCAGCTCTTTGTTTATGTCAGCATTAGGTGAACTTGACAACTCAATTGGGGAATCAGAAATCACAAAAATCCCATGCTCAAGATGGAGAACATTTCCAAGATATTTCTTCTCTCCAATTACAAAATTAACAAAATCATTGTTGCAGCTTTGTCTAGCATTATCGCTTGATGATTCAGAATGTTTATTCTTCACATTTCTAGGTTTTGAATCTGATTTAATGCCATCCTCACTGCATGTTTGGTTCTTCAATGTTCCTACAAGAACATTATTGAGCATCCTTTGTAGAAAACTCTATAACTAGCCCATAATTTTCTATTTTTCCTTCATATCCCTTACCAGAGCTTCCCAAAAATGAAGACTATCAGCAATGATCAATTCACTCACAGATTCTGAATCTTGTAAAGGTTCCAAGGTTCCCCTGGAAATATCCCTTTCGGTGATCTCATCTACAGATGATGAAACTCCTGATATCCTTAACGAGTGAGTGTCCACAACATTAACCATGTTTCCTGATGACTTCTTTGGCAATAGTATCTTTTCACATTTTGTGGGATTGCTAAATGAACCACACTGATGGGTTGCAGAATCAGGCTTTGGCAGTGAATAATGCAATAACTGTTTCTATAGCTAGGGCAGAATTAGCCCCTCCATCAATAGCTTTAATTGTCTTCTGTAGGGATGTCATTAAAGGAGTTGTTGAGGTAGATGATGAAGTCCGACTCAAAAGTAACTCCTCCACCTACCTGTTAGAACCAATAAGTTTAGACTCCTCTGTAACCACCTCTCCTTTTGACTCCCTTTCCATATTTGAAGAGCTTCCTACCAATGACACCTATTGTTGCATCTGCTACTTTTTAGGCTTGTACTCAGATTTTGTCATCTTATTTGAACATTCATTTTTTGAAAGACCTCCTTGTTTTTTAGATATGTTTTTCTGATTTTCACTAGTATGATGATATAATTCAGGCTCAAGTGCAGAAACTACAGAACAATTTGAAATCATACCATCAGAGATATCACATGTTGTCGCCGCAGGGATGTTCACTGGTGACAGTTTAACTCCATCTACTTTATCTATAGTTAATACTTCAGATGGAGGACTGATGGGAAACTCTAAACTACAATTATCTTCATTGTTGACAAATGAAACTGCAAGAGAACTTGATTGATTTCCAAGAGATTCTAGCAAGGAGTTTGTCTTTCCATCCAGAACTTGAACTGGAGCCAAAGTGGTTTCTGAAGCCTGTGGGAATGGTTTCAATATATCTAGCATCTCACCAGAATGGATCGTATCCAGTTTATTTTGTCCTGTTAATGGGCATGAATCATTTCATATGCCATTTTTTGTCTTTAAAGGTTGATGAAAAGTAGATGAAATGTTACCATATGACCCAGCTGTCATCGATGAGTAGAAATTCATTGGGCCTGAACCACTTAAAGAAAAAGAACCTGAAAGTGGATGTCTGTATGTAGGCAGTCCTGCTGATGGAGGAATGGAATATTTAATTGATAACACAACATCCTTGTCTATTTGCAAATCTGACTTCATACCTTTTAGACCAAACTTCAGCTCTTCATGAGTCTTAGGGTGAGTGATTTTAACATCCATATTGGTCTGTTGGGGAATATACTGATTTATTGGTCCATTGGGGAATATACTGTTGGGGAATTTTTTTGGGTCATATATTGTTAAGCTTTTGCACCTAAATTCCTCACACAAAACCTCTCTGATGTCATACCATTGAATTCCACGTGTTTTTTTTACATTTACACATCATGATGCAACCGGAATGATAATAGGTGTTGTACTGAAACCAAACTCTTCTACACCAAGGCGAGTATCTATGACAACATATCTTCCTGTTTTCAATTGACCATATGTTTGTAGAATTTTCCGACCATACAATTCATTAGCCACCAATGTCTGATGCGTCTCTGCTAGCCCAAGTTCCCAAGGCAGCCCAACATTTTTTATTCATGTCCAACAAGATGCTCGAGTACCACCATCATTTCCTAAAATCAATACATGATCTGCATGGCCCTTTACTACACCACTTGCTATCACTCCAACTCCAGCTTTAGAGACCAACTTTACGCTGATTCAAGCTCTTGGATTAGAATTCTCCAGCACAATCCATCAAAATAGTCAGATACGTCTTTATTACCTTCCAGTACTGCAAACCTCATATCTTGAACATGAAACCTTACAACATGCAAAGCCCCCCAACATTTGGTTCAGAGGAAGGTAGATGGTTTTGACCAACTTTGGTTGACTCTTTAGTTGAAACCAATTTCTATCACGTGTAAAACTCTCTTGATATGGATAAGGCATGAGTGGACTTTTCATTACCCCAACTGTACAAAGAACATGTTATACAAGGTTGATTGCAACAGTTAAAAGTTAAAACTCTGGTTTTAATTTAAAGAAATTCTCACTGTTGGAGTCAAATCTATGAAAGTGAATGATATCCGAACATAGTGTTTGAGATAGACAGGAGTTGTCTTAGATAAAAATGGGAATACATGGCATGATGCTAGGCAATATGCCCCAATGCAGACATATTATGACAGAAAAAAGCAGATATTTACTGAACTGCTTATGATTTTATGTGATAGATTAGTTTCCCATATCCTCACAAATTGTTCAGTAGATAGCCTTGTTATGTAGAAGTAACATATTCATGATTGAAAACAACTCTATATTTGTATTCCCAAAGTCTACTCCATTATAAGGGTTTTCATCACAATCTATAGAGAAGAATGCCCATAAAATTATAAATATAAAGATTCGAAAATGGAGGAGCATATGTATGGACATAGATAGTGTCAACATCCAAGCACAATAAAAGGTAGAAGCACTAGAAGACAACTGATTTGCCAACTAAACTCCAAATGTCCACTACTGGCAATAGCTTTCTAAATTTCTTTCATGAAACTGCATCGTAGTGGGAATTTAATTTGATAGCAATGTAAAATCCCCCAAGGGCTAATCGATGTAATTGTTTAAAATATCCTATAGACGCTAGTGCCTTCAACAATCTATTACTTATGTCCAAGATAAGTAATACCATAATTTCCTCAGGAAGGATCCATTAGAATAGAACTCCTATTTGCAAGAAAGCATCTTCAACTTTGTAAAATTCCTCAAACAGGCTTAGTTTTATTATCATGGAAGGATTTCGATGTTCATCAAACAACTATAAATGGTGGGCAAGAAGAGCATCTGACACACTTCAATGTTTCAAATCCTATGCTATTGTCACTAAATTGTCCAATGGGTCACATTATAAAAAAAAATTAGGAATTACAAAAAGTATTCTCCCATAAGCCATGAGTAATTTCCATGGTGGGGCTGTGATCTGGCAGAAAGCCAAATAACTGATGATGAATCCCCAGGTTCAGGGTCTAGATGGAATACAAGTAAGGGTACTTTTAGCTATCTAACTTATAATAAAACCTGATTTGTAGATGCAATGAAGTTTGATTCGATGAGCAGGCAGTGTGCCTCACAGTGTCGAATCTGTACTGTACCATACAGTATTGTGAGGGGTATATCCTCTTCTGTCATGCATGGGAACTCATTACTCTGAGCTCTAAGTGTGTTATAACTAGTATGGGTTCAGTCATTTCACTTAATCAAGCTCAGCTTACAATGAGTTACCCAAGTTTCAATAATCATTGCCCTGTTAGGGCTCTTTGGCCAAGTGTCACAGGGGAAAGAAAGGAAGGACTCATGGCAACACAGTTGAAACTTAGACAGACATGGCTCCTAAGGACTTAGACACTTACTGGCTTTCTTATTTTTCAGAATACCATTTCATAATGCCATTTCTGGGAGGATAATCTCATTGAATCAGTTTGGGTTGCTGGGTTGGGTTAGGAAAAGTGGCTGTCATAGACATCTAGGAAGGCTCCAGCATGAATGGCCCGGGGACACATGCACATTTATACTAGCCTTAAGAGTTTCCCTTACTTTCCTCATTGGAGAAGATAGGATATAAAATTCTTATAGCTTTTGAATAGATGACACAACCTCTTCTAGGCCTATTGTCCAGAATTGAATATGCCTCTTGTATTTTCAAGCACAAAGAGTTGGCATAACTGGTCATTTCCAATTTTACTAGGCATTTTGCTAGTTCAGGCCTTTAGGTTCCAATTTTTAATCCCATGGGTGAGGCATGCTATCCACTAGTTTATATTGGGGTTTGCACAAAAATTCCAGAATATGAAAATGAAGGAAATAAGGGTTCATGTATTTTCACAGTTGGTTGATCCCATGGAGTTAAAAAGGTATCTCTATTCATAAAAAATAGAGAAAATCAGTGAAAAATAATAGGGATTGTTTATTTTGAATCCTTTAAGTATGAGATCACAGAAGACAATAGTCAGAAGATAATTTCAAAGCGGACAACAATCATTGAAGGCACAAAAAGTCTTAAATGTGTTGAAGAATTTGTCCCTTTGCAAAAGTTTGTACAAGGCAGGAGGGATATTACACCTGACTCCAGGGCACACAGAATTAGTTAGAAGTATTCAATAATTTTTGCATACATATATCAGTGTCACTCAAGAAATCCAAACAACTATAAATGGTGGGCAAGAAGAGCATCTGACACACTTCAATGTTTCAAATCCTATGCTATTGTCACTAAATTTTCCAACGGGGCACATTATAAAAACAAATTAGGAATTGCAAAAAGTATTCTCCCACAGTCCATGAGTAATGTCCATGGTGGGGCTGTGATCTAGCAGCAAGCCAAATAACTAATGATGACCCCCCAGGTTCAGGATCTAGATGGCATACGAGTAAGGGTACTTTTAGCTATCTAACTTATAATAAAACCTGATTTGTAGATGCAATGAAGTTTGAATCGATCAACATGCAGTGTTCCTCACATTGTCGACTCTCTATTGTACTATACAATATTGTGAGGGGTATATCCTCTTCTGTCATGCATGGGAACTCATTACTCTGAGCTCTATATGTGTTATAACTAGTATGGATTCAGTCATTTCACTTAATCAAGCTCAACTTACAGTGAGTTACCCAAGTTTCAATAATCATTGCACTACCAGGGCTATTTGGCCAAGTGTCCCAGGGGAAAGAAGGGAAGGAATCATGGCAACATAGTTGAAACTTAGACAGACATGGCTCCTAAGGACTTAGACACTTACTGGCTTTCTCATTTTGTCAGAATGCCATTTCATAATGCCATTTCTGGGAGGATAATCTCATTGAATCAGTCGGGGTTGCTGAGTTGGGTTAGGAAAAGTGGCTCTCATGGACATCTGGGAAGGCTCCAGCATGGATGGCCCGAGGACACATGCATATTTATACTAGCCTTAAGAATTTCCCTTGCTTTCCTTATTGGAGAAGATAGGATATAAAAAATTTATAGCTTTTGAATAGATGACACAACCTCTTCTAGGATTATTGTCCAAGATTGAATATGCCTCTTGCATTTTCAAGCTCAAAGAGTTGGCATTACTGGTTATTTCCAATTTTACTAGGAATTTTTCTAGTTTCATGCCATTAGGTTCCAATTTTGAATCCCATGGGTGAGGTGTGCTATCCACTAGTTTATATTGGGGTTTGCAGAAAAACTCCAGAATATGAAAATGAAGGAAATAAGGGTTCATGTATTTTCACAGTTGGTTGATCCCATGGAGTTAACAAGGTAGCTCTATTCATAAAAATTAGAGAAAATTAGTGAAAAATAACAGCAATTTTTTATTTTGAATCTTTTAAGTATGAGATCACAGAAGACAGTAGTCAAATTCAAATTTCAAAGAGGACAAAAATCATTGAAGGCACAACAAGTCTTAAATGTGCGAAAGAATTTGTCCTTTTGCAAAAGTTTGTACAAGGAAGGAGGGATATTACATCTGACTCCAGGGCACATAGAATTAGTTAGAAGTCTTCAATAATTTTTGCATACATATATCAATGTCACTCTAGCAGTCCAAACAACTATAGATGGTGGGCAAGAAGAGCATCTGACACACTTCAATGTTTCAAATTCTGTGCTATTGTCACTAAATTTTCCAACGGGGCACATTATAAAAAAAAATATGAATTACAAAAAGTATTCTCCCACAGGCCATGAGTAATGTCCATGGTGGGGCTGTGATCTGACAGCAAGCAAAATAATTGATGATGACCCCCCAGGTTCAGGATCTAGATGGCATACAAGTAAGGGTACTTTTAGCTATCTAACTTATAATAAAACCTGATTTTTAGATGCAATGAAGTTTGAATCGATCAGCAGGGAGTGTGCCTCAGTATCGACTCTGTACTGTACCATACAGTATTGTGAGGGGTATATCCTCTTCTGTCATGCATGGGAACTCATTAATTTGAGCTCTGTGTGTGTTATAACTAGTATGGATTCAATCATTTCACTTAATCAAGCTCAGCTTACAGTGAGTTACCCAAGTTTCAATAATCATTGCACTGTCAGGGCTCTTTGGCCAAGTGTCCCAGGGGAAAGAAGGGTAGGAATCATGGAAACACAGTTGAAACTTAGACTGACATGGCTCCTAAGGACTTAGACACTTAATGGCTTTCTTAATTTGTCATAATGCCATTTCATAATGCCATTTATGGGAGGATAATCTCATTGAATCAATTGGGGTTGTCGGGTTGGTTTAGGAAAAGTGTCTCTCATGGACATCTGGGAAGGCTCCAGCATGGATGGCTCGGGGACACATGCATATTTATACTAGCCTTAAGCGTTTCCCTTGCTTTCCTCATTGGAGAAGATAGGATATAAAAATTCTATAGCTTTTGAATAGATGACACAACCTCTTCTATGCCTATTGTCCAAGATTGAATATGCCTCTTGCATTTTCAAGCTCAAAGACTTGGCATAACTGGTCATTTCCAATTTTACTAGGCATTTTTCTAGTTTCATGCCATTAGGTTCCAATTTTGAATCCCATGGGTGAGGCGTGCTATCCACTAGTTCATATTGGGTTTTGCACAAAAATTCTAGAATATGAAAATGAAGGAAATAAGGGTTCATGTATTTTCACAGTTGGTTGATCCCATGGAGTTAACAAGGTAGCTCTATTCTTCAAAAATAGAGAAAATTAGTTACAAATAACAACAATTGTTTATTTTGAATCCTTTAAGTATGAGATCACAGAAGACAGTAGTTAGATTCCAATTTCAAAGAGGACAACAATCATTGAAGGCACAACAAGTCTTAAATGTGCGGAAGAGTTTGTCCTTTTGCAAAAGTTTGTACAAGGCAGGAGGGATATTACAGCTGACTCCAGGGCACACAGAATTAGTTAGAAGTATTCAAAAAAATTTGCATACATATATCAGTGTCACTCTAGTCCAAACAACTATAAATTGTGGGCAAGAAGAGCATCTGACACAATGTTTCAAATCATATGCTATTGTCAATAAATTTTCCAACGGGGAACATTATAAAAACAAATTAGCAATTACAAAAAGTATTCTCCCACAGGCCATGAGTAATGTCCATGGTGGGGCTGTGATCTGGCAGCAAGACAAATAACTAATGATGACCCCACAGGTTCAGGATCTAGATGGCATACGAGTAAGAGTACTTTTAGCTATCTAACTTATACTAAAACCGGATTTGTAGATGTAATGAAGTTTGAATCGATCAGCAGGTAGTGTTCCTCACATTTTCGACTCTGTATTGTACCATAAAGTATTGTGAGGGGTATATCCTCTTCTGTCATGCATGGGAACTCATTACGATGAGCTCTATGTGTGTTATAACTAGTATGGATTCAGTCATTTCACTTAATCAAGCTCAGCTTACAGTGAGTTACCCAAGTTTGAATAATCATTGCACTACCAGGGATATTTGGCCAAGTGTTCCAGGGGAAAGAAGGGATGGAATCATGGCAACATAGTTGAAACTTAGACAGACATGGCTCCTAAGGACTTATACACTTATTGGCTTTCTTATTTTGTCAGAATGCCATTTCTGGGAGGATAATATCATTGAATCAGTTGGGGTTGCTGGGTTGGGTTAGGAAAAGTGGCTCTCATGGACATCTGGGAAGACTCCAACATGGATGGCCTGGGCACACATGCATATTTATACTAGCCTTAAGCATTTCCCTTGCTTTCCTCATTGGAGAAGATAGGATATAAAATTGTTATAGCTTTTGAATAGATGACACAACCTCTTCTAGGCCTATTTTCCAAGATTGAATATGCCTCTTGCATTTTCAAGCTCAAAGAGTTGGCATAACTGGTCATTTCCAATTTTACTAGGCATTTTGCTAGTTTCATGGCATTAGGTTCCAATTTTGAATCCCATGGGTGAGGCGTGCTATCCACTAGTTTATATTGGGGTTTGCACAAAAATTCCACAATATGAAAATGAAATAAATAAGGGTTCATGTATTTTCACAGTTAGTTGATCCCATGGAGTTAACAAGGTAGATCAATTCATCAAAAATAGAGAAAATCAGTGACAAAAAACAGGGATTGTTTATTTTGAATCTTTTAAGTATGAGATCACAGAATGCAGTAGTCAGATTCAAATTTTAAAAAGGACAAAAATCATTGAAGGCACAACAAGTCTTAAACGTGTGGAAGAATTTGTACTTTTGCAAAAGTTTGTACAAGGCAGGAGGGATATTACAGCTGACTCCAGGGCACACAGAATTAGTTAGAAGTATTCAATAATTTTTGCATACATATATCATTGTCACTCAAGCAGTCCAAACAACTATAAATTGTGGGCAAGAAGAGCATCTGGCACACTTCAATGTTTCAAATCCTATGATATTGTCACTGAATTTTCCAACAGGGCACATTATAAAAAAAAATTATGAATTACAAAAAGTTTTCTCCCACAGGCCATGAGTAATGTCCATGGTGGGGCTGTGATCTGGAAGCAATCCAAATGACTGATGATGACCCCCCAGGTTCAGGATCTAGATGGCATACGAGTAAGTTTACTTTTAGCTATCTAACTTATAATTAATCCTGATTTGTAGATGCAATGAAGTTTGAATCGATCAACAGGCAGTTTACCTCAATGTCAACTCTGTACTGTACCATAAAATATTGTGAGGGGTATATCCTCTTCTGTCATGCATGGGAAATCATTACTCTGAGCTCTATGTGTGTTATAACTAGTATGGATTCAATAATTTCACTTAATCAAGCTCAGCTTACCGTGAGTTACCCAAGTTTCAATTGTTGGAAATATTGTCATTGATGGCAAAGGATGTGGCAAAGGAATTGGCATCTAAATGTAGCAGAGAAGAACAGAGAAAGAATGCATCTATAGTTTGAGCTACAGAGCTGCAGTATCAGTCAAGGAGCAGGGACAAGCAGTGAATTGAAAGTTGTCCAGAGACAGTATAGGAAGAAAAAGGCCATCAAACAGAAAAAGGTTCTGCATTTTCTGTGAATTATATATATATTCTTGATAGAATTCAAAAAGAAGGATAGTAGAGTCCCTGTGGAAAACTATGAATCATTGTCCGTAAAAATCATAAACCCTGTGGCAAGGACTCAAATTGAAGGAATTAATGGTTGCAGAGATATGATGATTGTAGCATAGTACAGTGATCAGCTTGCAGAATCAAGAACTTGAATGTAGAAGCGGAACGGTGACAGGATAGGAAGAAGAATTGAAGAGAGAGTGACATTGTGTTGTGTCGAGGTCGGAAGGTAGCAACCGGTGTAAAGAATGTACGTTAAAAGACTCAAACAAAAATTGTGAACAGAGCGTTAAATTTAGCAATGGATCTGTAATAAAAGGCGAAACATTAAAGCGCAACTTAATTATAATAATACATTTAAAAGGCGACGGAACCCTACGTGGAAGAGCGAAACCATGACCGAGTGAACAGTGAAGGTGGTTTACGGTTTTCATCGCACCACCTATGCGGAGTAAGTGATATTTTCTGGTTGAGGAGCGAGTCCATAAAGTGCTCGACACGCGTCCCTGTACGACTTCACAAAACCACTTTTCACTGTGCGCCATCGCACGTTAACGTTCGACATCGGAGGTCGAGCGATATGCACATACGCCGTTGATCTGGAAGCTTGCTAATCTAACGGTGATCGGACGCTGGACTTGCGCGAAGTTTACCTATGGTACCATGCGCATTTTTGATTGGCTATTGACTATATTTGTGGGCCCTGGGTCAAAGGTTTACCATATTATTTGAAAGCATTGAAATGCGAAGGGTTAACTTTAATCCTAAAGTTCTGTTCAAAATTGTAAATATATTTATTTATAAATTTCTTCAAATTGATAAATAAATTAAAAAGAAATCAAAGAGGTACGTAAGGGTGCTAAAGGTAATACCGTTCAGGAATACCATTAGTAATTGAATGGTTTTTGACCCATGGTTTTAATAAAGGCGAAAACTATATAAGGTGATGAGAATTATGAAGAAGGTGTGAGTGTGCGAAAGGGTTGATAATAAACAAATCTCTTTTAGAGATATCTATATGAATAAACTCTGATATATCTGTATCTTTGGTGCACCTGTGAATATGATGATTGATCAAGATCTTTAAATCAGATGATGATTAATTTCTGGTTCAATCGACTGACGAAATCATGAGGAACATATAAGGGTTGTGAATGAATACTTCACTCTGAAGTATATCTGTATGGAATGGGTAATAGATTGCGAAATTAAGGATGCACCTCTGAAGAAATTAAATAAATCTGGTGGCATGCAAGGTATGTTGTGTGGAAGTGGATGAAGCATGGTCTGCAGGCATGGTCTGCAGTGATGCTGAGGGTCGAAGCTTTCAGTAAGGGGGTTGTAGCTCCCTCCCAGTGGTAGCTGGTAAACGAGAATAGGGGGTTGTAGCTCCCTTCTAGGAAAGGCTGGTAAACGAGAGAAGGTTGTAGCTTTCTACAGGTGGGTGCCTGCGTGCTGGTATGAGTCTGCACCAGCATAAGATTGTAAGATGTTTTCTGTATAATAAATATTGAAGACAGAGACGAAAGCAGCAGTGGTTTTCTCCCGAATTGGGTTTCCACCTTAAATACCGGTGTTCATGTGTGTTGCTTACGTGTGATGGTTTATTTTGTTATTACTGCACATGCTTTCTGCTTACTAAACATCTGATGAATGAATGATGTAATGATCAAAGTAAAGAATTAACCGTATAATAAGATCTCTGTACATATCCACATTTATATGCAAGTTGGGTTCAGTAAAATAACGTATGGGTTTAAGAGAAACAAAAGGTGAAAAAGTTTTTCAGTCACCTCTAAATACTGATTCACCCCCCCTCTCAGTATTTTTCTCTACAATTGGTATCAGAGCAGGTCCTTCTGAGAAGCTTAGCCGCTAGAAGGAAGATCAACCAAGATGAGCAATCAAGATGGAATAGCGTCTATCAGGCCTCTGCTCTTCAACGAAAATAATTTAATCTTCTGGAAAACAAGGATGAGATCCTATCTTCAGTCTCTGGGTGCAGAAGTATGGGCTATTGTTGAAACAGGATATCAATATCCAGTCGCAGTACCAACAGATCCAACGGAAAGGAAAAATTATGAAACAAATGCAAAAGCAGTCAATGCTCTATTGGGAAGTCTAACAGAATCAGAATTTTTCAAAGTCATGTAGTTGAATAGAACAAAGGTGATATGGGACAAAATCATTCTAAGTTATGAAGGTGATGCAAAGGTAAAAAGTGCTAAACTCCAAACTCTCAGAATTCAATATGAGAATATAAAAATGCATAATGAGGAAAGCATTGCCAATTTCTTTTTACGCCTTGATGACATTGTAAACCGTATGAGAAATCTGGGAGAAACAATAACAAAATCTACTTTGGTTGAGAAAGTTTTAAGATCACTAACGACAAAATTTGAGTCAAAAGTTTCTGCTCTTGAAGAAAAACAGGATCTTCAAAATCTTACTATGGTGCAACTTCATGGCATACTAACTGCATATGAAATGAGAAGAGGAGGACCATCTGAAGTCAAAGAAGCCGTCTTCAGAGCTTCTACAAAAGGGAAAGAAGCACAAGAGATAGAAGGATCAGGGTATATCTCAGAAGAAGATGAAGTAAATTTTGTAAAGAAACTCCAACTTGGTACAGGACGGTTCAGAGGTGAGATTCCTTTCAAATGTTTTACTTGTGGAAGAATTGGTCATTATGCTGCTAAATGTCCTCACAAAGAAACACATGAAAAAGGGAAGGAAGTAGCAAAAAGGAATAAGAATCGGTTTAGCACTAGAAAAAGTTACTATACTCATGAAGACAGTGATGGGTTATCAGACAGTGAGGAAGAATGTGAACAAGATCTAAGGCTTCTCATGGCATTTGAAAAAGAGTCTAGAGAAGAAAAAGATATCTTTATGGATTCTTTAGAGGACAATGATTTTCTTGATGAAATCAATCAACTCAAAATATGCTTAGAAGAAAGTAAAATAACCATGGAAACGCTGAAAAATCAGCTTGAAGAAAAGGAGAAACACAATGAGAAATTAGAATGTGAAGTAGTAAGTCTAAGAAAAGAAATTGAGAAAATGAAGACTTTGAATCTTAGATTTGCAAAAGGATCTGAAACCTTAGATGAGATTATCAAGGTACAACGATCACCTTTTATAAATACAGGTCTTGGATATATCGGAGAATCTTCTCAGGCTTCAGAAGCGTCAGCACCAAATTATTTAAAAGCAGCTACAGCCAGAATACAACATTCTGCCACTCAGCAAGGAAATAAATATTCTGCTCAGAATTCAGAACCAAATTATCTAAAAGCAGCTACAGCCAGTATACAACATTCTGCCACTTAGCAAGAGAATAAAGATTCTTCACAGGTAAAGCATGACTATCTCAATGCAAAGAACGCTAACAAGAATACCTTTCAAAGAAACACCAATCAACAGGTAAATTCAAGCAGAAGATTTTATGATCGCAGAAATTACTTCTTCAATGGACAATGTTTCTCATGTCACAATTTTGGTCATAAATCTGTTCAATGTGTTGCATATAAAACCATCATGACAAGAGAAGCAAGAAAGAAAAGGATTGATATTGGAACAAAGAAGAACACCTATAACAACTTTTCTCCTCTTCAAAATGAAGTTGAATGTACTTATTGCAATAACTTTGGCCATGAAGAATTTGAATGCAGGAGCAAAATCCAGCCAAAAGAACAATTTCCTTCAAGCTCCAAAGTGTGGAAAAAGAAGGAATCACAGGTTGAAAATTGTGGCATAGCCTTATTTGCAGAAGGTGAAGAAAATCAATGGTACATTGATAGTGGATGCTCTAAACACATGACAGGTGACAAAAACAAACTTCTTTCATATTGTGCTCTAGAAAAGGAGAAGAATGTTACATTTGGAAATGATACTCCTGTTGTTATTAAGGGAAAAGGGTATGTTTTTCTAAAAGAAAAGGTGAAAGCTAATAATGTCATGTACGTGGATGGATTGAAGCATAACCTATTAAGTGTAAGTCAAATGTGTGATCAAGGAACTGAAGTTGTCTTTAGTTCAAAAGAATGTGTGGTACGTGATCTTAACACAGGTAAGACAATTATAAAAGGAAACAGAACTCCAAGTAACCTATATGTATTGAAGAACTGCAAAGAACAATGTTACTTGAGTAAATCCTCAGAAAACTGGCTATGGCATAGAAGGTTGGGGCATCTGAGCTTCTCTCAAATCAACAAATCAAGCAGACTTAAAGCTGTTCGAGATCTTCCCAATATTACTCTACCTGAAAGTATCATATGCAAATCCTGCTAATTCGGTAAGCAAACCAAAGTGCAATTTAATGCCAAGGAAGGATCATCAAGTAAGCCTCTTGAACTCATTCATACTGACATATGTGGACCTGTGAGGAAAAAGTCACCACGTGGTGAACAATACTATATCTTATTTATTGATGATTTCTCTAGAATGTGTTGGATTGGGTTGCTTAAACACAAAGACGAAGCATTTGAGAAATTTCAGGTCTTCAAAGCACTGGTTGAAAATGAATTAGAACTAAAAATCAAGTGTCTTAGATCTGATCGAGGAGGAGAATATACATCAGATGAATTCCTTGAATTTTGTGAACAACATGGCATAAAAAGACAATTTTCTGTAGCTGGCACTCCACAAAAAAATGGCGTAGTTGAAAGAATGAATAGAACAGTTCAACAAATGGCTAGAGCTATGCTTGGTGATTCCGGAACACCTGACACATTTTGGGGAGAAGCAGCACATACAGCGGTAAATATGCTTAACAAGGCACATGTTTGTGTAAATAGTGATAAAACTCCATATGAACTATGGTATGGTAATCCTCCCACTGTGAAGCATTTTAGAGTTTTTGGAAGCAAATGTTTTATCAAAAATAATGATGAAAAACTTGGCAAGTTTGAACCCAGAGCAGATGAAGGAATACTTCTTGGTTACTCCTCTAGGAGTAAAGCATACAAATGTTACAATAAAAGACTTCAGAAGATTGTTGAATGTATTGATGTTGTTATTGATGAGTCTCCTGCAGCTCCAAAAGAAGAAAAACAAACAATAGATGAAGACGATGATGACATATATCCTTCTACATCAAATAAGAATGATATAGACAGTGAACCCAATGAAGAACCCGAAGATGATTTATCTGAAAAGGCTCCATCCAGATATGTTCAAAATAATCATCCAGAATCTCAAATTTTGGGAGATAAGGGATCAAGTGTACAAACAAGAAGGACTCTTGTAGGATCTTCTAGCTATATGGAATTTCTATCCACTATTGAACCACACAATGTCAATCAAGCTAGCAAAGATGAATGTTGGATTCAAGCCATGAATGAAGAACTTGATCAAATTGAAAAGAATCACACTTGGTAATTAGTACCAAGACCCCATGACAAAAATGTCATTGGAACTAAATGGATATTCAAAAACAAGTTAAATGAGAATGGGGATATTATAAGAAATAAAGCTAGACCTGTTTTCAAGGGGTATGCTCAACAAGAAGGTATAGACTTTGAAGAAACTTTTGCTCCTGTAGCTAGACTTGAAGCCATAAGAATGTTTCTTGCTTTTTCAAGCTTCCAACAAATCAAAGCTTATCAAATGGATGTTAAATCTGCTTTTCTCAATGGAGATCTAGAAGAAGAAGTTTATATAGAACAACCAGAAGGATTCATTTTGGGAAATGATGAAAATCTTGTTTGTAAACTTAAAAAGGCATTATATGGTCTCAAACAAGCACCAAGGGCATGGTATTATCGTCTTGACAAATATCTTCATCAACAAGGATTTTCAAAGGGGTCTGCTGATAGCAACTTATACACAAAAAATGAAAATGATAAATTATTGATTGTGGTTGTATATGTTGATGATATCATTTTTGGAAGTAATGAAGAGTCTATGAGTCAAAAATTTGCTTCTGATATGCAGCAAGAATTTGAAATGTCTTTACTTGGGGAACTAACATTCTTTCTTGGCTTGCAAGTACATCAAGCTACAGATGGCATATTCTTATCACAAACCAAATATCTTAAGCAAATTCTGAAGAAGTATGGCATGGAAGAATGCAAACCTGTAAGTACACCAATGGTAATCGGATGTAATCTCAGTTCTCATGATGATTCTCCCACAGTGAATCAACCAGAATATAGATCTATGATAGGAAGTCTACTTTATCTCACTGGGACTAGACCAGACGTTATGCATGCAGTTGGGATTGTTGGACGATTCCAAGCTAATCCAAAAGAATCTCACCTTCAGGCTGTCAAAAGAATATTCAAATATCTACAAGGAACTCAAGACTTTGGACTATGGTAGCCAAAGAATGCTGATCTTACTCTTCATGCTTACACTGATGCAGATTGGGCAGGAAATGTTAATGATCGGAAAAGCACTAGTGGTGGTGCATTCTACATGGGGCCCAGGTTAGTATCTTGGTTCAGCAAGAAGCAAAGCTCTATTGCCTTATCTACAACAGAAGTAGAATATGTGGCTGTAGCATCATGTTGCACTCAAATTCTCTGGATGATGCAAACCCTACAAGACTTTCAAATCAAATGTTCAACTCCTATCTCCATTATGTGTGATAATACAAGTGCCATCAGTATCTCAAAGAATCCTGTTATGCATTCCAAGACCAAGCGCATTCCCATCAAATATCACTTCTTACATGAACAAGTGCTTGAACAAAAGGTGAAATTGGAGTATGTTTCCTCCAAAGAACAAGTTGCTGATATATTTACCAAACCTCTACCCAGGGAAGAGTTCGAATATCTCAAACAGAAACTGGGAGTAGTCTCTGCGATGCAGAGGATCAGGTCTACTTAAATACAGAAGATTAAATTGGTTGTGAGGTGTTATTGGGCATCTCTGATTGCATAGGCAAAGGGGGAGCATTGGTCATATGAAAAGGATGCATTGTTGGCATTTATAAGTCATCTTGTTATATTATGAAGATGCAGCATGATCTCAGGGGGAGCATGGTATTGTCAACTCTTTTCCATTGATGTCAAAGGGGGAGGAAAAGCAACAAAGGGCTTCTATAAGACAATCAGAGGAAGAGTATTGCCACCAATTCCAAAGGGGGAGATTGTTGGAAATATTGTCATTGATGGCAAAGGATGTGGCAAAGGAATTGGCATCTAAATGTAGCAGAGAAGAACAGAGAAAGAATGCATCTATAGTTTGAGCTACAGAAAGTAGTATCAGTCAAGGAGCAGGGACAAGCAATGAATTGAAAGTTGTCCAGAGACAGTATAGGAAGAAAAAGGCCATCAAACAGAAAAAGGTTCTGCATTTTTTGTGAATTATATATATATTCTTGATAGAATTCAAAAATAAGGATAGTAGAGTCCCTGTGGACAACTATGAATCATTGTCCGTAAACATCATAAACCCTGTGGCAAGGACTCAAATTGAAGGAATTAATAGTTGCAGAGATATGATGATTGTAGCATATTACAGTGATCAGCTTGCAGAATCAAGAACTTGAATGTAGAAGCGGAACGGTGATAGGATAGGAAGCAGAATTGAAGACAAAGTGACATTGTGTTATGTCAAGGTCGGAAGGCAGCAACCGGTGTAAAGAATGTACGTTAAAAGACTCAAACGAAAATTGTGAACAGAGCGTTAAATTTAGCAATGGATCTGTAATAAAAGGAAAAACATTAAAGCGCAACTTAATTATAATAATACATTTAAAAGGCGACGGAACCCTGCGTGGAAGAGCGGAACCATGACCGAGTGAACAATGAAGGTGGTTTATGGTTTTCATCGCACCACCTATGCGGAGTAAGCAGTATTTCCTGGTTGAGGAGCGATTCCATAGAGTGCTCGACACGCGTCCCTGTACGACTTCACAAAACCACTTTTCACTGTGCGCCATCGCACGTTAACGTTCGACATCGGAGGTCGAGCGATATGCATATACGCCGTTGATCTAGAAGCTTGCTAATCTAACGGTGATCGGATGCTGGACTTGCGCGAAGTTTACCTATGGTACCATGCGCGTTTTTGATTGGCTATTGATTATATTTGTGGGCCCTGGGTCAAAGGTTTACCATATTATTTGAAAGCATTGAAATGCGAAGGGTTAACTTTAATCCTAAAGTTATGTTCAAAATTGTAAATATATTTATTTATCAATTTATTCAAATTGATAAATAAATTAAAAAGAAATCAAAGAGGTACGTAAAGGTGCTAAAGGTAATACCGTTCAAGAATACCATTAGTAATTGAATGGTTTTTGACCCATGGTTTTAATATAGGCGAAAACTATATAAGGTGATGAGAATTATGAAGAAGGTGTGAGTGTGCAAAAGGGTTGATAGTAAATGAATCTCTTTTAGAGATATCTGTATGAATAAACTCTGATATATCTGTATCTTTGGCGCACCTGTGAATATGATGATTGATCAAGATATTTAAATCAGATGATGATTAATTTCTGGTTCAATCGACTGACGAAATCATGAGGAACATATAAGGGTTGTGAATGAATAATTCACTCTGAAGTATATCTGTATGGAATGGGTAACAAATTGCGAAATTAAGGATGCACCTCTGAAGAAATTAAATAAATCTGGTGGCCTGCAAGGTATGTTGTGTGGAAGTGGATGAAGCGTGGTCTGCAGTGATGCTGAGGGTCGAAGCTTTCAGTAAGGGGGTTGTAGTTCCCTTCCAGTGGTAGCTGGTAAATGAGAATAGGGGGTTGTAGCTCCCTTCCAGTAAAGGCTGGTAAACGAGAGAAGGTTGTAGCTTTCTGCAGGTGGGTGCCTGCGTGCTGGTATGAGTCTGCACCAGCATAAGATTGTAAGATGTTTTCTATATAATAAATATTGAAGACAAAGACGAAAGCAACAATGGTTTTCTCCCGAATTGGGTTTCCACCTTAAATACTGGTGTTCATGTGTGTTGCTTACGTGTGATGGTTTATTCTGTTATTACTACCCATGCTTTCTGCTTACTAAACATCTGATGAATGAATGATGTAATGACCAAAGTAAAGAATTAACCGTATAATAAGATCTCTGTACATATCCACATTTATATGCAAGTTGGGTTCAGTAAAATAATGTATGGGTTTAAGAGAAATAAAAGGTGAAAAGTTTTTCAGTCACCTCTAAATACTGATTCACCCCCCCTCTCAGTATTTTTCTCTACATCAATAATCATTGCACTGCCAGGGCTCTTTAGCCAAGTGTCACAGGGGAAAGAAGGGAAGGACTCGTGATAACACAATTGAAACTTAGACAGACATGACTCCTAAGGACTTAGACACTTACTGTATTTCTTATTTTGTCAGAATGTCATTTCATAATGCCATTTCTGGGAGGATAATTTCATTGAATCAGTTGGGGTTGCTGGGTTGGGTTAGGAAAAGTGGCTCTCATGGACATCTGGGAAGGCTCCAGCATGAATGGCCCAGGGCCACATGCATATTTATACTAGCCTTAAGAGTTTCCCTTGCTTTCCTCATTGGAGAATATAGGATATAAAAATTTTATAGCTTTTGAATAGATGACACAACCTCTTCTAGGCCTATTGTCCAGGATTGAATATGCCTCTTGCATTTTCAAGCTCAAAGAGTAGGCATAACTGGTCATTTCCAATTTTACTAGGCATTTTGCTAGTTTCATGCCATTAGGTTTCAATTTTGAATCCCATGGGTGAGGTGTGCTATCCACTAGTTTATATTGGGGTTTGCACACAAATTCCAGAATATGAAAATGAAGGAAATAAGGGTTCTACTTCATGTATTTTCACAGTTGGCTAATCCAATGGAGTTAACAAGGTAGCTCTATTCATCAACAATAGAGAAAATCAGTGACAAATAACAGGGATTGTTTATTTTGAATCCTTTAAGTATCAGATCATAGAAGATAGTAGTCAGATTCAAATTTCAAAGAGGACAACAATCATTGAAGACACAACAAGTCTTAAATGTGCGGAAGAATTTTCCCTTTTGCAAAGTTTGTACAAGGAAGTAGGGATATTACACCTGACTCTAGGGCATACAGAATTAGTTAGAAGTATTCAATAATTTTTGCATACAGATATCAATGTCACTCAAGCAGTCCTCCTTGAGATATTTGGCCACAAACGATGTAGAAATATAACATGTCAGAATCAGCTTCTTATGGATGATTGCATCTGTGAAGTTCGTAGCACCAACAGTGGATTATGTAACCTTTAAATCTGTTTTATTTGGAGCAAACTTGACTTTCAAGTGAATACTTGTTGATGGGTAGTCTGTGATATTTTTTCCCACTATAGTTTGAGAAAATTCCAAAACGATGACACCCTAATCATAAGTACAGAGCTAAAACTGAATAGAGAAATATGGATGAAAGAAGTCCATGCTATTGGAGAACGCAGAAGCTAGGCACCGAATAGGATAATTTTAATAGTGTCTAACAAATGACCACAAACTAGGTTAATGACACTAAGAGTTACATCTAAAGCAAACACCGTGGGACTTTAAAATGCATAATAAATGGCTGACTATAATTAAAGGAGGTAAATAGTAGACTCTATTCCAAAAGGAGTAAATTGGAATCTACATACAAGGTAATCATGAACTTTTGCAATTCTTATATAAGATAATATAATGTTACTAATGTCCAACAAATGACCACAAAAATAGGGCAATGGGAATGAAGAGTACAACCAACATGAATACAATGTGGGAGTGCTAGTGCAACTCCTAGAAAGTGTCAAAAATAATACAAAGCAAGAAAACAACATAAGTATAACATAATAACATATGTATAGTAGAAAAATTACATGTGGAAACCAAGCAAGAGATCAACCTTCAGATATCTATATGAATTTTGAAATGATGCAACCTTTACACCTAAGCTTATTGTTTTTGAAAAGGATATCATGTGCAGCATGGTATTTCCACAAGTCTCGATCTAAGTAGAGATTGTTGAGATCAAATGACCAAATTGTTTTGCCAATATTTTCCCAGTCTACTGCTTGGAACCAATGGCCATGGATTGTTCCAGGATAACCTAAATATGTTCCTTAAACCAATACTAAAGCCTCTAATGGTTTCTGAATTATCTGTAGACCCTGGTTGGAAAACCCTAATTGGAATAATGGTGGCATGGTAACCTAATAGAGTACATTATATGATGACATGAGCAGAACAAGGTCTTTAAAAAAAAACGTTTTCTAAATACACAATCATGAACACTCCTTGCAAGTGATACGTACCAATTGTACAAACACGTTCTCATGGAAACGTACACCACTAACCATTCCTTTATCTACCGTGCTATCATTTATATACCAAGAACAAAACCATACAAAACATAAGATGGAATTTAATAAGTAAAAACAACCACAATTACCTTTTTATTAACTCCATAAATTATGGTTGTAATTCCTCATCCCTCAATCTTTGGATTCTCCTTGAAACTGAGTCAACTGTCTCAATGGAAATCGTGACTCTTGAGTCTTGTGTGAAGATATTTTATTGTATCCCTTGTCTTATCCATCACTTCAAAACATGCTCACTTGGATTCCTGGTGGCTTAGTTGAAGACACTTATTTTCATACACTCTTATTACAACATCTCTTGCCTGAAAAATCACGTGTTAACAAACATGACAGTAGAATGGGGAAAGTGTGCATCATCTAGATTCTATCTTGAGAGAGAAATTTAAGCATCTACACTAGCATGCTTAAGACCTTCACAAAGGATGTACACAAAAAAATATTTGCACTCATAAACACCAAATATTACAAGACTGGTGTGGAAATCTTATTAGAGAAACTAAAAAGTTACAAGATAAAGGCATGTTTCATAATACGCAAAAGCTTACAAGATGCATGAGTCTTTTCCCTTCTACATAGTACAGAGCTGATCCATCATAGTTTGTGCATGAGCTAGCATTACAATATTTCCAAAATTATTCCCTCTAAGAAGATAAAAGGCTTTCACTTAAAGTATTAAAACACCATACTAGACAATTCCATTAAGGAAGGCATTGAAATATCATGTGCAGGTCCATCAATCATGTTCAAGGTTGTAAATATGTTTGATATGGTAATCTTAGCTATTAATTTTATTGTCTTATCATTTATGTTGGGTCATTGTAGTGACCAGTGTTGGATCAGTTGATGAGAAGCTATAGGAGGCCTTAGGAGATGTTTGGAAGAGCCTAACAAGGACTGTTAGGAAGCCCTAACCAGGCAACTAAGGTGACAACAGACACATCAGTCCAGAAGTGAAGAAAGGTAGGTTTTGTGGTGTTTTGAAGGATCAGTTTGGATCGGTCTACATTGTTGATTGTTGGGAGCAATTTGTTGGAGTTTCCTTGGGCATGAAGGAACTCCAACTAGGAGAAGATCCCGCTATGGAGTGATGTAGGTGTCCTAGTATGGACAAAGTTGTTGCAGCCTGTGGAAGCCGAGGAGGTAGGGTTGACGTGGCATGTTAGAAGCCCTAACTAGTGGGTAGTTTCCACAGTGAATATTGGCTCCTACATTTGTGCAATAGCTCGTCTATTGCAGAGCAAAGGGAAGATTGGTGAAGTCTATTGGAAGCCTTGTGTAAGGGTATCCTAGGTGTAAGGATGCCCTAACTAGGTGTAGATGCTACAACGTGGACTCGGTCACTCATGGACTATTGGAGGGCAGCATGAGAGTGGACCAAGTGTGAACGTGGATTGGGCATTTAGGGTCTGTTGGAGGACAACGTGATAGTGTCCATGTTGGAACCGAGTGTGCAACACCTTGATGGACAAAGGTAGTTGCTAGAGAGGCGATTGTTGAAGCTCAAGGTTCTAATCAGCCAGGAGTAGTTTGTCGAGCCCGAGACTTGTGTGTGGAGAAGTACTTCTACAACAGATGATCGACAGTCTTCCTAGGTCGTGTTCATCGTGGGAGATGGACATATTGCAGCGATGGGTGGAAGCCCTTCGTGCCCTATGTTGGTCTTCATCGGAGCAGCGCAGGAAGACCATAGTGGGTTGAAGTCCCTGAGTAGTTGAGGAGAAGCCGTGGGAAAATTGAGAGTTGTTCACAACTGGAGTTGTGAAAAACTCAACAACATTCTCGATGTGTTATGCCCTTGGTGGACTAAGGCAAAACTAGTGAGTAGATTGACAGATGACCTTCAGTGGCCAGATGGAATTGGAGCATTGATAGAGGCAAGAGTTGCAGATCGGGAGCCGAAGGGCCAAGCAGGTATAAGGTACGACCGAGAGGAGCCGTGAGAGCATATACAACCAGATGGTCAGAGTATCTTATTTTTTATCTTATACTAGTGGATTTATGAGTGTCATTATCCCAGGTACGGGAGCCATAGATTGTTGTATTATATGTTGTTTAATATAATTGGGTTGAAAATTTGTAAAAAGTTGTATATATTTTGTGCATATGTGATCTAATATTGTTTATATTATGTTGTGCAAAGTAGTTATGTTTATACTCTTGGTTTGGTAGCATCAGAGATTTTTAAGACTCTATCCTATACCCAAGGTTGTGGAAAATCAACAAATTCAATAGTTTTTGGCCAAAACCAATGGATCTATTTCATTGGATCTTCACAAATTAGACAATAAATTGTGAGATCCACCTCTACTCCAAAGGATTCTTCATAGTAAATTTTGCATCATCAAAGGAACGAGAATATATTTTGCGAGAAGGTCCATGGTTTTGGGGATCTACAAGACTTTTTGTTACCCCATGGTTTCCAGATTTTGATGCAAACATAATGGTAGTCTCAAGAATGTCGGTGTAGGTCAGGTTGCATAATATTCCCCTGCACTTCTGGCATCATAAGTACTGGAAGGCATTGGGAACCTCTTAGGGTGATACATAAAGAGAGATACACAAAGAATTAAAGAGGGGATCTACACTTTTGCTAGAATCTGTGTGGAGGTGGAACTTAGCAAAGGACTACCAGATCACATCCTTTTGACACACAACAAGCAGTGTTGGACATAGTTCCTTGATTTTGAGAACACAACCTTCAAATGTTGAATATGTCAACAGATGGGTCATCTTCAAAATACATTTCTTGATGCCAAGAAAGAGCCACGAAGGAAGAAGAAAGCCAGAAAACAACCCAAAGGATAGCAATTTCCACTGCATTTGCCTGAGGATGAAGAGGAGGAAGAAGAAACGGACCCCTTTACCAATGAAGAAGTCCAAAATCCACAAGAAAGTGTAGAAAAGGAGGAATAAAATCGTGAAGTGTTAGAATACCCACACCCAACAGTGCAGCCGAAGAGGATTCCAAAAGAAAAGGAGCTAGGGGGTATCAAACGTCACCATGCATCTAAAAGCTCGGACTCATATAAGGAAAATCAAAGAAAATATGTAGAGAACCAGCTGGCACTTGTATAAACCACCCCATCTCAAGGAGAATGGTAGAAAGTAGAAAAGAAGAAATGGAGAAAAGGGTAGCATGTTTCTCTTCATATTAAAGTAGTTTATTTATTGGCTCTATGATCACCAGTCTTGACTGGCTCTATGATCACCATCAACAAAGAGGTCTTCTACCAAAGTTTTATCTGCTCTGGCCATCCCTGCATGATGGGTTGCAAAGCCATACGGCAATAGGTCTCTCAGATCATTGTTTTTCATTGATTTGGTCTCTGTTTGGAGAATCTCCCGACTAGCACTGTCTTCCTTCAGAAAGCGTCCAAGTGTGTCATAATCCACAACATCTTGTTTACTTTCAACGGTGCCTACAACCACTTCAACATTCACATGATCATGGAGAAAATGATCAAGATGACTCTCCACTGGGAATGGCTCATATAATAATTTCTTGTAATATTCTTTATGAGGTTCATGGCATAAAATCACACATTTTCCAGCATTATCTAGCAGAGGTCTACTGGCACGGCCCATCATTTTCAAAAGATCAGTAATAGGATATTAAATATGAGCATTCTCACGCCCGTCATAATACTGTGTCCCCTTGACAACAACCAAATGTGTAGACAAAGACAACCCCCAACACATTGAACTGCTTGCAACACACACCTGAATTACCCCCGCACTAAACAGCTGGGTGACCATTTCTTTTTCCATTAAACTGAGACCTTCATGTAGATACCCAACTCCGTGAGTCAACACATGACTCAAGGTCGATTCTTTAACTTTTGCAATGAAGGGTGCCAGATCTTCTTTAGTACATTGAAGAAATTGGGATCTCTCTCCACCATCTGCATTTGAGTACGGAATAGCAAGCCATGGCATTATTTGCAGGTGGTCCTCGAAACATGCATTTTTTTGGCATTGTTTCTGCATATTTCCTATTGGAATATCCTGCAGACGATTGTCACTCTTAACTGGGAATTTCTCCAATTCTATAGACTCTTCCTTGTCCAGAGAAAAGAAGCCAGAACTGCAAGTCTGTCCGTGAGAATTATTGGACATAATGGAAGGCATGCTTTTATTAAAATGACACGTTTCTGATTCATTTACATGCATTACATGTATGGCTTCATTCCCAACTTCAAGAGCTTGGTTGGAAACTAACTTCTCATTTTTTATTTGAACCGTGGCAATTTCATCTCTTGTATAAAAGACACATTTATGTCCTGCGAAATATTTATCTCCACACTTCTAACATTCCTCTTCCTTTTTTCCTTTATTACGCATTGGTGGGGGAATGTATTTAGTTGAATTTTCCATGGATGTTTTACTTGATTTTCCCTTTGCATAACTAACTGCCTTCTCATTATTACAACATTTTTCATCTTCTCTATTATGGATTACTGCAGAAATTTTTTTAAGACCTGCAGAAAATTTTTTATAACCGTTTGTGACTTTTGCACATGAATTCTCTAATTGTTGAAGCTTTTCTTGAATTTTTCTAATCTGCTCAATTTTTTTGGGATCTTCAAGTAATGGCACATTATATGGTAAACAATGTTCCCGAGCTCGTACACTACGCTCATAGGCTTGTAAGACAATATTACGTGCCATGGCTCTGATATGGCTCAGATATAGCTCTGATACCACTGTAGCAGCAGAAGTTGTAGATTTGGTTACTGTAGCAGCAAGACTTGTAGATTTGTGCGCTTAATAGCGAAATGGATTTAATTATAAAAATACACAAGAGGTATTTATAATAAAATATTTATTGATATGATATAAGATATAAGACGATTGAATGATTACAATGAGGTCCTGCTTTTATACCTATGCAGGTACCTTTTCACGAATGAGCATGTCTTTTAGACATGCCTTTTCATTAACCTAATGAATATTTTACCTAATCCCTATTTGATTAATTAGTAATTATATTTATTCTATTTATTCTATTAATAAATATATTTATTACATTAGTTATGAATTAGGTTCATAACATTCAGCCATATGCCACAAAGGGTGAAGATGCGGCTACACTTCTCGAACTGGACAAACCTTATTGAAAACCACTTTACAATTTTTGAAAACTTTTTGTTGTTCAACTGCAAGAAGTTCCAGACATCCACTTATGCAACTGTTTGTTTGAGAAAAAAATATGGTTAATTTTCTCAATCACCTATGTTTGAATTGAAGGGTATATGTCTTATAAAAGAAACCATACAGTGAAAACTCAGGAAATTTCTCTAAATTTTGAGGTGTCACAAACACACACTGTGTTAGAGATTATTTTTTAGCATCTCACTGCTAAAGAAGATGCCAGTGTTCCATCCTCTAGCTTCTCATCAACATCTACTTCTAACAGTGACAACCCTAGAAATCCAAATTGGCACCTCCTATAGGGAGAACACATGTATTTATACATGGTAGTATTTCAATTTTAGGAACAATAACATATATCTTTAACCACCACTTTTGAAAGACAAAATTTAACAATTGTAAGGTCTTGATTGGACACTAAAAAAGAATTGAAATGAACTTACCTTTCGACCACAATTAAATTATATCTATGATCAGGTCAAACCCTTGCAGAATCATCAATAATTACTACTACAAATTCCATTCCAAAAACACCATCTAGATCTTTACTTTTAGGTGGCCTATCATCTCCATCTAGATCAGCCTCATCACCATTCAAAATAACACATTCTGCAAATAAAGTTCATGTGGGATCAAGTACTTTGGCCATATTTGTGGCATAAACTTTGTTGCATATTGTATAAACATGTAGTTCATACAACTTTCTTTCCTACAACATAAAGTATCAAAGAATGAAATAATAGATTCATCTATTAGCATACACAAGTTGTTAATACCACATTGTAAATCGAATGTTTCCTATAAGAACTACAGTTTGCAAGGATATTAATAGTTCAACCCAAATTATACTAACCTTGTCCAAAAAATTTCAGATGCTAGGCCACAATTTAGTCCACATTCCTATATAAGGAAAGCGAAAAATATGATGTTGAGGTTTCTCTTGGTCTTGCTCCTGCTTCCTTAGCATTTCCTTGTGCACATGATCTATTTCAATAAATTGTTGGAAAAAAATAATCATGAATTAGAAACATTTATATACTCACATTATGATGAATCAGTTTATTTACTTCATATCCCTCTTTGCCTAGGAATTACCAAAATTATAACAAGATGGTTTATATTTTTATGACACCTTAGTTGAATTTAGAAGTGTGTAATCATGGTCCAAAACAAGGAAAAGTTTATTAGTGCTAAGCATCCTATTTTTTTCGTCAATCTTTGTGCTCATGGTCCAAAACAAGGAAAAAATATGGGGCAGTGTGTGCTAGGTACTCCATCTTGCCACTAATTTATCCATTATCCGGTGCTCTGTGATCTTCTATAACAGCTGGGGCCTCACTAGGAATGCGCATGTACGGTTTGATGTGTTATAAAGAAACAATGTAGTTTGCAAGTGTAAATTTGTTATGTATACTTTCAACAAATGATCTATTCAATGATAGACCATAAGAGAAGGTCATCCCAATGAAACTTGCAGCAGTTCAAATTTTTAGAAATGATAATCTTATACATAAAAACATTCAACAATAGTAGAAATCACCAACAGTTGACATTTAATTTCATTGTTCATACCAAGATTGAAGCTGCCCAGTGGGAGTAGAACCATAACAAGAGCAGAGGAGGAAAGAAGAGTTGCATTCAACACCTCTAGACGCTGAATCAACCATTCAATGGCTCAGAAACTGTAGAAAAAGGGGCTCAAAATTTTGTCAATAATGTCTATGTTCTTCTTCAATAACTGATCCTCAACCCTGAAAGCCCTAATGGTCATTCCTCTTACTATGGACTCGCCGGAATGATTTTCAATGGGTGATTTCATTGTACCATTTAGTCTCATCAGTTCTTTAGCAAAAGAAAAATAGTCTTCTCAAATACCACTATGTTGTCTCCTGAACTGTGCATCGTAGGCATGCCATTGCCCTCATTCTTCCCACCACTCTCCATAGAGGTAGTGGGTTGAACCTTCTTCAAACTTTTGAATGTGAGTGCGGCTTCATAAGGCACGAAGTAGGGCACGCGTTCATCCGTTCTTTCGCAGAAGCAAAATAGTCTTCTCAAATACCAGTGCATCGTCTCCTGAATTGTGCATCGTCGGCATGCCATTGCCCTCATTCTTCCCGCCACTCTCCATAGAGATAGTGGGTTGAACCTTCCTCAAATTTTTGAATGTGATTGCAGCTTCATAAGGCACAAATTAGGGCGCTAGTTTTGAAAGCTACTAGACTCTCTGTGTGATGGTGCGATTACGGCTTCATAAGGCACAAATTAGGGCACCAGTTCTGAACTCACTGTGTGATGCTGTGATTGCTACTTAAGGCGGGAATTGAGGCTTCAATTTTGAAAGCTATGGTGTGATTTCTGCTTAAGGCGGGAATTGAGGCTCCAATTTTGAAAGCTATTAAATTCTCTAGTGGCTTTGAAAAATAATGTTGATGGTCTTTATTTGTCCTATTTTCAAAAATGTTTATCATTTATTGTTTTCTGGAACAAAATTTGAATGTGTATTTTAATTTTGAGTGATGTGGAAAATTAAACTTTATATGTGTAAAGAGAGAATCAATTTAGATATATAAAGAAGGGTAAAATTTATAGTAGAAAAAATTCCATGATAAGGGGTTTTTCAAAGAATTTTGTGGAGAAATTTTGATAAGAGGGGTAATAAATTAGGGTAAAAAGGATTATTAAGGGAAAAATATTAATAGGTTGGTTGGTTTAATTTGTTTATTATTAATGTTATAATATTTGTTTATTTTTAAAAAATTTCTACCTAGGTTCAAATTCTTGATAAGACATTTTTCCTATCTTTATAACACTTGAAAGGTAGAAGCCTCCAAGGAGTAGGACCGCCTCGCAAGTGTATGTCCAAACGTCTTGACCATTCTCACTAAATCAAAAGTTATTAATACATAATATCAACATATTGGATATACTTTTGGGTTATATTGGCAATCATTCCATTTCATCTCAACTGTACCTCAAACCACTTTGACTAATTACCATTGTTTGGTTTCTCTATAAAATTTCCCTAGAAGTGAAAAAGAACATGACTTTCGATCTAGAATGGTAGTTTTCCTAAGCAGTGTGACCACCCCACAAGTGTATTTAGAGATGTCTCGACCCTCGTTGAATTGTATGTTATTATTATGGACTTGCAACATATTGAATATACTCTTGGGTTACAATGGAAATCATTTTAGTTCATCTCAAGTGTAGCTCAAGTCACTCTAATGAGTTGTTGATCTCAAGTTTCTCCATAAAGTTTTCCTTGAAATAAAAAAGAGCATGTCTTTCAATATTTAATTGGATGAAATACATATCCTCCTTGTGAAGATTTTCTTAACTTCATTAAGTAAGGGTTGATAATTATCTTCTTGGTTTCATTGGCTTGATCAAAGAATTAACATTTTATTCATCAACTCTTGACTATGAGAGGATGAATTCTAGTGTGAATTATCACGTGTGTGGTAATGTTCTTTTTTCAATTGTAGTTTTAACCTCCACGATTAATTTGGTTTAAGTCCTCTAGGAAGTCATCAATCACCTAGCCGATGCCACATGCACCAGTAGAAAATGATGAAATTAGTGACTAGGTGACTAAAAAAGTTAGTCACCACAATTATTTCAAATGAATTACTACCAAATTTGAACAATTTGAAGTGACCAAACTAAAAATGACTAACTTAAATGACTACTTAGTCATTTAAGTTAGTCGCTTTTAGTTTAGTCACTTATTATCTAGTCATATATTTTATCCCTACACTAAATTAGTCATTTTTAGTTCGGTCACTTAAAATTGCTCAAATTTAGTAGTAATTCACTTGAAATAATTGCGGTGACTAACTTTTTTAGTCACCTAGTCACTAATTTCATCATTTTTTACTAGTGATGCCAAGTCGATTTGAGAGGCACACTACATTTGTGTCACATGACACTTTGGCATGGATTCCACCAAAATGAATCCTTATTTATATCATACAATGTAATCATGGTCAAACATATTTGAATTTATGTTATTAGATTAGAAAAATAATTTAGCCAAACTATTTACACTTGGCTAAAAATTGTTAGGTAGCTAAAGAAATTGATCCAATTGTTTAAGCTGGATCAATGATGTAAATGGGTAGGTTAGAATTAGATTAGATGATTCTCCTTTAAAAGAAAAAATAAACAAGGGTCTACACATTTAAATTCACCCTTATTTAGTAATAATTAGCCTTAGTATAGGAAAAAATTGGAATAAAAAGGATTGAAAGTGTATTTATTCATGTTTTGGACCATTCGCGTGCTTATCCTAAGTATTGACCCTTATTTTATAAAGTTCACAAAAGACAAAAGGTTGTTTTTCATGTAGTGGTAAGTGGCACGTATGATCCAACGCCCAAAACGTCCTCCATTTGAATCAATGGCCTTGAACACCTTTCAGCCCCCTGCCCTTCCTAACTTTATCAGCAGAGGGGGGGGTACAAAAGTGGTTTGGCCCCCCTTCAACCCCACATTACATGACAAATCCTTATCATTTCTCCCCCCCCCCCACCCACCCATCCCCTCACATACCACTTATTGTCTCTACACCCCTCTGGAAACCACCAAGCCACCTTCCTTTCCCGCCAACGCTCCCTGGGCCCTCACATCCTATCCTTTCATGACACCTGTCCTATTCGTTATGGATTGAATTTTCCCGGGATTACCGTTTACGCCTCTTAATGGTCTCACATCCCCAATGGGTGTCCACTGTAACGATAAAATCCTCCTAATTCACTGTAATGATTTCATTCATTCAAATCATCTCTGCATTTTCAAACTTTCCCTTGCACAATAAGAGAATCTCGAAGCTAGATAAAGAGACTAAAACACGTTGTGAAATAACCATTATTGTCACCAAATGTTAACTGCCAACAATTTCCCGGTAACGATCCCACTGTAAGCCTTCTTTTTCCTACTGTGTAATTTCCAAAAATTCCCCCTAAAGAAAAAAATAATGGTAATTCAAATAACCCAATGATCCTTCCCACAGTTGATCTCGACCATATCCCTCTAGCACTACAAAATTCCAAAGCCAAAATGTGAATTCGACCTATTCGAATTGCATTGTTGGCTCAGAGATAATCAACTAGACCAGGGTGATGAAATTGGACTATGGGAATCCAATTTTCCTCTTTTTATGTTTCCTTAGACATACCATTTCCCAGAGTTTATCCTCAAATGCCAATCCTATTATTTGCCTAGCTAGAGAGCTATTGTAGCCCACAATGGGGAGGTTTTATTACAATTACCCCTGAAATCATCAATCAAATGTTACATATCCCCCATAATGATTCCACAGTCCCTTTCTCAGTGGAAGGCCTGAATGAACTATATCAAGAATTAACTTTTTCCCAAAGAGCTAGGATATTTGAAATCTTCTTGCCAAAAGATGCCTAGTTACCTAAGAAAAATCCACCCCATCCCTCATCCATTTTTCCAGATAAGGCCAAGAAAATAATCTCCATGCTTTCATGTTTGTTAGGCTATTATTCAGATGAATGGGTAGATGAAAATATCTTAGGTTTTCTGTCCATTTTATCCACTGAAGAGAAACCCTCTGTAATTTTTAATTTCAACCAATTTCTCCCTGATAGCATCCATGAGAAATTCCTTAAGTTTCAAACTAAATGAATGTTCAAATATTCTTTTGTTTTAATTTACATGTTTCTATTTTATTAAGCAAACAAGTTTCCATTTGCACTACAAAAGATAAATGAACAAGGAGATCCACATTTAGTAATTTTTTGGACTTCCTTGGTAAGGAAGAATACAATTTCAAAGGTTATATTGATTATTTAATTCATCCAACCACATGTTCACTGAGAAATAATGTAGAACCTAGGGTCAGTGATGAAATTCAGAATATTTTACACCTCAGTGAGTAGGCTAAGACAGGTGACTGGTACTTGTACCAGAATTACACTGAAATAAGAGTGTATGGGTGTGAGCTAACACCCTACAAGCTACCTAAATACCTCCCAATGAGGGTGTTTTCATTAGAGTACATCAGGAAAATGATCAATTCAGATGAAATTCACTTTGTTTCAGTTAAGAAGAAATCATAGTTTAGAATAAAGACTCAGATTGGACCTTTTATCTGCAACAATAGGACAAAAAGAGAGGAGGCAACCATCCTCCTAAAACAGATGAAGTTTCCCTTGAGATTCACTTGGTCACATGACCCATTTGGAATAATTTATAAGCTAAGGGTGGAAAAGAAAACCACTCCTTATGTTCTTACAAAAAGACCTAAAATTGAGAAGTACATTAACCAGGATGAGTCGAAGAAAACACCTTGCAAGAAGTTTAGGAGAATATTGTGTATACATCAACTTCACAGAATCCCACACCTCAGGAAAAACCATAGAAATGGCCAAGGGAGGAAGACTCTCCTTAAGTCACAAAGCTTTCAACCAAAGAATTCAAGATTTACAGGAAGAAAGCAAAGTTCAATCCTAAAACATAGTTTGCAAAAGAGGAGGAAGAGAAAACTACCATAACACTGAAGGATCCACACTCTACAACAAAGTCAGATAGTTTCTTTGTTGGATTTTCAACATCATTAGTTTCGTAGGGGAATCCAAACACAAATCAAACATCAAGATTGATTCCAGGACAAACATGGACAAGTATATTTGATAAGTATAAGGAGAAAAAGCAGAAAAATAAACTTATAAAAGTCAACACATATGATCAATTTTGGAAACAAACTACCACAACCCAGCATAGGATATTATCACCCTTTGACTCCAAGAAAGGAAGAATGCAAATTGAATTCTTGTAGGCACAAGTTCCCCATCCTAAATCTGCAGCTGATTACAAGAAAAATTCATTTGAATTTGATGCAAAAGATGTCCATCCTATTGATCAGATGGATATGCAGAGGAAGACAAGGGAAATGATATTTTCCACATTGACAAATACTGCCATGATTGCCTCAAAATTGAAAGTATCACTTACCAATATCCGGTCTCAATTAAAGATTGAAAAAATATTTTCTTTGGAAAAATACAATAAAATAAAATCCTTAGAATAATTGGTCATTAAGATAGGATATGAACCAAGAAATGTTAAAGCAGTTGAATAACCGACCAATAAGAAGAATGATGACATTGCAACACTCAGGAAGCATTTGAAATTATCAATAACTGAGGATCCGCACACAGAGGGCCAAAAATAAGACATGCTCAAGCTAATTATGGAGCACAATGTACAAATAAGGAACATGGAAGTAGGAATGGACAAGCTAGTCAAGGAAAGGGAACAAATGCACAACTAGTTGTAGTCCCACTAGATTCAGTACCTATTATAGCAATAACAAAGAAAAGAATGACTACATCAACTACAAAAAGGGTTTATACATCAACAACACCCCCAACACAAGACTTAGATGTTGCTGGAAAATTGGTAAAAGATATGGACATATCTATACAAGGAAAATAAATTAAAATATTAAAAGGATAGGTAAAGGCCCTGCAAGAGTAGAAAGCAAGGATCAAAACCTAACATCTAGCCGAAGTACAAAAGTCTCAGAGACTCACCCAAGTACTACAACAATTAGGGAAGGAAAATGCCATGGCTCGGACCTTAGCACAAGCTAAGGAAAACATATGGATAGATATCCATAAATCCATGAATGATATTTGGCCTTCCATTCAAAATATCTTTGAACAAAATGAGTTACTTCAGAAGCCCAAGAAAGATATTGTATAGATCAGATAAAAACTAGGAGACAAGCCAACTGAAGCCACATTAGATTTCTAAATTCCAAAAACAAGTATGAGCTAGAATAATTGGAGATTGAGGATAGAACTGAGACAATACTGGAGGTCAAGAAAATATTAACTAAGAATAACCTCATGTTGCAGCTAGAAGATAAGTGCCAAGTTCTAGAAATTGGTGTCCATAGGTTCTTCAACAAATTTGAAGTGTTGAATAAGAAAGGGCTTCCACGTTTATTTGTGATGATTATAACAAGAAGTTGACAGATGTAGCTAAGGATAGTTCCAATTTTTTAGGTATACAGGGAAGCGTTATAGGCAAAGCTTTCCTTGAAACACTGGAATATGATTTAAATATCCAACATGAGATCAAGCAGATTTTTATTACCAAACCCACCTTTTCCAAGTATACAAAGGTAGATGAGATTTACAGGATATTGCTTAAGTTATCCATTCCAAGTGAAAAAAGGTGGTACAAGTTATGCGAGTTACTTGAGTGAAAAAGGTAATTATATCTTCATCAATAGGACCAACAGAACAACAAGAGTCAGAAGGACAGATCAACAACAACCTCCTCCAAAATAGGGCCAACATTCGAGCAGTTCCAACTTATCCTATATTTTTTTAATCAAATTTGTAATCTGTTTTATATATTCCTAAAATATATCTTGATCTATCATCACAAGATTTTTTGTAAATAAACTTATAAATGCTTCTCATTTCGAAGTATAGAGGGTTGATTTTTGCATCCAAGAAGGATACCGTACATTTTCAAGTTTTATGGACTGATTAGTGATAAAGAAGAACCTTTCACATGATTCTTGTGTCAAACTGTTGGTGAAGTGCATCTCTCCCTTTTTAAGTGTTTATTTTCTCTGTTTCCCATGCTTATTTATTCATAATATAAATTATTCAACAAAAAATTAAAGAACATCATTTGTATTAAAACACATTTTGATTCTGGCTTTGAATAATTTTAATGTTTTCCTCTAAAATTAAGTAAATGAATTCTTAATTTATCTTTACTTAATGGATTTTCTTTCATCTCTTCTCCTACACTTCATTTAAATTTACAGAATCCAGTTATTTTGGCTACCCTTCCCTGTGAAATCTATTTATAAAATCTAAATAGATCCATGTTTAAGTCATAGATCCCATAGCCCAATGGAAATGTAAGCATTTAATCAACCAAACAAACCAAACAATCTCAATCAATCAAACAAACATTGAACATTCATAACTAGCCTAATATCTTAAATACAAACATTCTAAATCTAACAGAGAGATCCCTCTATGAATCTAGCAGGGCTAGATCCCAACTTCCAAAGTGGTTTTGTGGTTACCTCTGTAATTTATTTTACAACCTCGGAAATTATAGAGTGATAACAAGGTGCCACACAAGTTTCAGGTGGGCGACAAAGTTCGGTTGCTTGTAGAAATAATGTCTTGTCGGAGTCCATCATAAACTCTGACCACTCCGATATGGGCCTTAAACCATCACCAAGGTTTTTGGAGACAACGCTTCGAGCTCAACATTCCCCCATTACTTTTCCTGCACCTAGTGTTTATTGTGGATCACCTTCGGTCATACTTTCCACCATTTTTCGACACATCAAACATTGTCAAACAACTAACACCAACAGAGCTCAACCCAGACTACATGGAACATGCCACAACTGATTGGATCATGGAAACACAAATCAAGAACACTCGCCAACAAAATACCCAAATATACTAGGTTTTCAACGTTGGCCAACTCCTGCACCAGGGCAAGTGGCTCACCAAGGACCAAGCTCATCAGAATTTTTACCATCCCATGGAGGCACTCAAAGCAGTGGGTACCATTGCTTCAGAATTTCTAGAAATAGCCTTCCTGTAAATTCAACCATCTATTTGATAGAAGGGTATTTCTTGGTCCATGATTTCTTTGACCAAGAAAATATTATTTTTTCACTCCTCAAAGCCGCCCCCCCATGTCAAAGACTGGTGGGAAACTTACTGTGAGCAAAAGGATGAGGGGGAACCCTCTTTGTTCTCAGCCGCACCCACTTGGAATTCGTTCCAAGATGACATCAAGGAACAATATTACCTCGTGGGAATATTTGAGGACAAGTACATCCAATGGACCACACTGGGGCAGCAAAGGGATCAAGATGTGCGCGGAATGATGAATTTGTTCCATACCCTGTGCACAAAGTTGGGTATTAAAGATTCAAAGAGACATTTGGTGCTCAAATATCGTAGCTGTCTACACAAACACATTCAGGAGGAAATGGAGTTCCTCAGCTTTACCTCGCTTAGCACGGCATATCGCTATGCCGCCAAGATCGAGCAAAAATTTAAGCCGAAGAAGCACGACTTTGGATCTGTGAATCCGAAGCCAGGGAAAGGCGCCCCCGAACCACAAAACAGGGGGCAGAGCCAAAGTGGGGAAACTCATAACACCACCAAAAATCCAAAGAAGGAAAAATGGAAGTGGTGTGAATTTCATAACATCCCCACTCACAGCACAAATGAGTGTCGGGCCAAACAGTTATTGGTGGTCGAACTGAAGGCACCCGAATCAGATGCATGTTCTGATCCTGAGCTAGAACCAGACAAGGGAGATGAAAAAGGGAAGAAAATCATTGATGCGGACCCCAGTGCCATTGTTGCCACCACCAAGCTCCAGAGGGAGGATCCTGAGGATCCAGAGGAGGGGAGTACCTCTTCCATTCACAGATGTGGGTGAAGGGTTCTCCACTACAATTTCTTGTCGATAGTGAAAGCTAAAAGAAAATCATTTTATTAGAGGTCGTGAAGCAGCTCAATCTATCAACCATAGCACACCCGCAACCATATACCATCGGGTGGCTTCACCCAGGGAGAGATATTCGCATCTGCCAATAGTGTCGCTTTCCGTACAACATCAAGCCATTTACGGATGAGGTATTGTGTGATATTTCTCCTCTTGATGTAGCTGATGTATTATTGAGCCAACCATACTTGTGGAGGCGACATGATGTGTATGATTCTAGGCCTCGTGCTGTTATTATCACTTTGGGAAATAACTTGTATAGGATACCAGAGTTAGTATCGACTCCTGCCATCTCTTTGACTACTGCAAAACAATGCAGTAAGATTGTTTACCAAACCAGGAAATTTATTTGTATTACCATTCGCCCACAAGGAAAGAAGCATATTAGGGCCACGGCCTCCAAACAGATGTCTCCCCTACACAGCTGTAGCAGATGGACAAAGTCGTGGAGGAATACGAGGACATTTTCTCCTCACTCAGAGAGGTTCCTCTACACTGCCAAGACAAGCACTCCATCGATCTGACCCCCGGTGCATCGCCGCTTGATATTGACATACATCATGCAATTACACAGACAATATCCACACATGTACTATCTGAGGAGACTAAATTTATTGAACGCATTCAGCACGTCCACCAGCAGGTCCACGCCATCCTGGTCAAATCCAATACCCAGTTCAGCAGAATTTGCCTCTCATTGAGGAACTTAACGCAATGGGGACCATTGCTTACTAAGCAGGGAGGAATGATCTAGGTGGATATTGGTGGCCACCCACCTATTCCATTTGGACCAGCACCATCACTTCTTTCAGTTTTTCACTTTCAACACAACTTACTATTTTTAGCAGGTTTTCGGGTCATGAAATTTCAGAGCCGTTTGGAGACCCTAATGATCCAAGTGGATATTGGTGGCCACCCGCCTATTACATTTGAACCCCCACCATCGGTTCTTCCAATTTTTCAGTTTCAACACAATTTACTATTTTTAGCAGTTTTTCAGGTCCCGAACTTTCAGAGCTATTTTGAGGCCCTAAATGACATATATTTGGGAAAACCGGGAGCAACATGGTCCCATGGACTGATGTTTCTCACATCAAAAATTTTATTCCTCGGAAAGATCTTTCTAATGAGGTATGGTGTGCATCAAACGGAGATCGTATGCCAAAGTTACGTCCTCGGGAAGTTGAAACACCAATTTACCAAAACAGGGCCCATAGTTTTGGGGCTTCATCTCCTAGGGTTAGGTTTTTGGATGTTTAGTGTTTTATATTGTTTCTCAACAATAAATAGGCCTTCGAGCCTCATTTTAACACAATTCATATTGCTATAGCCGCCACATATCTTCTCAGAGATAAGCTACCAACGCCCTAGCTAGTTTATTTCCATTATGTCTGTAAGCATATTTCTGTTATTTGATATTAATGAAATGAAGTATTATTTTCGCTGCATCTTTGTGTTTATGTCTATTTATGTACTTTATTGTGTTCCTGCAAAAGAATTGAAGAAATATAAATTATATTATTTATTTATTATTATTAAATGACTTATTAAAGCATGGGTTTCATGCTTGGGTCATGTTTAGATGTATAAGGTCATAATTGTGGACTTCTAGGTTAGTCATTACATATTTATATTGACCCTCCACATCAAGTTGGCCTAAAGGAGATCAAGTCAGCCTCAAAGGAAGGAATTTGAACCCATCATAAGGCTATAAATGCAAGGAGGTCGAATTAATTTGCTAACCAATTCACTACAACTCACGACATCAAGGAAAAAAGTGCAAAATTTGAAAAGTAGGAAAAACAAGTGCAAGTTGGGTCTATATGAAAGAGAAATAAAAAATCAAAATTTTGGTGAAGGAATCTCTCTATTTCGTGGTCTCTCTTGGGAGATCGAAGTCTTTGAAGTTTGCAAGTTGTTGTTACTACAAATCTGCGAACTTGCTAGCAGACTGGTTGTTCAATGCTGCTAGGTCGAAGATATGGAAGGATGACTTTGTGTGGAGGGAAATATTGGCTCATGTCTAGGGTTAAGAGTCTCAAATAATACTATTGAAATGAATAATTATCTTGATTGGTTTTTCCCCTCGAGGGGGGTTTTTCCCTAACTATTGACCTACATCTGGTGTCCTTGATCTATATGTATTTTCTTTGATATTTTCTTGATGAACTAATAATAAGAAAGATAAGATGAACATCTCAATAACTAAATAAGATCACAAGTAATTAATCAAGAACAAGAGGATATTTTTTCCTTTCTAATTCTCTAACATGGTATCAAAACTTTGGTGAAAGGAGAAGGAAAAAGGTAGTCTCAAGGAAGTTATAAAAGGTTCACTAGAGGAAGGGAGTCTTCACTATCTTCAATAAATATGTATAACACTATCAAGGGAGAGAACAAGATTTAAGGAGCCACAAACTATAGGTCTTGGAATAATAGGGTTGGCATCATCCTTGAAAAGAACAAGGTCTTAGATCTAGTCAAAGGAAAAATGAAAAGACCTAGAGAAGAATCAAGTGATGCTGATAAGGTGAAGTACAAGAATTTGTACCTATGGATTTGATAGTTTAAGTTATAAAGGACAACCTTGTATCATGCTCAAGAAATGTATGAAGCATTTTCAAAACTATTCACCATCAAGGACATTAGAAAGGTGGCAAGCATGATGAATGAACTAAGAACTACTAAGATGAAAAATGAGGATAATGTTTCCTCTTTCTTTGTGAGGATAGCAAGCATTAGGGATGAGCTTCTATCCATTGATGAAATAGTGCTAGATAAAGAACTAGTAATTAAAACCATTCAGGGACTACCATCTTCTTGGAGTTCCTTTTCTTCAGTTCTCAACAGCTGGAAAGAAACACCCACCTTTGAAGAGTTATGGACAACATGCAGTCAAGAAGAGTTAAGGGTCTCCATGGTAACCAACAATGAATAAGTATCAAATGATCACTACAAGGAAAAGACCCTCTAGCAGATGTTTTTGTGGAACCCCTTCTAAAAATAGCCCAGATATCTGTTTGTAGCGGAGGTTTCTAGAGGAGGTTGGCGAGTGGAGGTTTTTGCGGATGATTTTTGTCCATTGCGTTTCTCATCCTACACCGCACCGGTGCATTCCACTAGAAAATCATCGATGCGTACTACAAATTGGCACACCAGGACACCGTGCTCTTCATACAAACCCACCCGGTGCGTCGAATTATTGTAGCACATAGGTGCTCTACACAGATTCAACCCCGGTGTGTCCTAAAAACCCGCGCCAAAACTGAAACAACCTTGTGCGGTTGGAAGAAACCGCTTAGAGTGCCTCAAAAACCCGCTCACCAGAACAGGGTTAAATTTTAAAAAAAAAAAAAATTAAGGCCAAAAATCTGTATTTTTCACTTCTTCAGTGCTCCTGAGCTCTCAAGCACCAGTGCAAATTTCCCTTGTGTGAGGCACCCTGCCATCGGTTCTCCCATTACACGCACTGCGCCATCCATTGCCTACCATCTTGATTTCGAATTTTGGAAAATTGTGGGAAAATTTAGTTTTGCAAGTTCTACAACAAATATTCCTCCTTGATACCCAAATGTATAAGTATTTTACTTGTTTCTCCATAACTAAACTTTTTAGTGGATTAGTTTTGTAAGAAAACTTAAAATTCACCATTTATAAAAAAAAAAATTCTTGCACGGTGCACTTGAGCTGTTCGGCTCTCACCGGTTCGCGGTGTTGCCTGTAAATTTGTAGGTTGCACCATGACCGATGCTAATGGTAATCACACTGGTTCCGGTGGGGTACCGAAACAACACATCGTGTTTTTTTAAAAACAAACAAATTGTGGTTCAGTCGGTTACTCGGCTGCACCGTTGACTATGTCCAAGTTCGGGAGGATGGTGCATTGACCAAAATATGCAACCCGGAGCGGATATTTTGGTCAGTGCACCACCCTCCTGAACTTGGACATATTCAACGGTGTGGTCATGTAAATGACCACACAGTTGACCATGTACTGATGTCAGGAGGGCGGTGCGCTAACTAAACTATACGCCCTGGGACGCATAGTTTGGTCAGTGCATCGCCCTAATAATATTGGTACATAGTCAACGGTGCGGTCACTTATAACACTGCCCCATTGACCATGTAATTATTCCAGGAGGGCGGTGCACTAACAAAAATATACTCCCCGGGGCGAGTAGTTTGGCCAACGCACCGCCCTTCTGAATTTGTACATAGTCAATGGTGCGATCAGTTGAACGACTGAACCGTTGACCATTAACTGATGTTTGGCGGTGCATTGATGAAATTATCCACCCCGGGATGGATAGTTTAGTCAATGCACTGCTTGAGAAAGTATAGTACATGATGTGCGGTGCACTAAATATTTCCAGGTGCACCGTGGCTGGTGCGTGATAAAAACAAATGCACCAGTACTGGTGCATGACTGTTTTTTTTGGCACACCGACTATTTTTAACATATATATATATATATATATATATATATATATATATATATATATATATATATATATATATATATATATATATATATATATATATATATATATATATATATATATTTGTAAATGCATGTCTCATTTAATATAAAAAATTTATTTAATATGTGAATCATTCAACGACGTCAAAGGAGAGAAGAGAGGGAACAACAGGAACATATGGCGGACCAGTATAACATGGTTTGCCTGTGGGAGGCATGAGAGAGGGAGAGAGATATGTAACTTCACCTTATTATGGTAGCCACCCAGGTGCTCCTAAGGGAGGTAGGCCTCCTCAAGTTCTACGAGGAGGCTACATCCCTGAAGGGCCATGGTGGGTTATTGCAACAACTTATCTTTAGGTGGAATGCCCACCAACAGGCTTTCTGGGTTGGTCCTAACCAATGGTACATGCCCACTAAGGAGGACATCTATTTTATTACTGGCCTATCGAGGAGAGGGTAGGATTTTCCCTCGTTCCCAGAGGTCCCCGTCGACTATGCAGCAAGGAGTCAGTTGATGTACTCCCAAAGATACATTAGCATCGATATACTATCTCCTGCAGATTTTCAGGTCTCTGGTGGTCAGTTACGTATTGATTCATTTGGTGGAGAGGAGGTGAGGTGCCTCTCACTAATGATTTCGACCATTACACACCATACCAGTGATGGGAAATGCATTAGTTGCCCGCTTTTATTTTATGTTGATTCTTTGTGAGGTGGTCTACGATTTTTTTGCGGCAGTTCTGTACAGTTTTAGATAGATGTCATGCTCAGGCATAAGGGAGGGCGAAATTCCCTTTTGCTTCAGAGCTATTTTTTTTATTTTTTTAGAGGTTTCCAAAGAGGAGGACTACTTTTGTTTGATTGCCTCGTAGGCCAATGTTGCATGTATGGATGCAAATGTGGGGACAGATGATGCCCCAGAGGGGCGAGTCTGAATTTTCCGTGAGGATATCACATGATGCACTGGAGTTGCTAGCCGTTGTTGATGATCACACCTTCATTCTGGTCCCTTGTCTGTATGTTGGTTTGGATTGGTGAGGGTGTGCCAACATCCCCTTCATATATGATGAGCAGCCGAATGATAGAGGTAATATTAGTGTTTTATTTAAATTTATTCTAACATGTTCTTTAACTTGTTTTTATTAAATTGTTTAATGAAATTGTCTAATTATTGTTGTGTACTTATATATATTTTGTAGATATTGGGTCATTTGATAGCGATGAGATGCCACCGCCACCAAATGATCCAGGTGTAGATCCTGATGACGATCAGGAGATGGCAGATGTGGAGGATCAGGCCGGTGCAGACAGACCTGGTCCTCATGATAATGCGCAGGTACCGACTGGTGTGAGGCGTAGGCCTCACACTAGATTTAGGATGGATTTGGGCAACCAACTTTGTCAACTACTTGTGGAGGAGGGAGTCACACCGACCACTATCAGAGAGATATCGATGATAGGCTGACAACGATGTGGATAGGCATTCCATGTGATATGTTGACCCTGATTCGACATGTCATAGGAGCTACCAGTTTAGTGGCACGGTTGAGGAGGGCCCTTCGATGAAGGCGTGGTCGAGATGCAGTACGTCGACAGTCGAGAAGCAACACATCATCTGATGATCAAGATCAGGGGAGTGATCATTGTTCACCTCGCGCCAGAGATGAGAAGCCTACAACATCGACCAACAGTCATGATCATGAGCAGGTTGGACCATCCACGTCGAGTCATCATGAGCAACCTGTAGCATCCAACAGTCATGATCATGAGCAGGCTGGACCATCCACGTCGAGTCATCATGAGCAAGCAGTTGATCCTGATCAACATGAGGCACCTACAGATCAGCAGACACGTAATGATCGACATCTATCTGAGCTTGTCGAGGCTGCACCGTTGAATGAGCAGGCCTCGACTAGTACTACTATTGATGTACCATCAACTGATATTTAACATTTATATTACAGTTATATATTTTTGACATTATACGGTTATATATATATATATATATATATATATATATATATATATATATATATATATATATATATATATATATATAGTCCATGTATTTTATGTTCATGTTGCAGTTGTACTTAATTTACATGTTGGTGATAATCAGGATGTGTATATTGTTAGGTCATGTTATATATGTTCATTTAATGTGCAACTTGTAGATAGATGTGTATGTGATAACATTTATTTGACATGAGATGTATATTTGATGTTTGTTTTGTGATCAATGCTTGTGTTTTGTTAGGTGATCATGATCACGATGATTAGATGATGTTAGCGAATTTGAATGTGTTTTTTAGTCGAATATGATGTTTGTACAATGGTTATCATGATCGTGGTGTTTAATTTTAATATTAAATCATGATATTTATTAAATATTATGCCGTGATTGTAATTGAAATTTTAATTTTAATTGTATTTAAAATTGTAATTGTATTTGTAATTGTATGTAAAATATTTGTAAAATTTTAATTGTAATTGTAATATTTAATTTATTGTGAAATGATTGTAATTGTAATTTTAATTGTAATTGTATATATGTAAAATTGTAAAATTGTAATTATATGTAAAATTCTAAAATTGTAATTGTAATTGTAATTCTGATTCTAATTCTAATTGTAATTTTAATTGTAATTGTATGTAGAATATTTGTAAAATTTTAATTGTATTGATGTGAAATGATGGTAATTGTAATTTTAATTGTAATTGTATATATGTAAAATTGTAATTGTAATTGTATTTTTATGTAAAATTTTAAAATTGTAATTGTAATTGTATGTAAAATTCTAAAATTGTAATTGTAATTGTATGTGAAATTGTAAAATTGTAATTGTAATTGTAATTGTATGTGAAATTGTAAAATTGTAATTGTAATTGTATGTAAAATATTTGTAAAATTTTAATTGTATTAATGTGAAATGATTGTAATTGTATGTAAAATTCTAAAATTGTAATTGTAATTGTATGTGAAATTGTAAAATTGTAATTGTAATTGTAATATTACGTAAAATATTTGTAAAATTTTAATTGTGTTAATGTGAAATGATTGTAATTGTAAAATTGTAATTGTATGTAAAATTCTAAAATTGTAATCGTAAATATTGTAATTGTAATTTTAATTCTAAATGTATGTGAAATTGTAAAATTCTAATTCTAATTCTAATTGTATGTAAAATATTTGTAAAATTTTAATTGTATTAATGTGAAATGATTTTATTAAAATTTTAAAATTTGTAAAATTGTAAAATAATAAATCTAGAACAATATGAATTTTTGTAACATAATAAAGTTTAGAAAATAATGGAAATAAATTCATGTACCTTATAATTATCATTATTTTATTATGATCTTACATACCAAAAAAAAAGAACTTTATACAGTATGCCATTGTTTTCGAGATCAACTGTAAATTATCAAGTGAAATGATTTTAACATTAACACAATGAAAATTACCAATTAATTCAAAAAACATATTATAATGTTTCAAAAAAAAGAATCTTAGTTATAAGGCAATTAAGTCCTCTTCTTTATAAAAATCCATCTTAAAAAGTATAAATGATGAAATAACACATGTACCATATCACTCTTGGTTCTCATGATCACCCTCATTATCTTCCAGCTCGCTTGGCGTGATAACACTATTATTCTCAAAAATATGTTTTGATCTAGGGTCATGTCTCAATACGAACCACCAATCCCTATCCAACACATCTGGGTAAAAAAACACCTGCTTGTAGTGTTTGGGGAAAACATAGGGCTCCTTAGCTTCATCCCACATATTTCTAGAGTTGATACATATCAGCCTACTATCTTGATCTTACTTTAAATTATTCCGATCAAAGGTGTCCCACCACTTGCACCTAAAAATAACACATTGGAAAGAAGAGAAATCCACTTCAATGATCTCTTGTATCTTTTCTACATAACCTAACGTCCCTCGTACTAGGTTTTGATCACGGTGGCTAGATCGACTAGATTGATCGAACTCGACTTCCACTCCACAGTCTTGTGTCATGTGTCCATCGTCGACATTTTCTGTGTGGAAATGGTGTTCATATGCCCACATAGATGGGAACAAATGCACCTATAAAATGTTAAAAAATCATAGTGTCATGTGTCTTATACTAACCCAACAATTAAAATATGAAATATAGATGTAATTACATTTAAAAGGTACATTACTAAGTTTAAAATGTACATAAATATATTATTAACGAGTGGGTGCACCCAATCCCTATTTTTAGCGCATCCTCGTCAGCACGCGGGTAACGACTAGTTGTACCGTATTTCTCTCTAACTTGGTCAGCAACCCAACTGTTGGGGCATATTTTTGGCATATTTTATTTTAAATGATCGGGATAAGGCACACTTCTACCATTCAACCGTCTGAATTATTTCATGTCACTATCCCATTTCATCCTCTTTTGTTCGTACAATGCAACCCACGGTTGTGTCGCTTCAGAATTGTAAAGAATGAATTTATTAATTACTTTAATTTCTACATTCGCTGATGAAATCAAACTGACATATAGTACATATGAGATCAAAATACACATTATATCGAATTTTAACATGAATATTTACTTTGTGTAAATTTGAAAAATTATAAGTCGCTTACTCTTTATCAAACATTTTTTCCATTCGTTCGGAGCAGCTCCCCTTCTCTTTTGTCTTCATCCCTTTCATCGTCCCAAATCACCGCACCTGTTCTGTTGTCGATTTTCTTGATGTACTCACTGGCATAATAGAAAGACTCATACGATATGTACCCCTCTGTAATAGACTCCTCGGGTTTTTCCCTTTGTCGAAAAAAACATTTCAATTTCTTCATGTACCTCTCTAATAAGAACATCCAATGACAAGAAACCACCCAAAATAATTCAACCTCATCTACTAAGTGGATTAGAAGATGAAATTGCAAGTCCATGAAACTCGTCGGCAATTCCTTCTCAAACATACTAACAATCTCAACTATCTCTTGACACCACTATGGAATGCTAGCCACATGAATCTCCTTTGATATGATCCAACATACAAATGCAAATAATTTAGATATGGCACGTCCTAGGTCTTGGGGGAATTCATGTTTCACACACCCACACACGAACAAAGGATAATGACACTGCAAAGTTATAAACACGTGCAATAATATACAAAATTAACTATGTTTTATGATCCCTGCATGGGATAAAATTTATTAATATAAAAAATAATAAAATAATTATTTTGACATTATACGTATCCTTAGAAGATTCAAATGGTCATGTGATTTCAACCCTACAAATGGTCATCCACGGTGAAGCAGCACTGTAGTGAAGATCACCCGTATGAAGATGATACCCTCACACCCATTATAACTTCCTTTGCCAAACAAAGATCATCTTTTTTTAAAATCCATGGGAGATTACCTTCTTTGAAATACCATGAATTAGAGGGACCAACGCATACCTCTAATCCTGTACTTTCTAATCATCTTGGCCAATGTATCTTTATAGTTTTTGAAGTAATAAGATCTTTCTTAACAGCCAATGTGTCACATTTTTTCGATGATATGTGCCTCCATAAAGAAGATGAAACATTTTTAAATATATGCATGGGATCTAATAAGTGGGTAATCTTAATATGCTCCCAATATGGGAGGTTATAAAAGATAGATTTCCTTTTCATCCCAATGAGAAATTTCTCAACATAGGTGTCGAAGAATTCTGGATCATCAAACATAGGCTCCCCATTTGAATCGAACATTTCTATGAATTCCTTCTCCTTCTGTCTCTCATATGCTCTAAGCCATTCAACTGGTGTCATTATTGGAGGCCTTTGGGTTCTCTCTCATTTACCATTGATAGTGGATGCTACTCTTCTGTAAGGGTGTTCTTCTAGGAGGAATACCCTGGATCAGTCATACATTGTATTTCGTAGGTCATTGGACCATCTAACTTTCAGAGAAGGTCCACAAAATTTACATCCAAAATACCCTTTTGTTACAAGACCTGCGAGATTATTGTATACAATATATATGCATGACACATTAAAGAATATCATGAATATCAGAACAATTACAACGAATTAAATAACTAATATGCGAAAGAATATTGTTACGTATATAAAAAAATTAATAAACATGTAATTTACCAGAGAAAACTCCTAAGCCTAGATAATCATGTGTCATGTAAGCACATATACCATACAACGTAAAACTCCTCTCTGCTGCAATGGGTCTTGATACATCGTATACATTTATCCCATCCCATAATTCCTTCAATTCATCTACCAGTGGTTGTAAGTAGACATCCATATTCTTCACTTGTCGTCTACCAGGGACTATGAGAGCCAACATAAGATGTTCATTCTTCACATACAACCATGGGGGGATATTGTTATTGATCGCTACTACAGGCCAAATAGAATAGTTGGTGTTCTGGAGGGAATATGGGTTGATGCCATTCATGGCTATGCTGAGTCGTAGAATTCATACTTCATCTTGAATTTTTTGGGCCATGTATCCTCTATATGCTTCATGGCTATTGAATCTATTGGGATTCACATAACTCCCAACTCACTTCTATGTGAGGCATGCCATCCCTGCAACATAGCTAATTCTTTGCAACAAAAGAGCCTTTGAATCCTTGGGATTATAGGCATGTGTCTCATTATCTTAAAAGGAGGACCACATGATTTACCCTTCTTTTTTTATTTATCATACCTGTCATACCCACATTTCGAACATATCTCTTTGTCTTCATATTCTACTCTATATAAAATACAATCATTTGGACATGCATGATATAATATGTACTCAACACCCAACATTTTCAACAATTTCCTTGCCCCTTTGCAGCTACTGGGAAAGACATTATCTCTCAGAAGAACCTTATCTTTGAATAACCTATAGTTGGTGATCATGGACAATATTAAATGTACATTAATGCCGATATAATTATTAGCATTCATAAAATTTACCATTTGTAATGTTCATTATGTGATTATATTTCTCAAAATATAAGGGAGGACTTTATGGTAACTTACCTCAAAATTTCCTAGAAATATGCATTCGACAAGCCAAAATTTTCTTTCAAGTTGTACAGTAAAATCGTTGTCCCCAACTGGGTAGACTTTGATTGACTGCTAGGTCCAAAGAGAGGGGTGGTGGAAGAAAATTTAAGGCTTTCGAAAAAGGTGTCAGCGATATGAGCATCATCCCCTAGCTGATCATCGTTCTGGAATGCATCTAACAACATTGTCTCCATGGCAGTCGTATCCCTTAAGTAATCATCCATACCAACCTCTATTTGATTGCCTCCATTGCCAACTTGTGAAGAACTACTATTGTTGTATTCATTCCTAATTGGTGAATATGGACGTAGTGGAAATTGAATAGGTGGTTGATTCAACCATTTTTGGTATCGTTCCTCTCTGATTTTTCTCTTAATTCAACCTTTTCTCGATTTGACATTATCATGGGGTGCAACGGAAGATGGTAGGTAGGTTACTCCTCATCACTAGAGTCCTAATAATTTCAAAAAAATTATTTGAACATGATTAGTACAAAATATATGATATCAATGAGTAAGCACGTTGACAATGCATGATTAATTGGTTTGACGTTGAAATAATTACATTAATGTACCAAATAATTATTATTACCATCATTATCTGAGGATTGCGGCTAGAAGATGCAATATTGTTACAATTGGCAAGGTGAAGCGGCTGTCCATTTTCATTTACCAAATGCGTCTTGCGGTATGCTGCTCCTGATAAGAGCTTCTGATGTTTTGGAACTGTTTGAATATTTTGTGCATCTGAACTCGATTATGAATCTGCATAAACCTACAAATTTGTGTAAATTATAAATTTTATTAAGCTGATTGACATGGATAAAAAAACATAAATTCAAGTAGATAATGAAAATATAAATAAAATCTGAAGTAAATATTACATATCGAGATGGATAGGGAGAACTGCGCGATGGAATTTGAGAAATATTATGGAATGCGCTGGATTTTGAAGAATTTTCCTTTTGATATAATTATGATATTTTCTCCATGCATTTGAGCAAAATCAACAATAAATTTTGGTCCACCTAAAAGTAATTTCGGTGCCTTAAAAATAGACTTATTGTTAGCGATGCTAATGTATAGTTAACCGCACCGGTGTTGTTTACTTACTGCGCACCGGTGTTGTGTTATTGATTGACGCACCAAAGTCGAATAGCCGCAAATAAAAAAAGCACAACTATAATTTTTTTAAGTGAAAAAAAGTGGTAAATTGAAAAATGGGCGGTAAAATATTTTCGAAAATCAAATTTCATAAAATAATTCTTTAAATAGTAAACACTTTTCATTATTTCATTTTTTGCAAAAAATTTCAGGGAGAGATTTGTACGAGACAAACCTGGAGCAAGAGAGCATGAGAGCACTGTGGAGCAACGAAATCCTTTCGAACAAAACTATTCAGACAATCAGAATTCCAAACCTCTGGTGATTCAAACCCTGTAGCATAGAATTTCAAACCATATGGTAATTAAATTTTATTTTATTTTTTACATTTTCTGCAGTATTTTTTACGCAGTAAGTAAAAAACATTTACTATTCATTTTCAAAAAAGAAAAGAAAAACAAAAAAAATCCATTCTTATGCTAAACCCTTGATTCTTTTTGTTTATGCCCTTGCTTCTTCCTGTTTCTGTGATTTCAGAATTGGGGCTTTTCATCTTAGATTTATAGAGTTTTTATTGATATATATATAGGCCTATGACAACTAACCCACGAGATGACTTGCATAGTCGGATCCCAATCCATGTCGGCCCTTGCGTGAATTTTTAAAAAACTGAATTTTTTTAATTTGTGCACCCTGTGTAAACTATCGCACCGGTGCATTGTTTTATAATAGCATACTGCACACGTACTGTTTGATAAAAAAAATTAAAAACATATTTTGTTTTTTTAATCCGTGCGCCATATGTATAATAGGGCACCGATGTGCTATTTCATTATAGCGCATCGCACACATATTGTTTGACAAAAATAATTTTTTATTTTATCTCTATTAATCGGTGCACCGTTTAACATATAATGCACTGGGTGTCCTTATTGACAGAGAGCACCGTACGGTGGTCCCTTTTTTTCGCGGTGCGTTTATAAGAATATGTCGCACCGTCCCCTCCACAACATCATATGCTACAAAAAATAACACTAGAGGATTTTTATTAATTTGTCTGTGTTAATTGGTGCACTGGTTAACATATAACACACCGGTGCTCCTTGTTGACATAGAGCACCGTACGGTGTTTCTACTATTTTGTGGTGCGTTTATAAGAACACGACGCACTGACGTTGGTGTGTACATCATTAAAGGCGCACCAGTTTCTTGATTTTTTTTTTATTTTTTTACCTCAAAAGTTTATGATTTATTTATAAAATATATTAATGAGTGGTATGGTACAGGTTTCATATTGATAAATAAATAGCTGACAAGACATCAAGTAAAAAAAACACTGATAGCACATCAAGAAAAGAAAAAAAGGAAATTTCTTTGTAAATTATTTAGAAAAAATACTATTTTTGAACTATATGTAAGCTTAACTAATATGTATTTTTTACTGTGTATCATGCAGAGCCACAAATGACAAAGTTTGATAAGATTATTTATGATCTAGGATCAGAAGAGCATAAAAGCTTGATGGAAAAATTTCAAAAGGATGAATCAAGTGAATGAAAAAATACTATCGATCCAATATGAGTTTCTTTTTTTAATTTTCATTAATAATATACTTAAAATTATTAGATAACATGTTTCAAACAATCTATTAATTCACACATGTTTAATGTTCTACAGGGACCAACAACTCAGAAAAGGAATGTTGTTCTAAGAAAAGAAAAAAATAGAACATGTAAATGAAAATGAATTGCTCCTTAGCTCATCTAGAGTGGTGTTGGAGGTTAACGAAAGTGGGAAAACCTTTTACAAAACTTTGAGAGATCTAGTTGAACGAATTTATAGATGTTCTTTCCACTTACAATACAAAAATCAATCCAATGATTCCAAGAACTAAATTTTATCTAAACTACAGGATGAGTTTCCAGAGAATTGGTCAATGAGAGATGTCAGACTTTTAATAGCAAAAACGTACAACAACAAAAAAGAAGGAATTAAAAAGTAATATTCCTTTAAAAAAATTTCTAGAATTATATGTATATATTACTAGAAAGAAACCATTTATAAATATCAATTTTGTTATAGCTAATTTTCATGTATCAATATAAAAATTAAATAGTTTATTGTCATGTTACATTTTCAGGAATATTACGAAAATCTCAAAGGATGAACAAGCTGATATCAGAAATATGCCAGTAGGAATGTCCAAAAAGGTGTACAAGGAGATGGTAAAAAAATTGGGAATAATTGCATCGCACGAGGAGCCATCTCAACAACAACATGCTTCAAATGTAATATGTAATAATTGAATTTTCGATTAGGTACAATAAATAAACAATTTAGCATTAAATATTAATTTTCAACAATTTTCTTGTAGAAAATAAAATAAATTGGAACCCATCTTCCTTGATATCTAAGTTTGTGAGTAATTGTTACTTCCTTATAACAACTTAACTAGATTTCATTTCTGTATATTTTAAGTTGTTTTACAACAATCATCATTGAATATCTTCAAACAGGTGCTAACATACAAAGAAGAACCATCACACGAATTGATTGACATTGTGTTAAATATGGGTTGTCAGTATATGTTGGCATATCAGAAATTAATAGTGGAATTTGTAAGCATCTATCGATCTTGTTTTACTTAGCTCCGTCTATAATTAATAGAAAAAAAAAATATTTTATATTAATTATATGATTTGTTATGGGGTATAAAACTTACAGGAAACAAAGTATGGAACTGCGCCAACAAATGAATTGTTGAGAGATGGCATGAAATTTGGTTTTGAAAGAATGTGTATAGTTCATGAGTCAATTGTTGGTATGGTACGCCATTTATTTTCGATTTACATTGATGTCTATTATGTAATATTGTAATTTTCTTTATTCTCACCAATGTATATACACTCATTACAGTGTATTTTTATGTTTGTAGATGGAAGGTGAAGAAGAAGAAAACAATAAACACCGTGAAAAAAAAATTCCTCAAAATAACCCGTCATGGAAGTAGCTCGAGCAGTGATAATAGTTCAAGCGAAGAATGATGTTCATTATGTTTGGACATAAAAGCAAGGCATTGTTTCTTTTGAAATATTTGTCTGTGAAATCAAAAATTTTGTTTAATGTAATGGAAATAGTGTCCCAATTGAAAGACAAAGGGATACCAATAATTGTCCCATTTTGTATGAAAAAGTGTGTCTTATATATATATATATATATATATATATACGTTTTAATTTATTCTATTGTGTTCTCCATTGTCACTGTGAAATGTAACACCACTGATTAAATATATGGATGATTAAATATTATAATGGTGAGATGTGAAATCTGATGATATGATATAACAAATTAATCCAAACATCATATTCAAATGCACTAATAAAAATTTAATTGATATGAATACTGTTATAAGATATGTGTCGTCTTTTGATGAATAATGAATTTAAAAAATCACAATAATTATGATATGATCTAACAAAATAATCCAAACATCACATTCAAATGCACTAATAAAAATTTAATTGATATGAATAATGTTAGAAGATATGTGTCGACTTTTGATGAATAATGAATTTTAAAAAATCACAATAATTGAACCCTTACAGGTCGATGTTTCTAAAAAATAAAAAATGAACACCCATGCGTGTCAGTTACTGTGCACCGTTGCATTTGTATGATAATGTGCACCGGTGCATTTCTACGACCTATGGGCACCACACAAGTACCAATACCAATTATAAATCTTGGTGCGTTTGTGCAATACTACGCACCGGTGCGTTTATGTGAGACTGCTCATCGGTGCGTTTCTACGACCTATGGGCACCACACAAATACCAATACCAATTAGAACGATCGGTGCATTTGTGTGATATTGCGCGTCGGTGCATTTGTATAACACTACGCATCGGTGCGTTGATACGCTTATAGGCACCGCAAAAATCCCAATACCAATTAGAACGACCCAGTGCATTGTATCACCTACAATGCGCCCAGTGCAATTTTAGACCTTAATGGCCCTGTGCATGCATCTTCGACCGCCCCGGGGTGACTGTCTGGCTAACACACACCGAGACGTTGCTAAATGCCTCAGGGCGTCATATATTTGTTTTCTGTCCCGGTGCTTGGTAGGTTTGCATTACCGGTGCATTCACTCTAAAACTCCCTGGTGTGTTTCCATCTAATTAGCGCATCGATGAGAAAAATATCCGTAATAACCTCAGGCCGCCCATTTTTTTTTAGTTGTGTTGAAATTCCGTTAGAAGCTCTGCCAAAACCTCCGTTACTGAAAACAGATGTTGTAGCAAATTTTTTTTTGACAATTTTGGCCAATTTTATAACACTAAAAACATATGTTATGACCTCCGCTAGAGGGTCTTTTCCTTGTAGTGGCTTATGTTGCTCATCATAAAGGAATATTCAAGAATAAATGGCCAAATAAGAAGTTTGACATGTCCAAGATCAACTGTTATCATTGTTACAAGATGGGACACTATAAGAGTGATTGTACTGAAAACCCCAGGAGCAGGGAAAGAGATAGAGATCATGAAAACATGGCTGAAGAGACATCATCCCCAAAGAAAGAAAATCTTGGCGATGACTTAAGGGACTTGCAATACTAAGCCCCTTCCATCTTATGTTTCATTTGTATATTTCATGTAGTATAGGTTTACCATCTTCTTGAACATGTATTTATTTGTTTTATAAGTCTTAGGCTTTCCCTCCAGATTGGGAGGGATCCCACAACATCTCATCAAGATAAGTATCCCATTCCCTCTCTATTTTCCTTCATGTGATTATTTAAGATTTTGATTATATTAAATACTAATAACTTGTCTACCTCTATTCCTTGTCTAGGAATCAATCTGTTGGATGTTCAAGAATCATGGAGGAGGCTTCAAGGATCAAATAAGGAGACCTCACAAGTCAAAATGTTTGTCAAAGAATCAAAGGTATGAATTGAAATGCATAGTCTTGTTACTCTCTTTGAAATATCCATTTATATGTTACTAATTTTTGCTATGTATAGCTCTACTGAATCCTAAAAGGATTCTTGTTTGGGATGATTAATCATGTGATGAATCTACTCACCTTTTACACCTCTCATTTCTTATATAAATAGAACCTTAAGGAGGTTCTCTAGAAAACCCTAACCTAAGGGTATTATGATAATGTGTGAAACTCTAAACTTGTTTACGGCTATTTACAAATTAATTTCTATTTTGATTCAGATATATTGATAATGTCATGTTTGGAATTTTGATATGACAATGGTTGCTCTAAACTTGTTGGAGTTGAAATGATGTTGTTTGAAATCTCTAACCTTTGAAGTTTGATATAATGATGGTTTGATTTGTCAATGAACCGAAACCATAGGTTTTGGTTAGGTATATAGATAAAATCCTTATTATGGAAAGTCCTAGGAGTGGAACCCTAATTATGTGTTCTCTTGATTGAATCCCTAGCCTAGTCTAGGACTATATGTGTCTAGATGTATTATTGTTGACTAACAGATGATGTCCTTATAATTATTATCTCTGATATATTTTGTTGACCCATTTTCTAATGGTCCTAAGAATCCAGGGTTTGGAAACAATCTTAGTCAAAGTTTGAAAGATCTAGGATGATGATTGAAAAGTCCAGGGTCTATAAATAAATCCTAGTAATGATTAAATTCTCTAGTATGTTCATTTGAATATATATATAATGTGTGCTAAGAATTTATAGATGAAAAATATAGGGTTTACATTGAATCCTAGTGTAAGTTAATCATGATGTGTGTGTTGAATTCTAAAAGCTCTTCATGATATGTTTAGATAATTGATTTGAAATCTAGAGTCTGCAGCGAACTCTAGTGAAAGATGGTCATGATGTTGTCTAGTCTTGATTGACTCTTTTGTATGAAATCTATGATTTGTATGAATCCCTTGTAGAAAGTATACCATGTGAATTCTAAAGGTTTTTATATATTTTGTAGATCTATATTAGCTCTAGGGTTTACTGAATGTTGTAGCAAGGTATCTTATACCTTTTAAAGAAACATTGAAACCCTAGATAGAATGAAAGACAATGTGAAGTAGTATAGGATTTATGATAAAAGTGTTGGGTGTGGAGCCTAATTATCATCCTAATTTAGAGGGTTTTGTTTCATCTGAATGTATACCCTAGGAAGACTATACACCCCTCCATGCGGGGGGCACTTGTACACCCCCCCCGGGGGGTTCGAGGACAACGCCTCTGAAGCTAAAAGTAGATGTAAAATTGCCTTGTAAAATATTGTAATTTCGTAGTAAATATGGGTTTTTCATTAGGTGGGTGATCAGATGGTAGAATTTATGTTTAATTTATGGTTTTTTCCCTAGAAGGAAACTCATCGGTTCATATGAGGGAATTGTATTGTGGCTGTGTGTAGTGTGTGTATTCTGAGCGAGAAAGAGAAAGGGGGGCTGTGTGAGAGAGTAGAGGATGTTACAGTGGATTTGTTGTAGGTTGTGTCTCTTCATTTTCCTGGATAATATAAAGGAAGGACTGGTTGGTTCTCCATGGACATAGCCCAATTTTGGTGAACCACATATATCTGTGTTTCTCTTGTTTTATATGTCTTTTGTGTTTATATTTCCACATATTTTTGTTTGTTCCATTTCTATGTAATATATAATTTTCTAACAAAAATTCCCTAATAGAAATGTTGAAAAGTACATGTCTCTTGTCTGAGTATCTGATATGTATAAAGTTGAAAATGCTTCTGTGATTCTCGTATGGCTAACTTTATGCTTCTATAGTTTTGGTCGTGCTTGCTATCTAAAGTTGTCTAGGTACATCATGAAGATGATAAGCTAATAAGTATGATGAAAATAATGGAAGCCATGAAAAATTCTCCAACACCTAAAGAATAAGTTAAGTCTCCATACATTAAGAGGGAGACTGGATAAAAGAATAAATGGTTATGGTTCTCTACTTCATGTATCATGCACTAGACCAGGACTAACAGTTGTAAGTCTTAGTGAATTCCATGAGTAAGAATCATAGTCATGGTTGGAGAATATGTTATGGAAATATATGTTTCCACATGGGAAGTAGGAAGACGAATCTTCTCTTGAAAGGTTCTATTGATAGTACCACTGGAATTAGTTGAAGGGAAACATTGAAGCCCCAATGTTTGTTTTGGTTATGCATTTGAAATTATTGATGATTGGGGTTTGTGTTTGCGCAGGTGAATCTCTCGAAGGACTTGATAGCATGTTGGTTACCAATTAGTTTTATTGGGAGAAATCATCTGTCCTTGATCTGCTGGATCAAGGTGTATTGAGGCTTTGTTGGTGAAGCATTTCCTGAGGCTTTGTGAGTGACGCATTGCCTGGAAATACATTGGGCCGACACTTTGTGTTGCTGTCTGGTTGGGAGGGTGGCATCAGATGGATGTGCACCTAGTTCCCTGGGTTGATGGTTAGTAAGTAAGCCCGACGGTACCTACAGAGGCTAAAATCTTTATTCTACCTTAGTCTCAAATGGATAGATTGATTTGGTCAGGAATCTAGTCCATGGCATTGTGATGCCTAAAGAGATGAGTGACCAAATGGATATATTTCCCTAGTCAGGAATATAGTCTACGGACATTGCAGTGCCTAAATGTTCTTCACAGTTTCATATAGTTTGAGATCTTCCCATTGTATTATGAATACCTCCATAGTTAAGAGGGAGTGTTGAAGATTGTAACTAGGTTCGGTCTTCATAATATATATTTATTATACTCATCAAAATAATTGAAGAAAAATCAATTATATTATTTATTTATTATTATTAATGACTTATTAAAGCATGTGTTTCATTCTTGGGTCATGTTTAGTATAAGGTCCCAATTTTGGACTTCTAGTTTAGTCATTACAGATTTATATTGACCCTCCTTGGGTTTTTTAATCATGTAATTAGGTTTATTTTTTAGTCAAAAATGGTATAGCAGCCCTCCACATCAAGTCGGCTTAAAGGAGATCAAGTGGGCCTCAAAGGAAGGAATTTGAACCCATCAGAAGGCTATAAATGCAAGGAGGTTGAATTCATTTGCTAACCAATTCACTGCAGCTCACGACATCAAGGGAAAAAGTGTGAAATTGGAAAAGGAGGTAAAATAAGTGCGAGTTGGGTCTATATGAAAGAGAAATAAAAAAATCAAAATTTTGGTGAGGGAATCTCTCTATTTCATGGTCTCTCTTGGGAGATATAAGTCCTTGAAGCTTGGAAGTTGTTTCCACTGCAAATCTATGAAGCTTCTAGAAGATTGGTTGTTGTTGCTACTAGGTCAAAGATCTGGAAGGCTGACTTGGTGTGGAGGGAAATTTTGGCTCATGTCTAGGGTTAAGAGTCTCAAAGAATACTATTGAAAGAAATAATTATATTGACTGGGTTTTCCCCTCGAGGGGGGTTTTTCCCTGGCTGCTAGCCTACATCTGGTGTCCTTGATCTATGTGTATTTGCTTTGATATTTTCTTGATGAACTAATAAGAAGAATGTAACAATAAATAAAGAAGATCATAAGTAAATAATCAAGAACAAGAGAATATTTCTGCCTTTATGATTCTCTAATAAGGGGAAGGATTGATCAAGGTGGATATTGGTGTCCACCCAACTATTCCACTTGGACCCCAAACATTATTTCTTTCTGTTTCCTTAATTGTAGCACAATTTACTATTTTTTGCAAGTTTTTGGGTCCTGAACTTTTGAAGCCATTTTCAGGCCCTAAACGATGTTTTTTAGATAACAGGAAAACTCATAGCCTTTTGAAAGGTTTTGCAATTAAAATTTGTAGTTCTCAAATAGATATTTCTAATAAGGTATCATATGCGTTAAACAAAGATCGTATGCCAAAGTTACGAACCCAGGAAATTAATGTACCAACTAACCCCAACGGGGCCTACAAAATTTTGGCACTTCATCTCCTAGGGTTAGGTTTTTTTATGTTTAGGGTTTTACCTTATTTCTCAATAATAAAAATGGCCTTGGAGCCTCATTATAACACTTTTTAGACGCATGTATTTGTCACACATCTTCTCAGAGATAAGCTACCATCACTCGAGCTAGTTTATTTCCATTCTATATGTAAATAGTTTTCAATATTTTGTTATTAATGAATTGAAGTTTAGTTTTTGTTGTAGTTATGTTCTATTTGAATTTTTATTTCATTTCATTCCTACGTAAATATGGATCAGTGGTATCAAAGCAGTCTGCTTTTTCTCTATTTTTTTGTGCATGTCCCTAACGAGGTTGGGGTATAAGGAGTTAGGACTTGAACTGGTTGAACCTTTACAAGATTGGAATCGCCAAAACCAATGGCCTTGCATGGTGGAAGAAAATAAATATTAGGGATTAGGATATCCTTTTAAAATGTTGCTCAAAGAAGCCCTTGAGCGACAAAGGAATGAGATGATGGATAACATTTCCCAGATCCTTTAGCGGGTATCAACGGATAAAGCGTCCTCATCCAGCAGCCACCTCAGGGGTGTATACCCCTTCAAGGTACAAATTTAACTTTGACATTCTTGTATTTGAAGGCTAGACAGATTCAGATGTCATAAATAGATGGTTGAATCTGCTAGAAGAATTGTTTTCGGTCCATAATTTTTCTAATAGGGAAAATATCACTTTTTCACTCCTCAGGGTCACTTCCCATGTCAAGGATTGGTGGGAAACCTATTGTGAGTAGAGGGAGGAGACAAAAACCTCACTATTTTCAGTCGAACCCACTTGGAATTATTTCTGAGATTCCATCAAGGAATAATATTACCCTATCAAGAACTATGAAGATAAGTACATAAAATGGACCACACTGCGGCAGGGAAGGGACCAAGATGTGCCAGAGTTCACAAATATTTTTCATTCCCTTCACACAATTTGGGTATCAAGGATTCAAAGCGGAATCTAGTACTCAATTACAGTGGCTATCAATAAAAATATGTCTAAGACAAGATGGTGTTCCTAGACACATCCTCGCTTGGTGCCACATACCATTATGTTGTCAAGATCGAGGAAAAATTTAAACAGAAGAAGCGAAAGTTTAGATCTGCAAATACAAAGTAAGGAAAAGGCACCCACAAACTACAAAAAAAAGGACTGTAGCCAAGGTCGGGTGGCCCAATACTGTAGAAATTTATCCAAATGGATTCAATCCCTTCTTGTAATGTACTAAAACGAAATATTGAATCCTTATACAAATTGTGAAAACAAAATACGATCGCACAATCACATAACAAGTAAGAGAAATAAATTATTGATCACACAACACAAGATGTATTTGGGGAAATCAACTAATCAAAACCCCGCTATCTATATATTGCATAAATTTAAGATCATGAAGCAATATAATGTTCTTCTTTCACTGAGAAACCTCTACACTCTGCTGACTGTCTCACTCTGATCTAGCATGAATCTGGCTAGCCTTGCTTACACATCCGTGGAGGAATTGAGGTCCTATTAATTAGGAAATTCCCAAGAATTGAATGCACATTTCCTTCATGCCATCCTGATGACCTCATGCATGACCTGTACTATTTTCTAATTATACAATTGATAGTTATCTTGCCTTTAACCCCAATCTCAAATGGGCCTTCCTTAGAACTAACATGCAACAAATATTTATAGCAAATTATTAGTTAACTGATTGACCACTAATTGTGAATTAAATCAGATTTAATTCACTGGACCTATCACTAGCTCATCTATGAGTTAGAACTAGCTAAATTTATTTTAACTCAAATACTTGAGTTAACTAATTACAACTCACAAATAACTCTAACTGGACCACCTAAAATCATGGGAGAACTCTACATGCCTCCTCTTTGACCCTCAACTCAAATTTACTAAGCTAACTAAGTCTTTTTGACTCAGTTAACTAATACAAGTAGTCATGTGATGGAATTAAAATTTCTCTTGCAATTTAATGAAGGAAAATTTAAATCAAAAGCCCCCTTGGGGTGCCATTTATTGTTTCCATTTCAACACTCCCTATCAATAAGAAGGGGATTATCTGCTACGCTAATCTTGTCTCTGTGGAACTCAAATTTTCTTCTTGCCAGTGCCTTCGGCAAGATGTATGCATCCTGTTGCTCCGTGGGAATGTAATCTAATGACATAATATTCCTCTGTACACAATCTATGAGATGGTGATATCAAATATCAATATGCTTGGACCTATCATGAAAAATTGGATTAACTGAGAGTTTGATGCAACTCTAATTATCACAATATATCACCATCGTATCCATCTATCCACCAAACAAACCAACAAGTATCTTCCTCATCCATATGTACTCACATGATGCCTAACTAGCCGATATGCATTCTGCCCATGTTGAACTAAGTGCAACTGATCTCCCTTTCATGTTGTACCAGGAAAATGTTGTTGATCGTATGCTGAAGATGCCCCCTGATGTGCTCTTCCTGTTGGATGGACTCCTTGCCCAATCTGCATTGGTGAAGCCTTGAAGCATCACTCCCTCTGTTTGTCTGTACCATAGCCCATGCTTTGTAGTGCCTCTGAGGTATCTCAACACATGCTTTCCTGCCTTCCAAAATAGCTTAGTAGGCTTAACCATAGCTTGACTAAACTGGTTAACTGTGAGGCATATGTATGGTCGTGTGTTCACCAAATACATGAGTGAACCCACAAGCTGCATGTAAACAATAGCATCCACTACTTCGCCTGAAGTAGAATCCTCATTCCTCCATTTTCATATTAGAGGAGTCTCCATGAGTTTGCTTCCCTCCATGTGGAACTTCCTGAGTACCTCGTTGGCATACTTGCCCTGAGTTACAAATAGCTCCCCATCTCTTTTCCATATTTCCAATCCCAGTAATAGTGCAAGAGCCCCATGTCCTTTATCTCAAATTCTTGCAAGATACACTTTGCAAGAAACACTTTGCAAGAATTGATGAGCTGCTCATCACCTATCGATATCATATCATCAACATAAAGTACAATAATCAAAAGCTTACCATCTACCACAACATGATATAGGTTCGCATATGATTCACTCTTTGTGATGCCCAACCCAGTGAAATAGTTGTTGATCCTGCTCTACCAAGCACGAGGTGCTTACTTCAACCCATAAAGTTCTCTCTTGAGTATGCACACACATGAATCCCTGTCTAAGGTATCAAAACCTCTCGACTCCTCAATGTACAACTATTCTTGAATAGCTCCAGTGAGAAAGGTTGTCTTTACATCCATCTAATGTATCTTCCATCCCATCTGAGCTGAGAGTGCAAGGATGGATCTGATATATGAGTACCTTGCAACTGGTGCAAAAGTATCATCATAGTCAATCCCCTCAATATGAGAGAACCCTCTGGCCACGAACCTAGCCTTGTGCTTCTCCACACTCCCATATGTTGCCTACTTCACCTTGTAGATCCACCTAGATCCTACCACTGACTTCCCCACTAGTCTTGGGACAACTTCCCATACATTTTTTATGATAATGGAGTCATACTCCTCAACCATGGCATCAACCCACATCGGTTGTTGCACTGATTCCTAAAAATAGGATGGTTCTTGTTATCACCAAATTGAGTCCTGTTGTGTTGCTTTAATGGTCAACTTGGAGTAACTCTTTCAAACCAACTTTTGACTAAATCTTAGCCTCTTCAGTCTGAGAGGGCTCTCTCATGGATAATTTATGATATTGGTTAATGATAAAGATATATGGCTAACTCTATGAATTTTTTCTTGGTTTTGTAGGTTTGCAGGTTGAAAAGATGAAGGCTTGCTACCATTGGGCTTATGGAGTCAACAAATCAATAGGTTCAGTGGCAAGGTTTCTTGACATGGAAGCTGAGGCAAATGGGGGTCTTTAATAAAGACAATTCACTCATAGAACATAGGTCAACACAGTCATTTCATTACTAAAGGAAGTCAGACCATAGAGTTATGAATTCTGACTAATAGGAATGAAATATACTTCAAGTATTAAAACATAATATGTAGATCAATAAAACATTAAAAACCCCATGAGAATCTCAAGTCTCTCAAGAAGAAAACCACTCTGTATTACTCATATAAAAACCTGTTTACAATAATAGCAGTCAGCCATAACGTATCCCCACCCTTTCTAACTCTAAAACTCAGTCCATTATAGAATGAGGACTCATACAAATGATATGCCACCTTGCTAGCTTCGAATTCCCACCTCAGAGACCTATTTCAAACATGATTCTATCACTTGGATACTTCCTAGGGATATTTATGTTTTGTAGAGTTTGAATACAAAAAGGACTCTTCTTTCATTAATAGTTCAACAAACCAATTAAATAACCCTTATCAACTGCAACCAACTAGTTTTATGGGTGTACTAGAGTGCTGATGTGTCATTATCCCACGTGGATGTTGAGCTGGACCTCCTCCAAGTCGAATTTTTACAATTTTCTTACAAATCTAGTTAGTGAAAATTCTAAAAAATAGGCTTCAAAGATGAATGTATAATTTCCAAACCCTGATGGATTTGTAGAAACTGAGAGATATTTGTGTAGAGGAATATGTGCTAAAGAAAAATCTCTTTCATATTTCCAAAATATGTTTTCATTTGCTCAGAAACCTTAAAAACCAATTCACTACGAAAACATGGCAGTTTCATAGCGTGCTTTTGTAGCGTCCAAAAATGACCTTTGCAATCAAGTTTCTGCTTATTTCCTCTTGAATTCTATTCATCATTCCCCGACACATATTCCATATCATTTACGCCTCTTTAAAGCTTCCCAAAATGGTTTTAAATGCAAAAAAAAAAGCTACAGGTGGTTTTGTAGCGTTTTCCTGGCTTCGAGCGCTGAAAACTGTGTTTTTTCTAGATTTTTGCCTTGTTTCAAAAATGAACCTTCCAGCTGTAAAAATTTGATTTTAAACATGCCATTGACCTTTCAAAACATAAACCAACTCAACCTAATAGTATTGAGGTGTTTCCTCCTCAAAAAACACCCTTTTCACCTTTAGCAAGTTTTTTCATCACTAAAATGACTCTATTTTTTTTCTGGAAACATAGGGTTCAGAGATAAGCTCTTTTCTCCCTATCCTTGATAGATATTGAAAAACTGAAGGATTTTTTTGTAGATAATTATGTCTTGAAGAAAAAATTCCCTTGGTTTTTTGAAACACATCTCCAGCTGTCCAGAATCTGCATTCTAAAAACATGTATAAAACAGGAAAATTCTGCATTCTAAAAATAGGGCTGAAATACATCCATTTATCTCCCAATTTGTAGCACCTTTGAGAAAATTTAAAGGGGTTATTTTTATTTGATTTTTTATAGAAAATAACCTCTCTCAGTTTCTTAAAATACTTTTTTGTTTGCCCAGAAACTGCCCTTGAAGTTGACTACTCAAAGTCAGAAAACAGAGAAATGCTTCATATTCGCTACGAAACTTTCAACAGTTTTGTAGCGTTTTCTGCCTATTTTACACTGAATTCATTATGAAAGTAGGTATTCTTGGCTAAAATGACCTTTTTGAAGTTTTAATATTTGGAAATGAAACATGTCAGCAAATGATGACTGATGGAACAGGATGTGACCTATATGGAGGTGGTTTTGAGATGAAATGAGGGTGGTCTTCAAACTTAGGATAGGTTAAATCTGAAAAAATGAAATTTCCTATGCCAATTTGAAAAAGGTTTAAGGATACCTTACCCTCTTGAAGGAGTGAACTGTATGACCATTTCAAGTAATGACTCACAAAATTATGAGTGATAACAGTGGCTCCACTTGGGATGGTGTGCCCCTGTGGTACACCAAAGAACCTGTAGTTCCAGTGCCATCCATCTTCTTGGAAATAAAAACTCTGAAATTTATGAAAGCTTCGCCAAGATCTTATGGCCTTCTCCTCGGGCTCAAGCTTTATGATTACTGCTGAAAAACCAACTTTGTTCTTACTGAACATATGCTCAGTCAACTTTGATCTTATTCACACACTCCTACCTACCCTAATAGCTGCAATATCCATTTTTAATTCAAGCAACATGAAACTTCCAATGAAGCCAATCATTGATCTGATCTGACATTTGAACCTCTTGACTGCACTTGAACCAAAAGTAAGCATGATACTGAAATGACCAAGGCAACATAAAATGTATCTGATCCTCATAATGAAAATATAACTAGAAATTTGGACCGTATAACTCTTCCATGTAGTCAGCTATAGGATCATAGAAGACATAATCTATTTGATGATTCTCAAGATATTCTGTAGCTTTGGACAACTCATATATTCTTTGCTCAGCCACACAAGATTTCAGTTGTGTGCTATCAAACTGATTTTCAAAAACAGGGTATTCTTCCTCAATCTCAAAAGAGAAAGGTAGCAGCACCCTCTCTTTGTGTTTTGGCATTAAAAACTTTTGAAAATACTGATCCTGATCATGAATACTATAATATTTAATTTTATCTTCTAAAAATTCAATGTCTTTTTCAATGTTCTTAGCAACTTCATCCACAAATTGAATCTTATCTTCTGACTTGCACTCAAATGATTTTAGATTAGAAGACAAGGATAAAGAAAATTTTTCATCCACTTCCTCATTAGTGTGATCATTATTTGATATAGGTTTATGCAAGGAATGACATGAAGAATAAACTTCTTCCTTCACCTGAGGATTATAGCAATTATCTTCTAGTATTTCCTCTTGTTGTTTGAAATTATTCTCATATTCCTGATGATCAAAAGGCTGACAAGTCTGCAAAAAAATTTCATCAAACTCAGAGGATGTAACATGATTTTCATAAATAAACTCCTGTTGGGTTTCATTTTCATCCAAGAGAGAGGCTATCCTTTCTTCTTGGTGATGAAATGAATTTTCATGAAGGACCTCTAAAATTTCCTCATCCATGAACTCATCATCTTCATAAAAATTCTCCAAATATTCAATAAAACTCACACAATGTTTACAACGGTCTTTGACCAGCAATAAGGAGGGATGACACTCTTCATACATCTCATAAAATGCAACATGGAAATCAGCAAGAGAATATAATGAACCATTTGGCAGGCTTTCGTACCAATACCATGCTTTTACCTCTAAAGTGACCATAAACATCTTCATGAGACAATCCTTAGGGAAATGAACCTTAAGTTTGCATACATGCATATGAATCTAACCAAATGAAGAGTAGCATTGTCTTTCTTTTCATCTTTAAATATGGTAAGATCAGTTAACCGTTCAACCTTTGGCATAGGATTTGGAAAACCAAGGATGTGAGACTGATTCATAGGGGCATACCTGGCATTTATTCTTGCAATGGAACTCATCTTGGAACTTCATCAAGCTACTGATCTTCAAGCAGTGGAGTCACCTTCCAATTGATTATTTGATGTGTGGAGTCGCCAGAGCAGAAATGTAGCCAATATGTGCCTAAGTGTCTGCTTCTCTCAGACCTTAGAACTGAAACTTTGTCGTCCTTCCTAGGGAAAATTTACACCTTCGGTCTTCGGCAACGACGCCAAAATGTTATCATCAAATTGAGTCCTCTTGAGCTGCTTCAATGGTCAACTTGGAGTAACTCTTTCAAACCAACTTTTAACTGAAGCTTAGCCTCTTCAGTCTGAGAGGGCTCTCTCAAGGGGGTTTTATGATTTAGATAATGATAAAGATATATGGATAACTCTATGAATTATGTCTTGGTTTTGTATGTTTGCAGGTTGAAAAGATGAAGGCTTGCTACCATTGGGCTATGGAGTCAGTGACAGGGATAAAGATGACAAAGGCTCTCCTTGTGGAAGCTGAGGCATGTAGATACTCAAATGAAAGTAGAATACACACACACATGGTTTACTCAATATATAAATGTTCAAAGTAAGTCAGAGCATGAGACATGAATTCTGAGCAATGAACATTAAGATACTGAAAGCAGGACATTGAGAAAGATATCCAATAGTTTAGTGCTTGAAAGGAAGTCAGAGCATGCTAAGCAATAATTCTGAGTAATCAAACATTAACATATTGACATAAAGTAATAAGTTACATAGGGTTCATGAAAGTATCAAATTAATCTCAAGTGAAGGAAGAAACCAATAGCCATTCTCCATTACTGATCAAAAACTTGTTTACAATAGCAACAGTCAGCCATAACATATCCCAACCCTTTCTAACTCTAAAACTAAGTCCTTTATAGAATGAGGACTCATAAAAATTATTTTCCACCTTGCTAGCCTAAAAATCCCACCTCACAGACCTATTTCAAATAGGATAAGCTCACTTGGAGACTTTCTAGGGATATTTCTATTTTGCAGAGTTTGAATCCAAAAAGGACTCTTCTTTCATTAAATAACTCAACAAATCCATTTAATAACCCTTATAAACTTCAACCAACTAACTTGATGAGTGTGCTGGAGTGATGAAGTATCATTATTCCATGTGAATGATGAGTTGGACCTCCTCCAAGTCGAATTTTATAATTTTTTCACAAATATGGCTAGTGAAAATTCTGAAAACTAGGCCTCCAAGATGAGTGCATAATTTCTAAACCCTGATGGCTTTGCAGAAAATGAGAGAGGTTTTTGTAACTGGGGCTGTAATGAAGAGAAACCTCTTTCATATTTCCAAAAAACGTTTTCATTTGGCCATAAACTTAACTTGAAGTTGACTTCTAAAACAATCATGTACAGGATAATTTCGTAACAGCAGTTTTGTAGCGGATTTAATTTATCAAATTCTGCCACTGCCTAATGAATTTGCAAAAACTGAGAGAGGTTTTTGTAGTTGGGTCTGTGATGAAGAAAAAAATCGTTCATAATTCCAAAATTATTTTTCATTTGGTCAGAAACTAAACTTGTTAGCTCGCTACGAAAACATGACAGTTTCGTAGCGTTTTGTTGTTCTTCAAGCCTAGGAATGCTACGAAACTGCTGAAAACAGTTAAAATTCTAGAATTTTGTGTAGCTTCAAAAATCTACCTTCTAAGTGCAAAAAACTTGTTTATATCATGCCATTATCCTTAAAAACCATAAACCAACTCATCTTATGAACCTTTAGGCATTTCTTCCTCATTTATGATGGGTTGACCTATTAGCTCTTCAAGCATTGTCATTTTTAGACCTTTGTTTTGCAATTAATCATGGATTAATTCAAGCTGATCCTGGAGGTCCTTAACCTGATTTATCAACCTTCTATTCGTGGCTTTCAAATGTGTGTTCATCCTCTTGACATGTTTGGCCTCTTTCCTCAATGGAATGGTCCATTTGATAAGCTGTTGTGTATTATCTAGAGTCTTGGAAACACTGTCAACCTATTCTTCTAAAGAGTTCAACTACTGTTGGACCTTCATTGATCTATTTCATATTTTTTGGTTCATATCTCAAACATTTTCCTCCTTTATTTGTCCTTCTTTTCTCTGCCATGGTTTCTTTAATGTCTTCACAACCTCGCTTGATGATTTGCAACCTTGCTTGATAGTTTGCAGCCTCGCTTGATGATTTACAATGTAAACCTTTGAAAACACAAGCCACAGCTTTGGCTTAATGTAATAGCTCTCAAGAGCTCGATATCACACAAGGAGGAATGAGAAATGAGAAATGACTGAATTAGGAAAGATTTTGAAGTTTTGATGTCTTCTCATGACTCAATGATGACTCATACATACCTAAATTGATAATGATGACTTTAGAGCTAACCATGTACCTTGATTTTATCCCTCCATGGCTCGAATGGAATATAACTTACCCTTTCCCAACGATATTCTGACACCTAATAGCTAATTTGATAAGACAAACAGGAAACTGCACTTTCATAGCGTATCTAGTGTAAATTTGACTGTTTTCGCTATGAAACTATCAACAGTTTCGTAGTGAAAAGTGACTTTTCTCAGTGTGTTTCGCTACGAAACTGTGGTTTCTTGGCTTAAAAGACATTTTCGGTAAAGAAACCTTGGAAATTGAAATCTATTAGAAAATTAATGATTGATGTAACATGAGAGGATTTGAATGAGGGTGGGTTTAGACCTTAGGATAGGCTAAATTAAAATTTTTCCTTGACCAAGTAATGAAAAATGAATTCTATGACCCTACCTTTGACACATGAACCTCTAGGACTTTGTCAAATGATGCTTCATTTTTATGAGTGATAACAGTTCTATCTCAATACCTTCGCTCATAAGAGCCATGTATCCAATGTACTGCTCTGGGGACCTTCTCTTCCTGCACTATGATGTGGGTGCTCCCACATTCTTTGTCACATCTAGCAACAATCTGTCAACCTCTCCGGTGTTCTTCCTTCCATCTCTAGTGGATGGCTGCATGAGTGTTTTCTACCACTCTTTGTTCCTCTACTTGTGGCTACTACACATCCCATGATTCTTCTTTTGGATCCAAGATCTCCTCAACTGCATGCAACTCAAGCTCCCTATCAAGGGAAATTCACATGGCATTCTCCTCATCGAATTTCACATCTCTTCTAGCAATTGTCATCCTGTGTGCTGGAAAGTACACCCGATAGTTGTGAGGTGTATCATTGTACCCCAAATCTATTGTTGGCTCTATATTCTTCCTGGCATCTTTGGTTACATGGAAATAAATAGATGAACCAAAAAATTTAAAATATGATACATCTAGTCTCTTACCTGAAAAAACATCCTTTGGTGTACGCATCCCAAGTATTCGATGAGGACTTTTGTTCTGAAAAGATACTGATGTATTGCATGCTTCTGCCCACAAATGCAACGGTTGACCCTAATCATGCAATAGCTCATACTTCTCCCACAATTATTTGGTTATTTATTTTTGCAACCACATTCTATTGTGGGTTATGAGGTGCTATCAATTCCCTTCGAATTCCTTCTGAAGCATAGAAGTTATTGAATTCGTTAGAGACATATTCTCCACCATTGTCACTCCTCAAAGCCTTCACCTTCTTCCCTGTACCTTTCTCGATAAGTGACTTGAACTCACAAAACTTGGAGAATGTATAATATTTCTTTTACATGAAGAAAATGCAACACTTTCTTGAAAAATCATCAACAAAAATCATATAATGCATGTTATTTTATGTGGAATTTGTCAAGAACGGTCCACACATGCCTGAGTGAACTCTCTCAAGGATCTCCTTGGCTTGAACTTTCCTTATCATGAAAGGTGGCTTTGATATACTTCCCCAATGTACACCATTTTCATCTATCTCTCTGTGCAAGCGCAACCTTTGGAATTCCTATAGAAATATGCTGCATGATCTTCAAAGCTCCATGGTGTAGATGGCCCAATCTCCTATGCCATAACTCACTGATGTCTCGATTCTCCACCTTCTCTGCTTGCGTGCTCAATGTAACACAATTTTCTACATCCAGTTTGTAGAGCTTCTTTACTCGAACCCCAATATTTTTCACCTATCTCCTGGCTGTGGCACGAATGAATGCCTTTCCTTCACTGAAGATCATATCATAGCCTCGATCTTCCAACATAACAACATAACCCAAATTATTCTTTAAAAGAGGGAATATACATGACATCTTTTAATGTGAGTGGATTACATCACTCCCTCTGAAAGGTAATTGTAGCTACACCGGTAGCACTATACCTCCCATCATCACCCATATCGATGTGCATCTAGAGATCCTTCTCCTCCAATATACTAAAGAATTCTTTGTCATTGGTCATATGCAATGAAGCTCCACTATCTAAGTACCACAAAGAACCCATCATCGATGACACCATGCATGTGATGATAGTGAAACCCAACTCAAAATTTGAAAACTCCTCCTAAGGCCTTCTTATTGGTCCTATTTTGTGGACAATTTGTGGCATAGTGTCCATGCTCATGACAGTTGAAACATTTTACCTTAAACAAGTCTCGTTTCTTACCTACCTTTGCAAATTCGGATTTGGAATGGAACACATTCCCTTTTCCTTTCTTCGCCTTTCCAGCCAAGGCACAGTTCTCCACATCATCATTCTTTGATGAGGATCCATCTCTGGTGCTCCACCGAATCTCTTCTTGTACTAAGTCTGACCACAATCACTCCCTCTCTGGTAGCTTCTCCCTCCCATTCACAGAATCTTGGTTTCTATTCCATATCTTTGGAAGGCCTAGAAGAGTTAGGCTCACCAAATCATCCTAGGAAATTGTTACCCCAACACTTCCAATCTTATCTCGACAATGAGTGAACTTCGTCAAGTATTTTTGGATAGTGTTTCCCTTCTCCATCTTGATATTTTTAAGCTTGTCTTTCGGTGCCAACTTCATGTTGTCGCTGCTATTATGAAATAGATATTTTAATGCCTTCCACATAGCATATGTATTTTCATTTGCATGGGTATTTGATATATGGTCTTGAACTCCCTAAAACAAGATCCTTCTCGCCTTTGCTACATTCTTCTACCATGCATCAATAAGTTGAGCATATGTTGTTGCAGGTTGGGGAATATCATTGTCTATGTATTCTTTAGTCTTCTATCCTCCAATATTGCCTCCATCTTGTCCTTCCATGCTATGTAATTTTAATTTCCCTCGAGTGCATATTCGAGTCTCAATCCATTGAAACACATCTTGATCTACTACTATTCCATAAGAATAAGTCTACAAATTCGATGTACCTGTTCAAAACAAACTCTAGTTATTCTCTTCTATAGTGATTCATTCTCTGATACCATGTATAAATTTATCCAAAGGGATTCAATATGATATTTTAATGTACGAAAACAAAAAAATGAATCCTTCTACAATTTGTGGAAACCAAATACAACCGCACAATCACATAACAAGTAAGAGAAAGAAATTATCAATCACACAACACAAGATGTATCTGGGGAAAGCAACTGCTCAAAACCCCATTATATTTATATTGCATAAATTAAATGTCATGAAACAATACAATGATATTTATCTCACTGAGAAACCTCTGCACTCTGCTGACTGTCTCACTTTGATCTAGCTCGAATCTGGCCAACCTTGCTTATGCATTCCTAGATGAATTGTGGCCTTATTAATTAGGAAATTTCCAAAAATTGTCTGCGCAATTCCTTCAAGGCATCCTAATAACTTATAAAATTTTCAAATTATACAACTGATAGTTATCTTACCTTTAACCCCAATCTCAATTGGGCCTTCCTTAGAACTGGCATGCAACAACTATTGATAGTGAATTATCAATTTACTGATTGATTGCTAATTATGAATTAAATCAGATTTAATTCACTGGACCTATCACTAGCTCATCTCTCAGTTAGAACTGGCTCGATAGGTCGTAGCCCCTTTCAAGTGGGTTTTGGATTTCAACCATTGTCTCTAATTGATGTTGCCATGCCTCATGTGACTACATAGGAAGAATTAGCACATGTATAGTACGAAGTTGATAAAGTAACTAGGTTTATTGAACACATCTAACAAATCCTCCAAGAGTTTCATGATATCTTAGATAAATCCAATGCCAAGTACAAACAATTACATGATCAGCATCAAGTGTCACACTCTGACATGGGCCTTACACCATCACCAAGGCTGTGGGAGACAACATTTTTGAGCTCAAAATTCCCCCATTCCTTGGCTTGCACCCAGTGCTCAATGTGGATCACCTTGAGGCATACTTTTAGCCATTTTTTGACACATCAAACATTGTCGAACAACTAACACCAACATAGCTTAACCTAGACTGCATGAAACAAGACACAGCTGATTGGATCATGGACACACATATCAATAACACTCACCAATAGAGGATCCGAATATATGAGGTTGTCGAAGTTGGCCAACTCTTGCACCAGGGAAAGTGGCTCACCAAAGACCAATTTCAGTAGAAGTTCCCCCATCTCATGGAGGCCCTCAATGAAATTCAGAACATTTATTCCTAAGGGAGGAGGATTTATTTAAGTGGATATTGGTGGCCACCCACTTATTCCACTTGGATCCCCAACATTGTTTCTTTCAGTTTCCTTAATTGTAGCACATTTTACTATTTTTGGCAATTTTTTGAGTCCTAAACTTCATAAGCCGTTTTGAGGCCCTAAATGACATTTTTTTGGAAAACAGGCAAAACCCACAACCTAAAATAAGGGTTTGGAGTTGATGGTTGTAGTGCTCGGATAGATGTTTATAACAAGGTATCGCGCACATCAAACGAAGATCATATGTCAAAGTTACAATCCTAGGAAGTTGATGTACCAACTAACCCCAAGGGGGCCCACCAAATTTTGTTGCTTCGTCTCCTACGATTAGGTTTTTGGATGTTTAGGGTTTTCCCTTAATTCTAAATAATAAAAAATGCCTTGGAGCCTAATTATAACATAGTTCAGAGGCATGTATCCATCACAATGTTTCTCAGAGATAAGCTACCATCGCTCAAGCTAGTTTATTTCCATTCTGCATGTAAATAAATTTCAGTATTTTATTATTGATGAATTAAAGTTCAATTTTCATTGTAGCTATCTGTTTCTATTTGAATCTATATTTCATTTCATTCCTGAATAGATCTTAATCACATTGGTTAGCTTGTCTATGTACCTTTCTAGAAGTTCATATTTCAAAGAATATATCTCAATAGCGAGATGAACCATTTGACCTTGCTAATGGAGAGGTCGAACCATTGTGTAGGGAAATAGATTACATCATTATTCGAATAATCAACAAGAGTTGAACTGCAGAATCAATATATATTATTATGGGAAATAAAAATTCTGGTTTGGGCATGCTTATTGAGACCATTTTATCATTTAACGAAAATATTTTACCTTTTGAATGTATGGCGGTTCTAGGAAAGGAAGCTTGTTATATTGGTCCACACAAAGGGATAATTACACTATTGATCCATCAACATAAGTCTCTCGCACACAGGAATGCATTGAATGTACCTTAAGAAAAATGCATTAGGCATTAAAATGGAGTGTTTGAGTTTGAAACATTTTCTCGGAAACAAATTAATTAAGTAATTGGCAGTTTTGGCTTACTCATGCATATGAGGAAGAAGTACCTTCAGAAAAACGGGTTAGTAGAGAAAGGAACATAAAATTTCTTACGCAATGTCTCATATCTCTGCATAATTTCCAGACATTGCATATTAATCAATTAATTATTATTTTGGGCTTATTAAAATTTGGCGCATAAAAAGTTTGGGTTACATAAATACTAAGTGTGTTTGTGATTTCAAATTTTTCAATTGAATAGTTATATTAATAAAGTGTCATTTTAATGTGTATGAAGAAGAAGTGTTGTGTGGGAAAATTTGCATCCAGAGCAAGGAACATAAAGTTTGTTTGGAAATGTTTTGTGCATCCACATACATTACCACAACTACATATTAATGAATTGATTTGAATTTTTTGGCATAAACATGGCATCATTTGAATGCTTAATAGCATTTACTTTCAAACATTGTGTAATTTTCACTTATTCACGAGGCTACATTGCTAATATTCATTCTTACAGATTCAAATGATAATCACACGAGGGATATGTGCGAGAGAAAATTTATTCACCCAAATCTGTAACTCCACACAAGCTCTCCCTATGCGCACTTTTTTTGGAAGCTGTAAAATGTCAACTTTCATGGTATTTGACATATATATTTTCCTGTTCCGCATTAACGTTTCTACGAAATGTCACATAATATCAATCAATTTCATGTGCTCTGTACATATTCCCCCTCCATGCACTTATTTTTTCACACGGAAAATTGTCAATTTTTACATTATTTAATAATCATAGTTGCATTAATCTCTCTGAGAATCCAATATTTCATGATCAATCCAAGCATATAGATATTTGGTATCATCATTTACAGGACAATGTACATAGGAGGATAATGTTGCTACAATACATTCCGACAAATGAAGATGTTGACATCTTGATTAAGGCTTTGTTAAGAGGGAATTTCGAATTCCACAGGTGTAGGATAGGGGTGGTTGATAATCCATTTCTTGATAAGAGGGAGTGTTGATAAGTGTAGCAAGAAAGGCTCAATTTGACTTTGCCTTGCTCAAATCGATAAAAAATGAATTTTCACATTAGCGGACAACTTGGAGGTAGTTAACTAAGTTGACATGGCTATTGTCACTCGGTTAGCTCAGTAAATTCGAGTTAGAGGGCTTGGAATTAATTTAAGCATGTGTAATTCCTAAATTTTAGTAATCTAGGTCAATTATTTCCAATTGGGTTAAATCAAACTAGTTCTAACAATTGATGGAACTAGTGGAAGTTCAGTTGTGCAGTAGGACAACAATCTAACTCAAAGATCATCCAGTTAACTGATCAATCGCCTCAAAATAGATAGTGCAAGCAAGGAATTTGAGTTCCTTAGTTGTGGTGGAGATTCCAAGGTAGTGTAACAAGCATTTCTAAACTAGTTTGAGTGTACAGGTGTTGCATGCAGTCCGCTGATCAATCCTTGGGAATTGCGCAATCAATTGGAGGAAAATTCCTAAAAATAGGGGCTAATAGGATTTGCGCAAGGAAATAGGGGCTCAAGTACAGGTAGAAATTGATTAAGTATGGGTCAAATTTTCGCATTGAGCGGAGAGATAGGTTATTCAATTGCAGGTTGTGCTCAAAATAGGAAAGCAATTGTAATAAATACTATATTCATCTGATTAATGCAAAGAGGCTTGAGGGGTTTTTCCCAATTGGGTTCCCCTAGAAAAAAATTGTGAATGTGTGGTTTTTTATTATTGCATGTTTGTGAATGTTGTTCTAAATTGTGAATTAAATTCCACACATCAATATAGCACAATTGTGTCTCTTGATTTTAGATTAAAATTCTTGAGCAGTTGAAATTCTATCACCATATTTCTACAATCCATTCTAGCAGACTAGAAGGATGTGCAGATAAATGGTATGTGCAGTAGAACCTTTTTTTTGTCTTTTTTATACTACTGCATATGTTACTCCTTCACACATATCAACTTTCTGTAGTGCCAATTAGCGAATATTAAAAGTTAATTAATGCTTAGTCCTATTATTAACAAATATCTTTTCAGATCGTAATGGCTAATAATGAAATGGTTATGCCTCACATTGCAATTTTTGGAGTGCAAAGATGCAATATTAATTGATTAAAGCAATGGGGGTTCCAAGTTTTGTCGATATTCAAGAATGCTTTGTTTCGGCAATCATTTCCACTATTTGTTTTTATTCTCGCCTCTGCACTGTGCACAATGAATGGCACCTCTGCACCTTTGCATTCCGCACATGTGTTGGTCCTACCATCTGTCTTGAATTATAACTAAATATTAATAATTGTGTATTATCTCGCACCACTCCTATCGTTGATATATTGTGCAAAGAGCAAATTTGCGGATTAATACACAGTGTGTAGAACCTAGAAATACATATTGAACAAATATTGAGCAATATTATATATCAGTTTATTTCACACCTCTGCACTCTCACATGTCCATGCTTCACATAATTAAAGTTTGTTTCCACAATCAAATCTTCTTTCATATATTTGCGCACTCTTCTCAATGAGATCTTTTGCATATTTCTTTGTTTCTTGCCTATTTTTTGCTCCTTTCGCTATGTCTCCTAGGATATATACTTCTATAATTGTAGTCACATTATTTTAATAATGAAATGGTTATGCAACACATTAAAATTTGCAGAGTGCAGAGTGCCTTAGATATCATTCAAATTTTTTGGGTTTTTCACAAAGGTTAATAATACAATTTATCAAACTATTTATTTATTTAATTAAATAAATTGATTTAAGATGCAGAAATAAAGGTGTTTAAAACTATTTATGAATTCTTTTGCGCATTCAACATTGAACCTTTAAATTCTCCAAAAGCCAATAATAGAGTTGAACTTGTTTTATCAGTTTCTATTTCTAGGCCTGAATATGCATGATAAATCTACATGATTTGCCAGTTGCACTTCTTCAATAGTCATGGAAAAAATTGCAACAGTAAAATCACTTTCAATATTGACACAAATACATATACAAAAATTAGTAAGTAGTAACTAACTTACTTACAATTAGAACAAATCCCATAATTCATGCAATTTGGACAAATAATTGTTGATGCTTTATTATTATATTCAATGTGATTCTTCCTAAGTAACCATTGCAAAAAATAGAGATCCAACCACATGACTTCTGAGACAATATTTGAAAATATCTCTTCATAAGTACATAACCTAGCTAAACACAAATCTCACACTGAGTCCTTTACATATATTTCTGTATTTTTTACAACAAATCCTAGAGTTGTTGTCACCTCCCTAATTTCTTATTTTTAATGGCTACCTTCTTTGAGCATTGAAAAAAATACAATTAAAAATAGATGCCTCTTTTTGTATTGCATTACACACGGCTCTCACATTCTTCATTTTCCTCATTCACAACAAGATGATAATTGAGCAGACAAGACAAGAAATACTATAAATGCACTTGCCATAAAGAGTGCATCTATAATTTATGAGTTTCTCAAAAATATCAATTCGACTTGATGATTCATTCCTTCCTCTGTACTAAAATTTGGCTCTTGATATCGTAAAGATTATGTGTTTACTATGTGTTATATACTATGCCAAGTTGCTTTCCGCGATGTTGATACAAGAATACTTAAACTTCGTCCTCCACTTCATTTCTAGATTCTGAACAAGGGCCCATATTTCATTCCTTTGTGTTCCCTTGTTAATTATGACCTAGACAACCTTTAGACAAGAGGAACCCATTACAATATCTTCTTACTATAAAAAACACAAATCGTGACAACTCTATAGCATGAATAAACAAGAACAGCTAGCAAAATTCAATAAGCTTGAATTCACATAGGCTCTAAATATATCATGATTTTACCATGACTCTGCTATGAATGCTTATGATTTCAATAGTGCTTTCCATTAAGATTTAAAAATATATATGTTAATCATATGATTAAGCCTTGATTAATTTTTTAATATCTGCTAAAATGCACTACCGGAAGTTGATATGTACAGAGGGGTAACATATGCAGATCTGTAAAAAAAGAGGGAACAAGCATTCATCATTACACAATGCGTTAATGTTATTAAGCATTGGAACGATGTCCTGATTGCGTGTCGATTCACTGAATAAATGTGTATGTTAGTCGAGAAGGGACCTTTGGTTGATCATAGGATTAAGCATTAATTGTTATTTTAATATCATATTAAGCACTTGAAAGATGTGTTTATTACATTTCTTATGTGTCATGGGAGATTAACTGAATCTATATAACATTTAACCAAAATGTTTCCGACAAATGAGGCAACGTATGCAAGAAGCTTGTGAAGCAAATCATTTCAATATGCTATAACAGATATTGCTTGCGAATCCCTTTTCATATTCTTGAGTTATTTACAGGCGGTAAATGATACTAAGTAATTGAATGATACGTTGATTACGTGTTAATTCACCAAATAAATGTAGAAAAGACTATTTTATAATATCGTTAAATATGATCTTCTTTATATGTTTACAACAAATAATCTTTAAACAATGTTTCAAATTAAATGTTATCAAGTAGTGGAATGATGTAGCTTATTTATGCAAAGTGCAAAGGTGCAAAGGAAGCTTCCATTGTATAGAAGAAATGTGTGAATCGAAACAAGTGTGCAAAGTAGATCCGCACATCGTTTCAATTTTCTACGACGAATACTAGTTGCAGAAACCTGTGACTATTCTTGAATTGTTTACAAACAATAAATGATATTAAGAAAATAAATAATGTGTTGATTACATGTGGATTGAACAAATAAATGTTAAAAATACTAAATTAAATAATATGGATAGATACATTTTTATTGATATGTTTACAACCATTAATCGTTACATAATGCATGAGAGTAAATGCTATTAAGAACTCGAGCGATGGCATGATTGTGCATAGATTCACTAAATAGATATTAATGGTAATTTTACCCACCACTAGTGGGTGACCTCATAGGATAAATTTTCTCCTAGATTTGTCTTCAGTCAGTAGCCATCATCCCCTTCACAACCACGTGATATTTTTTGTGTTTCCATTTCTCTGCCACCTGAGCCAATCGTTGTGTACGCTCACTCTATGTCATGATTGTATGTTTGAAGGTGCACCATCCATAACCAAAGGTATGGTGTTTCATTATGTAATTAGGTGTTTATGCTTATTTTTCTTGGGCACACTTGGGTATGTATTACTAGGTGACTTTAAATAAGGAAGGGTTTTTACTATACCCTTGTTCACTTACCTTAACTAGGGGGGTTAATCCTAAATCTCAGTCCCGAAAAATCTCCTTTATTGGTTATTTAGCTTTAGGAACAACACTACATGGGAAACCATAATCTTGGTTTCTTGGTACCACTTCTCGATACCATATATCTCACTCCCTTCTGATCATTACAAGACCTTTTTAAAATTTTCCTATCTGGGTCCACAAGGTGTTAGTACTCACTTCCCCTTGTCCACACCCTGGGCCAGGCCTCGAATGATGCCCCAGAGGTTGATGCAGTTATAAAAATAAAAATAAAAAAAGATAAAAGCATAATATGGAAACATACAATAGGAAATGTACCATAAAATGTAAAATATGGTTGGGATAATAAATTTAGCATGTGGGAAAAATCCAAACATGAGCTCTACCCCCTATCATTATGGCCATCACTATGGTTCCTAGGGCCCCTATAAGTGCCCATTACATCATTCAGAAACCCATGAATTTCCCAACCCATAGTGGGTGATAAACTGCCCCATCTTAATGGGGTAATCATTGTTATATGTTACACATTATGCTCTAATCCCCTAGAGCCCCGAGCAATAAAATAAATAAAAATCAATAAAAGGCAAGAGGCATATGAAGAAGGGTAGAAAAAAAAAGGTCAGGGTAACCTATGTACCAAAATTTCTCCATCCTACATTCATATAGCCAAGGTGTGGGATTCCCTCATTATAGCTACCCTTGTACCATGACATGTGGCTTGGAGCCTTCCCTTTGTCCCCACTCTGTTCCATCATTATTTCACATCACACCTACCATTTGAAGGATGTACCTTGAACATGTCATTCCCTTAAAGGTTGAAACCACCTAATAGGGTCCTTCATTAACCCCTCCTACCCATGGAGGTAACATAACTACATATTCAAAGCCCCAAATTTGGAAGGGAAACCCACTATGAAGTCATCACTTATGTTCTTGATTAATGAGCTTATTCACTAGATTTCACTAATGAATTATTGTGTTTGAAGGTGAGGAGACACATTATATCTTATACATAATTTCAAGTGGGTTTTAATCTTGGACATGGCCTCCCTATATGGGATACAATCCATTTAGAGGATCACAATGGCATATGTAGAGTGAGCGTTGAGATCCATGGGCCTCCATTCATGCAGAACATTGCTTGTCAACCATAGGATTCTTCAAAACCACCATTTTCTATCTCATGCTCTAGTTATTTGAGATGATGATACACTTGGACTAGGATGCCCCAGCTGGATACACATTGCACCTGGCACTTGGTAGTCAATCCAAGGCCCATAAAAGGTTTTTTATTGCTTAGGGAGACATGGGAGGGCATGTGTCATCCTCTAGCCCTCATTGATAGAGCATTAACTTGATTTTAAGCCATTTGGAGACCATGAGACCCATTTTGTAAACCCAAACCCAAAATAGTGGTCCTAAAGATGTTTTGCAGCATATGCAGGGCATCACCCTCTTTGCCATTATTTTTATGCCCTATCCCACATTTTTAGAACAAGAGTATTCAATTTTTCCTCTCTAGGCCTCCATGCATGCATGATATCAACCTTGCATGTGCTAGGAGAGTGATAAAATAAATTTATAAGCTATCATGGTTGGCTTGTAACTATGGGTAAGTACTTAGGAATTTAGGCATGTGAAGGGGATGTGTCATTTTTAATTTGAACAAATAACACTTGTATAAATAGATTAGACCTAGTCTCATCCTAAACCATGACACTTGCAGATTTTTGCATGCCTCATTAGAGAATTCAGACCTGTAAATTGAGAATATTTTTGGATGTTCTTGGGATGAACTTTGATGTTCTTGGGATGAACTTTGTTTTGGAGCTTCTAGTGCATTTTTGGTGGATGGATATACTCTGCACTGTCTTGTAAGTGTTTATTTATGGTGAAATTATCTTGTGAATAATGTCTAATGCATAGAATTTTTTCTCATGATAAAAATTCACACTTTGCTTTATTGAATACCTTTTAAAATTATAAGCTTGGGAAGTTTTTCATAGTACTCATTGATAATGTGGAAAATGTTCCTAGCGGATAATGATTACATTTAGTCCATGAAACTCCATTAACTAATGCTAAAGAAGGTAATTGTTGAAAGGGATAACTAGGGCTTCCTCTTTTATCCTATTTGAAGATCAATTTAGCCAATTATAAGCACCCATGAATCCCTACTCCCAAAGGTTTAGGCACTAGTCAATTCCCTTGGTGGTCACACTTAACTTTTATCCATAAATTTCCTTTCTTTTCTTTGCCCCTTTAAGGATAGGAAGGCTCATCTAGTGCTTGGTGTGAATTCCAATAGAGGATGAATTTTTGAGTTTGTCTTGAATAGAAATCTTCCTTTTTGTATCCTCTAAAGCTGCTCAAGTTTTAGTGGAATTCCAATGGTGTACTCTTCATAAATTGTGATGCCCTAGTTGTCACATCAAGAGGGAACCCTGGAAGCTAATCCTTCAACTTAAGGATTCTTTGAAGGAAATTTCTTTAGTACTTGGTGAAGTAAATCATTCATTGCCTTTTTTTCCTCTCCTACCTTGACCTTGGATGCATATATATATATATATATATATATATATATATATATATATATATATATCATGTCAAATATCAACCCTAGGTCTTGTGTAGTTCCCTTTTTCAAGGGATTTTCGTGAAAAGTCTAATAGCTTCTCCCAAAGATCACATGTTTGTTGAACCTTTCCATTGAATGAGCTACCTTTCCTCACTTCAAATCTATCATATATACATATATCAAAATTGAGTAATATTGGGACTCCTCCCTTTGGTTAAAATCCGAGAAGAGTAGGGGACTTAGGCTAGGGTGACATTGGGCATTTGTTCCAAGTGTTTTTGTGCCCTCTAGCTTTTTTCCCTTTACAAGGCCTACTAGTTTGTGCAGTAACAAGTAATACTAAGCCTTAATTAATTTTTCAATGTTGAGTGTGGACTCATCTACACTGTAGTTAGTATCAGTTACTGCAAGTTCTTGCATCTTCACAAACATTTATGTCTCAACATAACTCTCCCATATATGGCTGCCTTGCACAATGGTATTTTCTCATATGTTCAGGTACTAAATTATTTCAATAGTTTTCACATCACCATCATACAAATATTAAGTGATATAGTATGTTATAAACACTCACATGTACCAGTAATCCTTGGTTCTATTGGTATATGGGTTGACATGTATAAATGATATGGATAGCATGCTTGTGTTTGGCCCCTGTAATAGTGACATGTATTAATCAGATAAAAATACGCACAAATTCTGCGATTAAATGAAAGTTCATCTTCTTACAAACTTTATTAGGCATTTCTTTGGGCGATATGTCACTACGTAGAATGCAAACGTGTGAAGAAAGATTTCATTATGCTTCTTCTACACTCTGCATAGCTTTAATCATTTAATTAGTGGTAAAAATAAGCCATGTTGCATTTTTTTACAAATATTAATCTTGTTATATAAAGTATGTTTTACCCAAAATCATGAGCTGTTATTTTGTATGATTTAAAAGAAAATAAAAAATTATTATAAAACATGTAACCCAAATTCATAGTTTTGGCTAGATCATGTTTATATATATATATATGATGGTATAAAGGTAAAGTTTATTTTATCAATCTATATTTTATTATATGGAAAATATAATGTTTTGAGAGTCAACATTAAATTATTGTATTTACATATAATACTAATATATTGAATAATTATAATGATTAAAAGAAAAAGTAAGATTCTTTAAATTTAAGGATGAATTTGTCACTTGATATAAAATAGGTGAGGTTAGTATTAAAATTTACATATATATATATATATATATATATATATATATATATATATATATATATATATATTATTTAATTTAGTTTTTGGAGTGGTAGTAATGTTGTTATTCTTTTTATTTAGAAATTATTGTAATTTTATATATTTTATTGTTTAAATAGTTGTAGAAAATTCAAACATGTATATTTCTTCTCTAAAATATAAAGATATTTTTCATAATAAAAATAATGTATAATTTTATATTTATGTTGTATTACCACTTATATTATTATGTATAGCTGATTTTGATGTTGGACAATTGAAATAATATCTATCTTAAGATTGAATATTGTTATTAATGTTGGGAGAACCCACAGCGGAAGCGAGGTGAGAGTGCAGCATCTCTCAGACATTCCCGGAAGTGTTTAAGAGAATCCATGTAAGTACCTTTGCCTTTAATATTTGTGAGAGTATTTTTCCCAAATTTTGTGAATATGTAGGGTCGTGAGATCGAAACCTAGTGAGTATTTCTTGTTATGGCTTTACCCTTTGATAGAAACAGCTTCAGTTGTTTCAAGTGCTGCTTTTGTTGGGGTGTTTGATATTGCTCGCGGTAAAAGTGGAGTGCAGGAGGGGGAGCTGGTCATATAGTGATGTGACCCTTCCAATATGAGCGAAGAGCATATCGATTAAGGAGTTTGGAGCTCTGGGGGATGGGATCATTGTAATTACCGAAGCTTTTTGAAATACTCAGAGAAGATTCTCGATAGAAGGAGGAAGCAAGCTTTAAATTCCACCTGGTAGATGGTTGATTGGAAGTTTCAGTCTCACAAACCACTTCACTCTTTATCTCGATAAAGAGGCTCTCAGGTATGTCAATCTGTTAATTTTCTATTGAATTTATGTCAATTGCAGATTTGGGGATACAACTTATTTCCATTATTCAATTGCAGATTTGGGGGGATATAACGCTGCGGTCTGCAGAGGTTACGGGAGCTTCTCCTTCTGACCCGCGTGCCAACATATCTGAAGCACATGAATTTAAGGGTAAAAGTGTTAAAACCGGATTGGCATATGGTTGCTATGGATGCAAAGGGGTGCTCTGGAGGGTTGGTGGCTTTATGGGATCCCGGGTGGGCATCCTTGAGGGCTTTCAGCTTCTTCGGTGGTATCCTCCTCACTGGGAATTTACGGGGTTTTGCACATAGAATTCATCTGATAAATGTTAATGCACATTATGTGGATAGGTTATGTTTCTGGAAGAAGATGGAGGTTAGTGGTTTTCTCCATCTAAAAAACCAGGTCATAACAGGGGATTTTAATTGTTCCCTATATGATAAAAAAATATGGGGACAAAAGAGCAGAAGGGATCCTTTGGGGGTGATGATAAACATGATCTTTACTAGTGTTGGACTTACTGATCATCCATTTAGGGAAAACAGTCTGACATGGTTAAACGGAAGGAAAGGCATTGAGTTTATTGGAAAAAATCTTGATAGATTTGTCATAAATAATGACCTTAGAATTCATATGGAGAATACATCAGCAAATGTGGAGGACCTCATTGTGTCGGATCATAGGGCGATTTCCTTCAATTGGGAGTTTGAAGCTCATAAAGTTAGCATACCTTATAAATTTAACAGAACATGGCTTGAAATGGAATCTTTCAATGTACTGATTAAAAAACATATGAACGACAATAAGAGGTTGGAGGGTCAATTGGCAATGATATATTTATCCAACACTCTAAAAAATTTGAAGAGGGTGATCAAATGCTGGGACCGGGGGCAGAAAAAAAAATGAAAGACAGGATAAGGATAATCAGAATGGAGAGGGCTAAGATATTGCAAGATGTAAGGGAGGGAAAGCAAGCGTTAAATTACTGGGAAAAATTAAAGACTCTGGAAAATGAATATAGAAAACATCTGCTGGCAAAGGAGAATATATGGAGGTTGAAGAGCAGGGCCACATGGTTACAGAGTGGCAATAAAAATACAAAATACTTCCATAAAATTGCTTCAGGAAGAAGGAGTATTAATACAATCTGGAATATCGAGGAAGATGGTAAGACCATCTGTACTACGGAGGAAATAAAAAGGGCGGTTGTGGATTTCTTTGGAGCATTATATAAAGAGCAGGAAAATGTGGATATTAGATCGCAGATGAATTTCATTGAGGATTATCCAGTAATGTTTATGGAGGAAGATTGTTATATATGAAAAAAAAAAGTAAGCCCCGAGGAGGTTATGAAGATACTTAAATCCTTTGCAGTGGATAAAATTCCGGGTCCAGATGGTTAGACTCTGGATTTTTTCTTCCATTTCCGTGATGAATTCATCAATGTAATCAATGAGATGGCGAAAGAGGTAAGGTTGGCAGGAAGGATTCATGGTGCAATTAATTCAACTTTTCTCGCTTTAATTCCAAAAAAGAAAAGTAAGTCATCTTTTGATGACTTCCGCCCTATATCTTTATTCAATACATTATATAAAATAAATTCTAAGATTATAGATGAGAGACTGAAAGGGGTTTATCGAAGCACATAATGCTGGAACAGTCAAGCTTCCTCAAAGACAGAAGTATTCATGACGCAGTGGCGATTACCCAGGAAGTTATTCACTCCATTCAAGCAAAAAAGCTGAAGGCAATGGTGATGAAAATTGACTTAAATAAGGCTTATGATAGAGTGGACTGGTCTTTCTTGAGATTGGTTCTTTACAAAATAGGTCTTGACAGGGATGTGGTGGCTTGGATAATGGGGTGTATTACCCAGACATCGATGGATGTTTTAATTAATGGATCTGCATCTTGTTTTTTCAAACCGGGGATAGATTTGAGGCACGACTGTGCTCTATCACCACTGCTTTTCATTCTGATAATGGATGCGTTAAGCATGAAGACTAAGCACGCTTCGGCTCTGGGAATTTTTTCAGGGGTGGAGGTCTACAAGAGAAAGGAAGTTACACACAGCCTTTTCGTGGATGATGTCCTGATTTTTGGGACTATGAAGAGAAGAAGCTGGGAGAAGTTAAATTTAATTTTAAAAGGGTTTTGCAGAGCAATGGGGATGATGATAAGTATTGGAAAATCATGCATATATCATGCGGAGGGTGATATTGAGGACTATATTGCTTTAGGGAATTCTTTTCAGTTTAACATTGCTCCACTCAAAGAGGGTATGATCTATTTGGGTTTTAGGTTGAACCCGACTTTATACACTGAGGAAGATTGGAAGTGGCTGGTTACTAAATTTCGGAAAAATATCTTCAGTTGGGCACATAGATATTTATCGAGGGGGGGAAGATTGGTCTTGACACAGGCTGTATTACAACAGTATACGGTTTTCTGGGCTCATCTTTATTAAATCCCCAACAAGACAATGATGGAGATAAAAAAATATTATTGCCAGATTCATCTGGAATGGGGTAGAGGTGCGGAAAACCATTCACCTGGCTCGTTTGGAATGCATCACTAGGCCAAAAGAGAAGGGGGGCTGGGGAATTCTGGATTTAAAAACTTTTGGTCTATCCCTCATGCTCAAATCAATATGGAGATGTCTGACTACTGAAGGACTATGGAAGGAGATTATTAGTATAAAATATCTCGGCCAGAAGAATTTGGAGCATATTCTAACACTGGGACTGGAGGAAGAAAAGTGCAGGTCAAACATATGGAAAGGTTTTTATAAATGCTAGCCATATTTTATAGAGAACATCAAATGGTACTCTGCAAGGGGGGATAAGATACTGATTGGAAATCAACAGATCTTGGGTATGGACATAAACACGCTCATTAGCAGAGAGACTATTGACCAATTAAATCACATAGGATACTTCTATATGGGGCAAGTCATAAAGGATTGGGAAAATGGAATCTCGAGATGGAAGACACATCAGGAGCTGGGGTTGAGAGAAATAAAAAAGGTGGAATGGGAAAATTATATCACTTCCCTTAGTTATATGGGTTGCCAGAAGGGAGAGGGAGGAGATCGCGTAACGTGGGAAGGTACTGAAAAGGAGCAGCATATATGCACAAAGGAGGCATACAAATTATTGAAGGACAGAGAGCTGGGTGATGAACCATACTGCTGGTTTAAGTTGAAGTGGAAGGTTAAGATACCAGTCAAGATGATCATTCTGATATGGCTCATATGGAAAACCAAAAACTTGACATCGAAAACGCTTCAACGAAAGGGGTGGCAGGGTCCGGGTTATTGTGTTTTATGCAGAGATCATGAGGAAGACAATTCACACCTGTTTTATAGTTGCCCATTTGTCAATAAGGTAACAAATATTATATGCGCACTGCTGAGGATACCAGATCCACATAGCAATTTGGAAGGATGTATTCGATGGTGGTTTCGAAGGGGGGGAAATCACCGTGTCATTCCTTTCCTACTACATTGGCACATATGGTGTGGGCGGAATTGAATGACATTTGCTAAACAACCTTGTTCTCCATAGAGTATTTCTGTTAAAATATATAGAGCTATGGAAGCGACGAAACTGAAACAGAAACCACCTATCGATGCATCGAAGAGATTGCGGCCTCTCGACATACACTACCCAGTTGGTTTCTTTGACGGTGCTTCACAAAATCTGAATTGTGGTTGCGAAGCCTGGCTCATGATATCTCTGGACTGCCACTATAAAAAAATTTGGAATGGGGGCAGAGGAACAAATATGAGCGCTGAGTTATTAGCTTTGTGGGGTCTTTTATGGTTTGCAAATCAATTATATATGGAGGAGTTGTTTGGAGATGCAAAGTTGTTATATATCACATGAACAAAGGCACTATTTTAAGGCCTAGAAACCTTGCACACTGGTTGGAGAGGATACATGCAATCAAGCAGAATTTCACATCCATCACCTTCAATCATGTTTATAGAGAGAAAAATAATGAAGCAGGCAGATTGTCAAAGAGAGGTTTGACTGGCAGATTTGGGGAGATGAACTATGACTTATATAATGCCTCTGGTGCTAGAGCTGTCGGCAAGGTAATCTTCATTTAGGATAGAAATGATTCAAATATTAAAAAAGGGAAATAGATCACACAGTTTTACAGACCTTCAGTAAGTTTATAGTATTGTCAGTTTTTTTTATATACTTTTTTATATTTTGTACAATGAGAAAGTTATCTCAGGTACTGAATCATATATGAGTCTTGGATAGATCAAAACAATGGATTATGATACTATAAAAAAAGAAAATGAATTGTAAAAGAACAAATGTAAAATTTTAAAAAATGTTTTGACAACAAAACAATGTACTTAGTATACTATATAAACCAAAACAATATTTTTCTCGCTATGAAAAAAAAACAAAACAAAACAAAAAACAAAAAACCTTATTTCCATTGAATATTCATTTGGGAATATAACTTATTCAATCTCGGAATTTGATGTGAATCACTCTTTATCTAGATATATCAATCTGTTAATTTTCTATTATTTTTATGTCAATGGCATATTTGGGATATAACTTAGTTCCATTATTCAATTGCATATACAGGGGATGTAAATTATTTCCATTGAATATTCATTTGGGAATATAACTTATTCAATCCCGGAATTTGATGTGAAGGAGAGAAGTCAAACAAATTATCCATTTCTTGATCATCGTATTCAAATAAGTAGCTTTTTTCCTGGCCAAAATCTGCAAATGCCCTTAATAGTATTTTATTACTTTCTTTTATAATCCTACAACGAATTTTGAGGAATGCTAATGGCTCTTTCTGTACAATAAGGCCGCTATCCCCACGGTGTTGTCGCACTCATTAGAGTGTTGCGGAGACCTAGAAACGCCAACGACAATGATAAGAACAGAGAAGCAGATGGATGTATATAGACTAGTACTGCTTAATTTCATTTCTAAAACGAGTAAAAAAGTTACATATTAATTTTTTTTTTTATGTATTTTTGTCATGCTTTGTTTTCAGCTCGTTATCATGTGCAAGATTCTGCATATCTTTATAATTTATAATTATATTTTTTCCCAAAATAATGATATAAACCAGAAATTATAATTATAATTAGAACCCAGGACATGTTATTATTATTGTTAAATTTTTATAAATAATCACATAAAGTAATATGTAGAAAGTATAATTATAATTAGAACTTAGAACATGTTATTATTATTGTTAAGTTATTATAAATAATTACATAAAGTAATATGTAGAAATTATAATTATAATTAGAACCAAAGCCATGTTATTATTATTGTTAAGTTTTTATAATAAAATGTATTTTAATTCATTATTATTGGTAATGAAAATAGTTAGTCAAATGTGGATATTATCATTATTTATAAAATCTGTAGTGCTTATTTATAGATGGGAAAATATGAGTTTACTTTTTATTCTTATTATGTTGCATTCTGGTTTAGTTGCTGAAATGAATTGTCATTTTAGGTTCAAATTTTATTGATGCGGAGTTCTCAAAACCTAGAATAAATGAGTTGTTATTATTTTGAAGAAGATAATTATGTTAATACTTTAGATTTTGAAAAATGCAAGATTACTACTTTACAGCGTTTCTTTTGCAACATATGATGCAATTGCTAATTTTATATAGTGCTACATTACTGCTTTACAGTGTTTCTTTTGTAACATAGGATGCAATTGCTAGTTCTATATAATATTAAAAGTAACTGAGACTGATATAGTTATGAAAAAAGATAGAATACAAATTATTTAAATATAAATTTAAAAAATAATTTAATACAAATATATTGATACAATCTTTTATTTTATTTAATAATTAATACGAACTTAATATTAATATTAATTTATATATTTAATATTTAATCATGTCACAGGTGACGGCAGTGACATGTTAATCTTTGTTTTACTCTTTGTATTTACTGTTGGGAAGATTTGCAAGAAATTTGATTAAGGAATTGCTTCTTCTTTACAGATTTTGTTTTCTTCCTCATATCAAAACTCGTTAAATTAATACTGATTTTTACTGATTTTTTATACATCCCATAACCCTTTTATTGATAACTTGTTCTTTTCCTCCTTAATTCGCTTCTTTCACCAGTAGTGTTTTCAGCAATCAATCAATTTTGTTACTTCAGGCCTGTTTATTTAAATAAATTCCATATACCAGGAAGAGGAAAAAGGAGTTGGAACAACCTCTTTTTCTTGGTTCACATCGGGATTTTCCTTCAATCAATTATGTCTTAATATGGGACAAATAGATTTGACTGAATATTTTTCGAAATGTTGTTTTTATTTGTTTTTTATGAGTTTGGATCTCTACAGATTATTTTTATCTTCATTTTTATTTTAGGATGCACATACAATGCTAATATTTTCTTTCCTATAACTTATCCAATTGGAATATACTGTTTTATAATCTAATAAACAACGTATTTTTCTTTCTGAAAAAAAAATATTTATAAGTATTTTCAATGAACACAAGAACAGTGTAACTTGCAGCTTGAATTTTAAAACTGGTTACTTTAACTGGCATACACCTGCAACGTGGCAAAATTGTTTTGATCTTTAAAAGTGGCTTGAATCTAAGCAAAAAAATTTAAGAAATCATGCAGTAGTACTGTTTGAGTCATGTTTTTATATGCTGGAAATGGATTCAGGTATCAACACTACCAAAAACTTCTAAGACATCTAAAATACTGAAATTTGATAGCTCTTACCAGAATTCCCATAATTTCCAGAGCAAAAAAATAGTCTAATTAAACTAATAAGATTCAATGTATTCAATAATTCAAGCTGTTATACTATTCAATATGTTCAAATACTCATACTTTGTTAGGCCTCAAAATGATTTATTTTGATTATGTATATAAATTTTGTATATCAACATAATGTGTTTGTGTTAATTATTTGGTCTAATTTAGAGTCATAGTAAGGCCCCCCATCCCCCTAAAAGACTGGCAAATTAGAGTCAATGAAACAGAATTCTCAGAGTTTATCACAAAGCAGTCAAGAACCACCCTTTTCTTTGATGGGGCAGCAAAAGGAAACCCCGGAAAAGCTGGAGCAAGTGGAGTTGTAAAAAATTCTGAAGGTAGAATTGAGTTCAGATACGCCTGGGGTGTGGGTCACAACACCAGCATTCAAGCTGAAGCATTGGCCCTCCTCCAAGGTCTCAAGCAACTCAAATTTCTTGGAATCAAAGAAGCAAATGTTTTTGGAGATTCCCAGTCCATAATCAAAACCATAGTGGACAGTTCAACTCCTTCAGATTTTAGATTCTCAAGATTGATGACTAGAATTAGATTATTGGCGAATTCCTTCCAGAGTTTGAATTTCTTCCACGTGAGGAGAGAAAACAACAAAGATGCTGATGCTGAAGCCTGTTGGAAATATGATGCAGAGTGTTGTCCTTGATGGCAACCCACTGAATGAAGATGAAGACATGCGACTGTTGACATGTGTTGTCCTTGAGGGAAAACTACCTGATGAAGTAATACTTAACCTGATGGGCTTGGTAAATGATGTAAATCAGATGTGATATGATGTTTGTTGACAATATGATGCTGAGTGTTGTCCTTGAAAGGCAACTCACTTGATGAAGATGATGGCAACTTACTTGATGAAGTTGTGCTTAATAGAATATGGTTTGATGAACTAATTCTGATGTATCTACAGTAAGTACAGAAGGTAATTCAGATTGTGCTAAATCTATGGTGAAAGAGTATGTCTCAATGTATACGCGGATCTGTCTAAGGGAAGTCGCGTATGCACGCGGAAAAGAACGTGCCAAGTCGCGTATGGGCTAAAGCGCTCTAAAAGTGCAAAACCAGGGGTAATCACCATGGTATTGACCCATTGTATTGGGCGATGATCCGCCTAATTGACCCCGTCTAATGTAGTTTTGGGCTCATGGTATTGGTTTGGCTCATGGTATTGAAAAAGGGGCTCATGGTATTGAAAAAGGGTAAACCTATATAAGGAGCAGAAATTCATAGTGCAAATTATGGGTGTGGGAGCAAGATGTCTGAGCTTGAATGAATACTTCTCTCTGAAGTAGATCTGAATGGAAAGGGTTACACTTGAAGATAAATCTGAATGTATGATGCACCAATGATGAAGAAGGGGATCTAGATCTGAAATGCACTTGTATTTACTAGATTTGTTTATGGAAGGCTTGGATCTGTGATGAGGCGAACATCTGTCTGAAGTAAAGGGTTGAATCAGAACTGAATGTCTGATCTGAAGAAGATTGCAGCTCTGTAATGATTGAAGATATATACGCTACTTAGCCGCGGAGGAAGCGCGTATATACGCGGCTTCGCTGAAGAGAAAGCGCGTATGCACAATGAAATATGTACTGAGGTATACGCTGGTTGATGTGGATGGAAGCGCGTATACACGCGACATCAGTAAAGGGAAAGCGCGTATGCAAACTAGGGTTTGCTGAAGCAAGGGGTATGAAATATCTGATCTGTTCTGCTGTGTTTCTGCTATCTGATCTGTGTTGATAAGTATCTGTTGGTAATGCATGTCTGTGCTTAAAAGTATGGAAAGGGTCCAGTATGAAAATATGATGAAACGTGGCCTGAAAATGTTGTTCTATTGAAGTTGTTGGATCCAGTATGAAAATTGATGAAACGTGGTCCAAGGTGGTGCTGAAGGTTGTAGTCTTCAGTCAGGGGGTTGTAGCTCCCTTCCAGGTGAGGCTGGTAAACGAGAGCAGGGGGTCGTAGCTCCCTTCCAGGAGAGGCTGGTAAACGAGTCAGGGGGTTGGAGCTCCCTTCCAGGTGCTAAATCGCAAGCGGTGGTGCTGCGTGCGTGATGCACCGGCACATATGTTGTAGATGTTTTCTCTATAATAAAATATTGAAGAATTTGAAAACACATGCAGCGCTAGTTTCTACTCTTGTTTGGTTTCGAACCTAAAAATCTGGGTGTTCATGTGTGATGCTTTGTGTGATGGTTTATTCTGTTCTTACTGCACATATTTACTGTTTATTGAACATCTGATGAATGAATAATGGAATGATATAAGAAAAGAACTAATGACATAATTAGATCTCTGTGTATACGCGAGTTTCATGAAATATATCCGCGTGTATACGCAAGTTTACTAAAGGAAAGTAGCGTATGGGTTTTAAGGAATGAAAAAGTGAAAAGTTTTGAGTATGCAGTAAATACTGATTCACCCCCCCCCCTCTCAGTATTTTTCCCAACAAAGCCAACAAAGTTGTCCTCCTCTCTCTTAGAGCTCTCCTAAGAGATAGAGACGAAGACTAGGATCCCATTCCTTAATTCTCTGGTTAATATGTTTTACTGCCTTTTATTGAAGCAGTTTGTTTGCACCTACAAGTTTGGGAAGACTACGGAGATCGGCCTCATTATTGCATGTAAAAAACGCTGGCTTATAAGTGTAAGTGCCATTTTGTTCCTAGCCGGAGAGAAAATATGGGCATTGTCCTTGCATCTTGTAATCCGAATTGAGGCGTGCAAGCCAGGATATTAATACATCACACTACCCGTTTCTGTAAAAAAAAAAACAACTGAACAGATATAGCAGTTAACTACAGTGCATGTCAGTTCGAGTGGAGACCCAGTGGAGAGATAGGTGAAAGGGTGAGATGGAATATTCGTTGTGACTATAATGATGCATTCAATGTATCTGATACACATTGGAGTTGCTAATGAGGATTGCGTAGTCAAGGCAAGGCCAATTCTAATTCATTCAGGGGTCTTCTTCGGCAAGGATTGCGCAGTGGAGGCAGGTTGTCAGGAGGCAAGAAATTGGTGCATAGAGATGCAAATTTCTACATGACAGTGTGTAATGATTGTTGATTGTATTGAGAGCTTGATGTACTAAGATTTGTATGAGATTATTACATGATTCCATTGACATAAATAATATATGATAATTGGGGTTTTTAGCTTTAAGCTTTCCCGTTAAACAACTGTATTATGTGCGATTGAATTGATTCACATGTGTTTGCAATTGAGTTTTAAATTTCCGCAAGTTTAACAGTGGAAGGATTCTATATTTAGAAAGAAGATAAATATTGTTAGATCAGGAGAATCTGGTAGTACATCAGTATTAATAAATTTCTACACTTCCCTCATCAGTGCTTATGGCCGCAACAATATGTGCAAGGAAGCTATTCCTATCTTTGAGTCAATGAAGAGGTATGGTTGTAATCCAAACCTTATTTCTTATAATGTTGTCATTGATGCCTTTGCTAAGGGGAGTGTGGATTTTAAGCAAGCCTCAAAAGCTTTTGATGAAATGATCCAAGATGGAGCTCAACTTCACTGAATTACATTAAATTCTCTTCTCTCTATCTGCGCTCAAGGGGAGTTATGGGAAGAGGCTCATGTAATGTTTGAAGAATCATTGTATCGAGGAATTGTTCCAGATATTTTCACTTACAAATTTCTAAAGAAGCTTTGGAGATCATAGAAATTCCAGGAGAAAATGTGCACAACCTACGCATCGTAAATAAATCGTTGTTTAATAAAACATAGGAGCATATGGATCAAGGATGTGAAGTGGGTAGATTTAGATGCAAAGAATTAAAAACATTAATTAATCAAAAAACAAGGCCTACACAAAATGAAGTTGAAGGTTCAATCTCTAGATCTAATAGATGAGCATCACAAGATTGTTAGCAAAAAGTATTGGAAGATGCAAGTAGTCTCTTTGATCAAATTGATGATCTAAATTTATGATGGCAGTGAATCTCAGCATGATGTTTTTACTCAAGCTATCCAATATTTCTATGAAGCATGGGATTTTATAGACATTATTAATCGTTTAGATAAGGAAGAAACAATTGTGAGTTTTGCAGTGGGAAAAATCTTTGACACTATTGAAAAATTTGGAAGAAGTTCCCTCAAAATCACATAAAATAAATCATTTTACTCAAGCGGGAGATAAAGATCCCACTCAAGGGTATAGGTTCAAAGAAATCAAATGTAAAAGAAAGGCCAGTGGAAACTGAATCTCACATATAAATCCAGGAAAAACAAATTCCATCCCACCATAATTTGAATAGCATTCGAAAGTGTGGAAGCCATGAAATCATCAAAATCATCAACGAATAAAATCCACAATTTACAATGCTCATTGGGAAAATTTATCCATGAATGTACAATTTACAATGCTTATTGGGAGAAGTTATCTGTGAATGCAGGATCAAGATTCTAGAAATAGCTTTGATAGAAAATTTCAATAGATGGGAAAATAATGGAAAGGAAACAATATTGAACTTTTGACATTCCTTTGCACCTCTCGGTGCAATTGCTAGTATATTTTGTATTGAGGTTGAATTCATGGTTCAGATGTAAGATATGTTAACTTTCCAATGTATTTTTAATGACTAATGACAAGTTCATACGTTTAAAATTAAATGTTTTATTTAGATTCTAAAATATGAAAAGGATATATTTATTAAATATTAGATTCTATAATATGATAAGGATATATTTATTAAATAATAGATTTACATTAAATGTTTATTTTATATGTTTTTAGTGAGTTAAATTAAGAAAACATATATAATTTCTAATATTAAAATTAAAAGTAATATGCCTTAGATTGTTTTCTCATTGAAGTGAGTATTTCTCTAATTAAGAATAATATTATGTTATCTATAAGCTCTCATGGATATTTCATTATACAGTTTGCCACAACAGATATATTGAAATATATTAGAAGAATAAAAAACTTGCATTAGGAGGGTTTATTTCTCCTTAGATTTTTGGATCTATTAATTATTGTTTATTGTGTATGCATGAATTATAATTATGAAAAAATAGATAAGAACCAAATAAAATATCACAAATCATAATTGACAAGATATATCTTGGGAAACTATTTCATGAGAAAACTTAACTGGAAGGTGAGGTCGCCATGCTTTCTTTTTCTTAATAGAAAATGGTTGCAAGTAAAAAGAAGTAAGGCTTGTGGCATGCGGCCTATTACAATGCACAAATAATCTATGTGTGTTGTCTCCCTATCCCTCTCAACAAATCTACTTGTCTGTGGAATAAAATGCACTGAAAAAGCATGGACTCGCTCTTCCTCCTAATGGCATGGTTATAACACAGCTTGAGAACCTACTAGTTATTGGGTTTGAATCCTTGAACTCTTAACTAGAGTTACAACCTTGACTTTTATAGAGTCCTCTTCATCGTGATCACGTGGTTAGCCCCTTTTTCCATTAGTAGTGGGGGTTTACATGACATTCAGTTGAATTATAGTGGTCAAAACATGAAGCTCAACTTATGAATAGCATAAATTTTGCATATGGATTCTGATTGAGGCGATTTTTGCATCATTGGAAAGGTATCTATGTGTAGAATATGAAAAAAGAAAGGTGTGTAAATAAGGCACCAAGGTTTTACCCCCAAAAGAAGCCATTTAATTCCTCAAACTACCCTTGGAAGGTTTCATAGACCAATTTTCCAAACTGGGTATCGCGAGTAAAAATGGTCACATGAGTTGATTTCTTCACTTTTTCCACTCCAAAAGCATCGATATGGATGAAAAACAATATAATGATCCAATCTAGTTGACACTTATGCATTTTAGGAGGCATTTTGTCCTCAATATATTCTACTGAATGAAGTGAGGAACTTTTTCCTCCACCTTCTTTTGAGCATCCCATTTAGCCTTGCTTAGAATTTGTCCTTTCAAACCAATTTTCCAAAGGTAATGCTACCATTGTCTTGTAGTTCTAGACCTATTATACAAAATAATATCTTCAATCAACTCTACCTAGGCATCTGGTCCAAATTTCTCTACAAAAGCTAGGACTTTTTCCTTTTCTTTATTTAGCATGGAAGGCTCACAGAGTTTCAGATTTTCTACATTCACCACTGAGTAGATGTGCCAATATGGGGGTATACTAATTCTCTAGGAATTATCTCCCACATTTTCCATTATCTCAAAGCCTTGATTTTCTTACCAAGACCCCAAAGTCACTACTTGTTCAATTGTAACCATACTTTATCTCCCACCTTGAAGGAATTCTCCATTCTAGGTTGATGATACATGGCCTTATATTTTTCCTCTAAATTTTGAAATGTCTCATGTACCTATGTATGGATTTTCCATATCTTTTCCACAAATTTTTATGCCCTTAAGGAATCCCCTGTAAGATTCTCCCGCACTCCTCCTTGCTTCCCACATGCAATATCCAAAGGTGAAGGTGGAAAATATCAAAAACAAGTTTCAAATGGAGACTTACCAGTATAAGTGTCGACTGATGTGTTATGAGAGTAATGTATATGTACCATATTTCGATCCCAACTCTTATTGTAACCCCTAAAAATCTACACTAAAGTCATATTTACTACTTATTTCTACCCATTTATCTATGGATGAAATGTAGTAGACCTCTTCAAATTTGTGTCCATATTTTCCCACAATGTAGTCCAAAATGCATTAAGAAATCTTGTGTCCTTGTCTAAAATGATGTTCCTTGGTATCCTAAAGTGCACCCAAACCTATCCAAAGAACAATTTTGTTGCATCCTTCCCATTTATGGTCATTTTATAGGGAATTAGGACTCGCATCCTGTTGAATCAGTCAAAAACCATGAACAAGTAGTCATGTCCCTTCCTGGTTGTTGGTAAACATCCCAAAAAGTCCATGGAAATTATTTCCCAAGGATGAGTAGGTACAATTAAGGGATGATATAGACCTTGTTTCCTATTACTAGGCTTGTCGGTACAATAAAGCATACATCCTCTTACGAGCCTAACTACATGTTCTTACAATCTTGGAAAATACACATACCTATGCAAGCTCGTTATTGTCTTCCCTACGTCAAAGTGCTTTACAACCTTGAAGGTGTGGGCCTATTTAATCAGCTACAATCACTCACTTTAGGAACACATAACTTATCCATCCTTTAGAGTAACCCAGCTTGGAGATGGTAGTCAATGGTGCTATCACTAGCGTGCACACGACTCTGGCTTTGAAACTATTGAATCAACTCCTTTAAGTCCTCATCCTTTGAATATGTCTTTATATCGATCATGGGTGAATGGATCCATGTGCATCAAAGTTCCCAAATTAGTGATCTTTGATGTCAATGGCCTTGAAGGCATTTTGACCAACGTGTTTGTGTTTTCCTTATTATATTTTTATCATTAAATGAAACTATTAAAGAAACCTCATACACTTATAATGCCTAGTATGTTTTAGATTTCTCTGAGCCTACTGATACTTTACTGGCTAGTGGTTTGTGTGGATTACTATCTTATTTCTAATTATATAGTGTTTTCGCTTCATCGCAGCTTTCACCAGGGCCTAGATATCATTATCACAGGTAGGGTAGTTAAGAGCTTCCCCATGAAATACTTTATAATGGTAGCATACAAGCCTTCCTCCTTGCATCGGGACTGCTCCCATAACATACCCACTTGTGTCTGTCTCCACTTCAAAGTGCTACTGCAAGTTTAGTAATGCAAGAACTAGTCCTTGCTTTATCTTCTTATTTATCTCCTCAAAGGTCCTCTACTAACCCTTTCCCCACTTAAAACTTATTTTTATAGTGTGGAGTGGTATTGTTATTACTGAAAATGAAGTTATGAATTTCCTCGGTTACTCTGTTTTCCCAATGCCTCCTAACCTCATAAACATTAGTAGGCACCAACCATTTCATGATGGCCTCCATCTTGGCAGGACCAATCTTGAGCTCTCCTCCACCTATCACATGCCCTGGATACATCAAATATTTCTATGCAAAATCATGCTTCTTGAGATTTTCTAGGAACTAGTAATTTTTAATGTCTTTGAAAACTACGTCAAACATGAGATGTGCTCCTCCCAGGTAGCACTATAAACCAATATATTATCCAAATAGACAATAAAAAATAAAACTATAAAAGGGTGGAGTGTATCATTCAGCAACCTCATACAAATAATTGGTACACTGCATAGGACAAATGGAAAAATTAACCACTCATACAAACCTTGCCTAGTGTTGAAGGCATTCTTCCAGGTATCTCCTTCTCTAACTCGAAATTGGTGATATCCAAACTTTAAGTCTAACCCAGTTGTTGAAATTGGCAACAAGAAATATTGAAAATTCACCAAAGAGGCTTCTAATTTAATTTTCCCTTAATTAAATTAGAAGGAAATTGTAATTCCACATCTTATGATAGCTTATACGAGTTAAGTGAGCCAGGAAGACTTAGTTAGATCAGTCAATTCGAGTGGAGGGTCAAACTGGAGGCGTGTGGAGTTCAGTCTAAGTTTTAGGGGGTCCAAATGTAGTTTATTTTGATTTGTAGTTTATTTTGAGTTGTAATTAGTTAACTCAATTATTTGAGTTAAAATCGGTTTAACTAGTTCTAACTGAGAGATGAGCTAGTGATAGGTCCATTGAATTAAATATGATTTAATTCACATGCAGTGATAAAAAAAATAACTAATAATTCTCTATAAATATATGTTGCATGTCAGTTCAAAGGAAGGACCAGTTGAGATTGGAGTTAAAGGGAAGAGAATTATAAGTTGTATAATTAGAAAATTATACAGGTCATGCATGAGGTCATCAGGACACCTTGGATGAATTGTGTAATCAATTAGTGGGAATTTCATATTTAATAGGGGATCAATTCCCTTAGGAATGTGTAAGCCAGGCTAGTCAATCAGGTGCAAGTTTTTGGCTAAGTATTGGACCAAACTTGCCAGGGTCAGTGCGAGACAGTCAGCAGAGTGCAGAGGTTTCTCAGAAAGATAAATAACATTTTATTGTTTCATATTCTTGACTGAGGCTTACCCCAAATACATCTTTTTGTTGTGCGATTGAAATTCTCTCTCTTTCTTGTTCATGTGATTATGTGATCGTAATTGGTTTCCGCAATTTTTAGAATACATTCAAGTATTTTGTTTTATCATATTACAAGATCAGTTGAATCTATGTGTATTTTCTACATGGTATCAAAGAAGGAATTACTATGGAAGAGAAGAACCAGAGTTTTTTTTAAACATGTGAATCAAATTTGCAGATTTATTCTTCAGGATCAACATCAGATCGGGATGTCTTTCTATGGATTGAGACTCGAATATGCCCTTGAGGGTATTTTTAATTGCATAGCATGGAAGTATAGGATGGCAGCAGTGTTGGAGGGCAACAGGTTGAAGGAATTCATAGACAGTGATATTCCCAAGCCTGCAGCAACAGATGATCAAAATCTTGATGCATGGAAGAAGAATATAGCAAAGGTGAGAATGATTCTCTTAGAAGGAGTTCAAGATTGTATTATCTTGAACCTCCATGGAAAGGAAAATCCATATGCTATGTGGAATGCCTTAATAGATATGTTTCAGAATAGTAGTGACCATAGGAAGTTGGATCTGAAATAAAAGATCAGAAAGATCAAAACGGAGGAGGGCGAGACGATACCAAAATACTTGACGAAGTTCACTCAATGTCGAGATGAGCTTGGAAGTGTTGGTGTGACAGTAGCCCAAGATAGGATGATTTGGTGAGCCTAGCACTTCTAGGCCTTCCCAACAGCTGGTACAACTACGAGGATTCGATAAATGGGAGGGAGAAGTTACCGAAGTGGGAGCGATTGTCGTCTGACTTGGTACAAGAAGAGATAAGGTAAAGCACTAGAGATGAGACCTCTTCCAAAGACAAAGAAGAATATTTTTCATTAGTCAGAAAAGGAAATAAATTCAAGGGAAAGAAGTCCCAAGGTGAAGAGGGCAAGAGATACTTGTCCAACATCAAGTGTTTTCATTGTCACGAGTATGGGCACTATGCCATGAAATGTCCACAGAAGGAGAGCAATAAGGAACCTGCAGTAGGTGAAGCTCTAGCTTCACATTTCAAGCTTTATTTTACTCTCATTTTATGTATTGCCAACACCGTAATGGGATGCATGTGGTATCTAAAAAATGGTGCCTCGTTTCATATGATGGGGAAAAGATATCTCTTCAGTGACTTGGAGGAGAAGGACCTCCAACAGAACATAGAGTTTGGAGATGATGGGAGGTATAGCACTACTAGCATAGGTATAGTTAACTTTTAGAGGGAATTTGGCTCCCCTCTCAGACTGATTGATGTTTTAATTGTTCCATGACTAAAGAAGAATCTTATTTTCTTAGGGGTATTGGAAGATCGTGGCTATGATGTGATATTTAGAAAAGGAAAGGTTTTCCTTAAACACATTGCCACGGGACACGTGAAACAGATCAGGGTTCAAGTCAAGAACCTGTATTCTCTCGAGGTTGAAGATGCATGCAAAGCTTTGAGGAGAAAATCAAATGTTAGAGACTTGGTGGTTGAGAGGGAGCATGAATTGCGTCTCAAAATTCAGCCTCAGAAAAATCTTCAACAAGTTGTGGAGAAGCCACAATTAGAGAAGCAGAGAGGATACTGGGTGAAGGCATCTAATCAAATAGAGACCTATAATAAGGGGAAATTTTGATTCAAGTGAGAAAAGGGATCCCCTGTAGCCATAACTCTAGGTGAGAGGTGGGGCGATGTGAGAGAAGAAATTTGGGCAGGATCCGTTGAGATGTCTTGTATCATGGATCTATACCTAGATACGGGGGGGCATAGTAGCAGGATGGATCAATGGTGATTGATGTAGTTAGGTGTCAGAGTGACAGATGTTAGATATTGTAGTGCAGATCCGATTTGGCGGCAGTGCAGATGTCACAGATGCAGAGTCAGTAGTAGCGCAGAGTTTTCAGTAGACAATGCAGTAGCTAACAGTTGTTAGAGACTCTGGAGACAAATGCATAATACTGATTCGGTTGGGATGCTTTTCAGTTTCAGAATTTGTAGTAGCAACAAAACTAGAGAGAAGTTTTGCATGTTGAAGATTCCAAAGGTACTAGATAGGGATAGAGTTGAATTCCTTTCTTGTTGTGAGGGAGTGTTGAAATTGGCAACAAGAAATATTTAAAATGGCACCAAAAGAGGCTTCTAATTTAATTTTCCCTTAATTAAATTAGAAGGAAATTGTGATTCTGAAATTTATGACAACTTATACGAGTTAAGTGAGTTAGGAAGACTTAGATAACTTAATCAATTTGAGTTCAAGGTCAAACTGGAGGCATGTAGAGTCCACTCTAAGTTTTAGGGTCCAATTGAAGTTTATTTTGAGTTGTAATTAGTTAACTCAATTATTTGAGTTAAATTAAATTTAACTATTTCTAACTAAGAGATGAGCTAGTGATAGGTCCAATGATTTAAATATGATTTAATTGACATGCAATGATCAATCAGATAACTGATAATTCACTATAAATAGTTGTTGCATGTCAGTTCTAAGGAAGCCCAAGTTGAGAATGGAGTTAAAGGGAAGAGAACTATCATTTGTATAATTAGAAAATTGTACAGGTCATGCATGATGTCATCAGGACGCCTTAGATGTATTGTGCAATCAATTAGTGGGAATTTAATTTTTAATAGGGGCTCAAATCTCTCAGGAATGCATAAGCCAAGCTAGTCCGTCGGGTGCAATTTTTTGGCTAAGTATTGGACCAAATTTGCCAGGATCAGTGTGAGACAATCAGCAGAGTGCAGATGTTTTTCAGGAAGAGAAATAACATTATATTATTTCATATTATTGACTTAAAGTATATACAAATAGTGGGGTTTTAAGCTGAGGCTTTCCCCAGATAATTGCTTTAGACAATTTGTAGAATTATTCAAGTATTTTTATTTAGCATATTAAAAGATGAATTGAATCTATGTGGATTTTCTATATGGTATCAAAGTAGGGATCATTATAGAAGAGAAGAACCAGAGTTTTTTTTGAACAGGTGAATCGAAGTTGCAGATTTATTCTTCAGGACCAGCAACAGATCAGGATATCTTTCTATGGATTAAGACTCGAATATACCATTGAGGGCAATTCAAATTACGTATCATGGAAGGATAGGATGGAGGTAGTGTTGGAGGACAACATGTTGAAGGAATTCATAGACAATGATATTCCCAAGCCCGCAGTAGCAGATGCTCAAAATATTGAAGCATGGAAGAAGAATGTAGCAAAGGCGAGGGATTCGGTTAGAAGGAGTTTGAGATCATATTGTCTCAAACATGGAAAGGAAACTCTATATGCTATGTGGAAGGCATTAATAGATATGTTTCAGAATAGCAGCAACCACAGGAAGTTGGCACTAAAGGACAAGCTCAGAAAGATCAAGATGGAGGAGTGCGAGATGATACCAAAATACTTGATGAAGTTCACTCAATGTTGAGATGATCATTGAAGTGTTGGTGAGATAGTAGACTAGGATGATTTGGTGAGCTAAGCACTTCTAGGCCTTCCCAAGAGTTGGCACAGCTATGAGGATTCAGTGAATGGGAGGGAGAATTTACCAGAGTAGGAGTGATTGTCGTCTAATTTGGTGCAAGAAGAGACAAGGCAGAGCACCAGATACAGGACCTCTTCCAAAGACAAAGAATAATAGTTTGCATTAGTTGGAAAAGGAAAGAAATCCAAGGGAAAGAATTCCTAAGGCGAAGAGGGAAAGAGCAACTTGTCCAAGATTAAGTGTTTTCACTGTCACGAGTACGGGAAATATTCCATGAAATTTCCATAGAAGGCAAGAAATAAGGAGCCTGCAATTGCAGCAGTAGGTGAAGCTAGCTTGATTTTACTCACATTGCTTGCATGAACAACACCGTAATGGGATGCATATGGTATCTCAACAATGGTGCCTCATTATATATGATGGGGAATAGATATATCTTTAGTGACTTGGATGAGAAGGACCTCCAACAGAACATAGAGTTTGGAGATGATGGGAGGTATAGTGTTATCAGCATAGGTACAATTACCTTTCAGAGGGAGTCTGGCTCCCCTCTCAGACTGATTGATGTTTTATTTTGTTCTAGGACTAAAGAATAATCTTGTTTCCATAGGGGTATTAAAAGACCGTGGCTATGATGTGATATTTAGAAAAGGAAATGCTTTCCTTACATGCATCACCACAGGACATGTGAAACAGATCTAGGTTCGAGTCAAGAACTTATATGCTCTTGAGGTTGACGATGAAAGAAAAGCCTTGAGGAGAAAATAAAAGGTTAGAGACTTGGTGGTTGAGAGGGAGCATGAATTACGTCTCAACGTGCAGCCTCAGAAGAAGCTTCAACAAGTTGTGGAGAAGCCACAATTAGAGAAGCAGAGAGGAGACCGAGTGGAGGCATCCACTAAAGCAGATACCTCGAGTAGGGGGAAATTTCGAGCCAAGTGAGCAGAGGGAGTACATATAGCCATACCTCTAGTTGAGAGGTGGGGTGATGTGAATTCATAATCCTATGAGAATAAATTTGGCTAGGGTTCCTTGAGATGTCTTGTCTCATGGATCAGTACTTGGCTACAAGGGGGGGCCACAGTACACAGTAGCATGATGGATAAGTGGCAATTGATGCAGTTAGATGTAAGATACTGGAGTGAAAAACAGATTTCGCAACAGTGTAGATGGCACAGATGCAGATTCACTAGTAGCGCGGAGTTTTCAGTAGACAGTGCATTAGCTAGCAGCAGTCAGATACTCTAGATACAAATGCATCATACTTATTCAATTTGGATGCTTTTTAGTTTCAAAAGTTGTAGTAGAAACAACACTAGAGAGAAGTGTTGCATGCAGAACATTCCAAAGGTACCAGATCAGGATAGAGTTGAATTCCTTTCTTGCTGAGAGGGAGTGTTGAATTGGCAATACAAAATATTGAAAATGGCACCAAAAGAGGCTTTTAATTTAATTTCCCCTTAATTAAATTAGAAGGAAATTGTAATTGTACATCTTATGACAACTTATATGATTTAACTGAGTCAGGAAGACTTAGTTAGCTCAGTCAATTCGAGTTTAGGGTCAAACTGGAGGCATGTAGAGTTCACTCTAATTTTTAGGGGGTCCAATTGCAATTTATTTTGAGTTGTAATTAGTTAACTCAATTATTTGAGTTAAAATCAGTTTAACTATTTATAACTGAGAGATGAGCTAGTGATAGGTCCACTGAATTAAATATGATTTAATTCACGTGCAGTTATCAATCAGATAACTGATAATTCATTATAAATAGTTGTTTCATGTTAGTTATAAGGAAGCCCCAGTTGAATTGGAGTTAAAGGGAAGAGAACTATCAATTGTATAATTAGAAAATTGTACAAGTCATGCATGAGGTCATCAGGACACCTTGGATGTATTGTGCAATCAATTAGTGGGAATTTCCTATTTAATAGGGACTCAATTCCCTTAGGAATGCGTAAGCCGTGCTAGTCAGTCAGGTGCAAGTTTTTGGCTAAGTATTGGACCAAACTTGCCAGGATCAATGTGAGACAGTCAATAAAGTGAAGAGGTTTCTCAGGAAGAGAAATAGCAATGTATTGTTTCATAATCTTGACTTAATGTAATATACAAATAGTGGGGTTTTTAGCTAGGGCTTTCACCATTTACATATTTATGTCGTGCAAATGAAATTATTTCTCTTTCTTTTTCATGTGAGTATGCAATCGTATTTGGTTTCCGCAATTTGTAGAATAGATTCAAGTATTTTTTTTTAACATATTACAAGATCTGTTGAATCTATGTGGATTTTCTACACTAGTGAAGTATTTCACATGCTACAATTGATCCAGTAGATTTTCACAATGGGCACCTATCCTTTAGTGTAATTTATTTCAATGCCCTTGTTGATATTTTTCTTATTAAGGGAAAAAATAAACCTTCTAGTGCTTGAGTGCAGGTCCCTTACGTTTTAGAGAGGTGGTACTCCTCTTTATGAACACACTCAAAAGACTTGAAGTCAAATTAAAAATTAACATATGCACATGTGAGTGGACGAGTTTTTCTCAAGAGTACAAGGAAAATAATAGTAAAAGATATAAAGATTAAAACTTTAATATGATGTCCATCCATTCCATCACAAAAAACCTAAATATATTTGAAGCATATCAAAAAGGTATACACAGGATAACGAAGTTAATATATGTGAATATAGAATAGTTCCGTTCATGTAAAATCATAAAGCAAATGGGAAAAACATTCAAGAGATTCATACAACTTTAAAAAAGTTTCTGAACCATAAATGACTTGCTCTAGTATCGAAAATGAGCTCTTTGTGAGAGCCAAAAATTATTACAGATTTAAGTATTGAGAATTTTTTATGCTTAAGGAACTCAATAAAATCTTGATACTTAATCACAAATTTAAATACATTCATTCCAAGGGGGTATGGTATTGGGCTCATTTTAATCGTAACATAAATAAGATACTTGGAAGAAAATAATAACTTCAGTCAAGGATCGACTTAAATGATGAGAAATACAATTAAGAAATCTAGATGATTAATGGCTAGGAGGAAGAAAGAGCACAAAATGTGGTAGGATGGAATCTATCTAGATGTTGAAATCTTCATTGCCCATTATTTGCTAAGATGAAGTCGTTATAGTAATTGTTAGGCAGTTACTTCCTTAGCAATTGCCTCAAACATTCTTCAATGTAATCTTTCATCAGATGAATTGAGATGTCCAGTTTGACATGTGGTTTAAATATTTCCTCCTCTATTTCTTAGGCTTCCTCTTGTAATTATGCAAAAAGGGAAGATTGATCTTCATTTAAATTGACAAAAGGTACCAACCACCTTAAAAAATTAAAAATTAAAAATAATAAAAATCAAAATTAAAAATTAAAAAAAAAAATAAAGATAAAAATAAATAAATTATATTTTCAAATTCTGGCCCCATTGCCTCATTTATATCTTTCAACCCAACCTTCATTATGTCTTTCAGAATTAATGCAGAATCTCTTATCATACAAGGACCATGTAGATAATCAAGAACTTTTTGTCCTTGAGAAAGACATAACTTCTTCTATCATTAATTTTATTTCATTCAGAAATAATCTCATTTAGTATATTAATTTTTGCAAATCATCCAACTTGGATCTACTTCAATATTTTGGGTCCAAGGAGATTTTCTTATGATCTACATAGTTCGTTGAGTGGAGTGACATTTTGAATAAAAGTAGATAATTCATTTTCTACAAGATTTCAATCAAGCTCAAGTTATTTCTTAGGCAAGTCAATAAAGGAAGAAATTCTCTGTGCTAGATTTCTCAAATGGGACGTTATTTCCCATGCATCTTCAATAGCCTTCAATATTTTAATGATATTATTAACAATAACATATTTAACTCCATTAAGGAGGTGGACCACTTTTCTGATCCTGTGAGGTGTCCCGGCGGTGGATATTTCTGCTACTAGTGCATGTATGGAAAGATGAGTAATGACTAAAGGAACAAGATTAAGAGATTCTTCAAGATATTTTATTCTTCTTTTTAGCCTTAGATTTTTTTCCGCTTGCTCTATGACCGAATGAGCCAATGCTTCCCTTGTGGTATAATTTAACTTCAACAATACAATGGCTCTGAATTCATAAACATCAATATCCATTTGATTCTAACCAATAACGCTTTTATTGTGAACCTTCACCTTTTGAATTGTTAATTGCTTGTCACTTTTGTCATAACATACATTATGCAAAGTGATAGGGTGATATGCAAAAGTGGTTGTATCCTTAGAAGTTTCTTCTGTCATTCTTTGGTTCCCAACCATGCATGTTGTAACCCAATCAAGTAACACAATACTATGAACTTCAATATCTATGATTTCTTCCACACTCTAAGTTTCCTCCAAAAATATAACTTTGGTTGATTGAACAACGCGTAACCTTTCAGGGGCCAATACATTCACAAAAAATTATCACGCAAAGAGAAATAAACACACACACAAGCACACATGTATATAGTCGTAGTATTTTGTATAAGCTCGGGAAGGATAACAAATAGTATGCCGGGAAACCTTATGGCTAAGTAAGCTCAAGAGGGATTACATTTGATGAGTTATATGACTTGGTGCCATGACTAGGGTCAAGGTCAAAGACGTAAACAAGGTGTTTGGGCCCCAAAACAAACAATGACAATGATGGAGATTGATTGCTATTTAAACAAAGAGGTTTCAATAGTGGACACCCCCCTACCAGGTCAATAGGGGCGAGGGGCGGGGGGGTTGAATTTAATAATGCCTGTCGGATGGTTAGGTTGTATCATGGTCATTGGTCAGGGGAAACTGTTAACACTGGAAAATCGTACAGCAGAAGATAGCATTAATTAATGTTAGGCCAAAGGATTTACAGGGCTGGAAGACATTACATAATCTGGAAAGTATTTAAAAATACCTAAGGTATGAGGAAAATAAAATTTGAACTAGTCCTAAATTCTATTGGCGCGCATAATCCTTCATGAAGAGCGCCTTTTGCGCACCTTTTTGCCCAATATGCGCGCATTCCTGAGAATGGAAAAATGTCACTATCCGGGACCACAGAAAGCAAAGGACAAGTGATGCCTTACATGAAGCCGCCTAAGGACAGCCACCAACACCTCCTTAGACACTATGTGAGCACACAAAGGAATCATACCCCTCTCTTGGGTCACCATCCTCCATGTACGAAGAGAGGGAAGGGAGGATCTAAAATCTCCTATATAAGGCCACCATTAGATGAAGAATGGGTGATCACATTGTTATGCTGGCCAGAATTTCCCAAGCAATACCAGCAGTGTGTGACCCGAAGCTGAAGATAGAGGGGACTCAATTGTTGTCCATCCAACAAGTTTAGTCCAACACAGTAGAGAGAGAGGGAGACTACACCGAGGAAAGCTTGGGATAAAAACATCTTTGCATCAAGACCTAGAACCATTGTCTAGGGGCCCTTCGGCAAGAGGGTAAAGTTTCACTCTTCTTACTACCAACGCTCAATAAGAGGGGCCTAGAGCCATCATTTTCATTATTTTTGTCGTTTGACTCTTTTCAGAGCTTCTTTTTATTTGTTTTTAGTTTTTAATTTATTTTTAGTTTATATATGCATACTTTTTCTCTATCTAGTATACTTATTGATTCTAGCTTGTTCCACTAACTTGCTTGACTCCACTTCTTTTTCTGTCTATTACCAATAACTTAATGGGGTAAACCACACCCCTTAAGTTCATGTGATTTCATACATACGTGCACCAAACACACTATAACAAGATTGGCGACTCCACTAATGTTTATTACCAAGTTTATGTGGTTGTGCCTTCTTATTGCAGAGACCTTTATCTGTGCTGTGGAGTGGAACTGAATTTCCCCTGATTTCTCTTGCAGTCCCTAGTTCATCCCAAGTGACAGATTGAAGCAAAACAGCTCCTAAAAAATTTTCTTGCGGGAATTTGCACGTGTTTTCTCCTGACAGACGCGCAAGGCGCACGTTCAGAGCTGACCCGTGTGCAGAGAGCGCACCTGTTTCAGCCTTTTGCGCGCAAAAGTACAAAATGAAAAATTTCTCCCTAATTTTTGTCTTTTCCTGCTTGTAAGGTGATTGGCAGCCCCTAATACACCTGCCAACACTGGTTTTGGTACCCTGCAGCTTGTTAAAGCTCACTCTTAGCTGCTTTTTGTAGGCTTAGTGTTAGTTTTACTTCAAGTTGATTTTTGCAAAGTTCACACATAGTTTAAGTAGGGGGGGGAATTACTTGCATTCTGAAAAAAAAAATCATGTTTTGAAAATTTTGGTACTTACACACCTAAATTACTAGCCTAAGTAAGTGGCCCAATACCACGCATGCATAGCTAATTTTCTTTTTCTAGTGTAGAATTTTTTAGTTTAGTTCAATTTTTTCACTAGGAATTTCGGGACTAGGATTGAATTGTTTATAGAAGAGCAAGTAATCTCTACTACCTTTGCACCCTTTGGTGATCCTAGGTAAGCATATGAATGCTCCCTATTCACAATTCACCATCTCCTTATAGTTGGTCACATAGATTAACTAGGAAAAATTGAAAGTGGCCCATTATCCGCACATCTTTTCCATTTGAGCCAGGAACAATACAACATAGTTTAAATAGGGAATTTTGTAAAGGATCATCGATATCCACACGTTCAAACTATGTTCCTGTCCACTTTGTGCTCACACACACTCACCCACTAAGCGAAGCAAAGACATCTAAAACTAACTTAACCAAACTCACTAAATTCTCCCCACAAGGGCCACAAAAGAATTTATAGCTTAAGTTAGGATCAAGGGGGTAGGCATCCAATAAGTCGCCTTGATCATACTTCATATTGAAACATAGAAGTTGTGTATTTATGGAGCTTCAAATCCACCTATCAGCCCATGGCAAAGAAAACCCGAGCACAACAGAGACCCGTTTCAGAGGGGGTTAGGCTTAGGCGCAGTGCGTGCGGTATCAGTTGGGGCTACCTGACCCGGCTGATACTCGGTACTGTTAGCTGACCACCAAGAAGCTCAAGACTCAAACTCTCACATGGGATGTTGGTTCTTAGTGGCCAAAAACTAGGGCATTCTTTTCCCTATAGGTGACGGTGCAGGCAAGCACCAGACCCTCTACCTTTACTTTGGTGGATTCTCTTTGGCTAAGTGGGGGCGTCGACAGCTCTTACGGGACGTTGTGGGAGCACTCACAAGAAATATTCTCAAGGCCCAGTTACAATTGAGCGTGTGAGGATGAATAAGTCTTCTAGGATTTTGAGTATCATACGCAAACAAACAAAAAAAACACTTTTTTTCTTGCTTGATCACATAGATTAATTTAAAGGGAAAATTTATATTATTTTCGCTTTGTTTTATGTATGTGACTATAATTTTTCTTTGATCATAAACTCTATCCTCTAAAATTTTTCCAAAACCAAACCTAGTCGACACAAGGACGAACCCAACGGGACCTCGTCGATCTAGGCATCTTTTGAACCTCCCCCCATTACTGGGAGGGGTTCCAGGTCTTTCGCCATTCAGGCGTCAAAGGTGGAACGCTGCCACCATTATTAGTTCGTCCTTCATTGGGGAAGTCGTAGTTGGGAACCCTGGTCAGTCTCCCAACACCATAACGCACACCACTCCTCCCATGACCCCTAGGGGGCTGAGGAGTGTGTCCCATTCGGGAAGCCAATCGAATACACAACAGGGTACATCGCAAACCAACCCTCTTCCTAACCAGAACTTTGTGTTTTCACACATTGCAATGGCGTCAACCTCTCAGTCACCTTTCTTAACTTCGTTTAATATACCCGATTTAACCAAGCTAACGAATGACCCCATCGCACATAGTCCTACATGGCCTCCCATGCCCACGAAGCTCCCTTCGGATATTCCAAAATTTGAAGGCAAGAAATTAGAAGACCCAGGTAATCATGTCATGACCTTTCACTTGTGGTGCTCATCGAACAGTATCATTGACGACACTATTCGATTGAGATTATTTCAATGCACTCTTACAGGAGTAGTCGTGAAGTGGTATGTGGAGCAACCCCCTGCTTCACATGGAACCTTTATCACCCTTGCTACTGTGTTCCTAACATACTTTTAGTTACCCATTCACCATAATTCTGGAATGGAATTACTGACGCATTTTAGACAAAACCTCATCATCCATATCTTGGACCATCTCCATGAATGGAAGTGGCGTCGTAGTTTATTGTAAATCTAAACTCGACGACCGGGTTCTCTTAGATTTATTTCTGAAAACTCTTACGATAGAGATTTCAAAGGATGTGGCATAGCAAAACCCCACATCTGAAGAGGACACAATTAGCAAAGCCCAAAAGCTTGAGCTGATTTATACTCAATCAGGATACATTTACAACATCCTGCCTAACGACCTGCGCCTACAAACTTATCAAGAATTGCCAGGCACATCGAACTCTGCAGATGGGATAATTGGGTCAATAACCCAAGGTTACCTAGGTGGCAGTAGTCAAAACCCTAGTTACATGTATAGTTCTACCCAGAACATACCTCAACCTAGTTTTCAAAGTCATCATATGCCTCAGCACAATTTAACCAATAGGGCGCAAGCGTATCATCAAGGAGGACCTTATCCCCTAGCTTAGGGGACCCAATACGCAGAGAGAAACACTAACAGAAGAGCTCCCCTCCAACATTCAGGTGCGAACTAGGGACCGCGTTATGCTCAGTCCCCAACACACGACCCACCTATGCAGACCAATGCATAGGTGAACTTTGTGCAGCTGTCCCAAAACCAACCACACCAATATAACTAGGAGAACTACCCTCCTAACGTGGTGAAGAAAAAATCCAAAAACAAGCCAAAAGGGAATCTTGGAGAGGGGGGCAACAACCGGCAACGCCCACCATGATCCCAGATTGGAGGCAACTCCAACCGGAATCAAAACCAGGAGCCAAGCAATTCCCAACAGTGGAGCAAAAGGCCACCTCTTCGAAAAAACCATTCTTGTTCGATATGTGGTGAGTACGACCACTATACTCACCACCGTCTCGATCTCCCTGAGCTGAAGAAGCTACAAAGTAACCGAGGACAAGGAGGATCTTCCCATCAAACAACTGTGATGCAAGAACCCTTCCCCCACCAAGGGACAGTCATCACTCAGCAACAAAACCCAAACGACTCCGAGAAAAGCAGCCATGAAATCTACATGACTAGGAAAGAGATGTTTTTCCAAACAAGGAATCACAATTACAACAACCCCACTAGACACTAGTACGTCAGGGGCAAGTACCAGTGCATGAACTGCACCTTTGACCATTTCAAATATTCCTATAGAACCATTGCCAAAGATGGCAAAGGGACCTAATAGGCGAGCAGGAAACTACTCCAAAGTGGCCCATAATTATAGCATCGTGGACGATTTAGCACAATCTCCTGCTGCTATGTCAGCTTTGGAAGTACTGCAATCATGCCCAAAAAAATGGAAAGCCCTACTTTCCGCATTAGGCGCTATCGACCCTGCCGATACACGCCCAATGGCTTTTGACTTAGACAAAGCCGCCCCTAGGCTTCCTTCCATGGTCGCCTTCTAGATATAAGTGTCGGTTCAGAATATCACTATTCACCGATGTGTCATAGACGAGGGTGCATCCACATGCATCATGTCAAAAAATGTTTGGCAGAAGTTAGGGTCTTCCGAACTAAAACCCTCAGTCATCACACTTAGAGCATACGATGGTCGTCCTTCGACCCTCATCAGCCTCTACCAAAATGTCCTGGTCTGTTTATCCGGAAAGACGGTCCACATATTCATTGAAGTCTTGGACGCTCACTTGGACTACAATATACTCCTTGGATGGCGTTATATGTACACCATGTCTACCATAGCCTCCTTTGTCTTCCGCATTATGATGTTCCCCCACGAGTACCACATCATTATTGTAGACCAACTGACACACAGTGAGAAGTGTCCCCTAAAAGACATTGATGTAAATGTAGGTACATCCTCGAATACGCTTTCACGGTACCAAGAATATGTCCCCCTCCAATTCAAACCGTTGTCTGTTCTAGGGTCATTCTAGGAGATCCTCCCATTATCCCTAAGTCGTCACCAGATGTCAAAGGGGCCGCAGTGTGCATGATGTCCACATCAAGCACCGAAGCTAGTTAGGACACAGACACAAGCGGTAATGACACTGAGGCATCAACCGCGACAACCTCTCTAGCCTACGCCACCTCCCAAACCCCTTTCCTCTACCCCCCAGCTGGCTTCGTCTCCCAGCAGGTTTTCGCAACACTAGTGTTACCCAACATATCGTTGGTAATCCTAGTTTGGTACCTCGTTCCCCTTGCAGGAACAGAAGCCACCCACATTACTACCACAGGGTTGAAGCCCCTCAGTCCCGAGGAGCCCCCACCCATCCAAGAAACAGTCGAGACCACCCCTGCAAAGGAAGTTCCCATTGCAAAACCGGTGATCACGGCCAAGAAAACCGAGCAAAGAGGAAAGAAGATGGTGACTCCCGCCATACAATGGGAATCACCAGTCAGTGCCATATGCAACGTAATAGGTCACCCTACCCATATCTATCCAGAGCTGGATGAATTAAAACCACTCCTTGGCTCCGAGACAGACATCGTGACGCCACGTTCCCATAAAAAGGAACCAACCACCAAAGTTAAAGGCAAAGAAATGCGTACCAATTACGCATGCGCTCTCTATAGCAACTATGGGCATTATACCCACCATTTCCCAAAGATCCCGCGATATAGGGATGCCTTACATGCCATCGAGCGATCCTATCAAGAGGATCCCTCCACCCAGGCATCCGGAAATGAACCTCATACCATCCTATACCTGCAGGAAGAACGAAGGGCTCTAGAAATACCCCCAGTCATGCATGTTACACATTGCACGCTATGCGACAAACGTGGTCACTTCCTCAAAGAATACGCAGCCCTGAAACTCATTCACAGATGGTATCCAATAGAAAGGGTTTACTACGTTGGGTTGCGCGCAGCACAATTCACATGTCCATTATGCGCCAACAATCACCTTTTGGAGAATTGTCACTATATCCCCCAATTTCGACTAGCCCTCGCTAGCGTATGCTCCACCATAGTCCGCCTCTCCTAAGAATATGACATGGATGCGGAGTCCATGGACAACTCCATAACCCAAGAAGATGTGATGAGCAGATCCATCATGTTCTTGACAGCCGAAAAGCGGCCAATCAGGGAACCCCTAGTTACTCCTAGTTGCTCTCTTGAGAACAGACCAGCATGCACGTTATGCAAAGCACCAAATCATGTGGTCATCTATTTTCCTTATTTAGCAGCGTTACGACACTGGTTCCCCACCAGACCTCAAACTGAGCATGAAAGAACCCTCATATCAAGGATATTTTGCCTTATATGTCAAGGTAATCATTATGAGCGGCACTGTATTTATGCCCCGCAACTTTGTCCCACCATCTGTAGAAATTATATACAAGATGTATGTATATATATAGATTCTCCTGATCTAACAATATTTATCTTCTTGCTAAATACAAAATCCTTCCACTATTAATCTTTTGCAGAAATTAAAACAATTGCAAACACATGAAGCAAATAAAACAATCACACATAACACAACTGTTTAACAGGAAAGCCTGAAGCTGAAAACCCCAACTATCATATATTATGTATCATGGAGATCATGTAACAATCTCATACAAAGCTTAGTACATCAAGCTCTCAGTACAATCAATCGTCACACACTAATCAGAAGAAATATGTAAATCCATGCACCGATTTCTTGCCACCTGATAGCTTGCCTCCACTATGCAATCCCTGTTGAAGAAGACCCTTGAATGAATTTGAATCTACCTTGCTTTGACTACGCAATCCTCATTGCGAATTCCAATGTGTGTGGTGCAATCAATGCATCACTATAGTCACAACAGATAGTCCATCTTGCCCTTTCACCTATCTCTCCACTAGGTCTCCACTAGAACTGACATGCAAGTAGTTAACTGTTGTATTTTTTCAATTTATTAATGATTTATTATTTGTGAATTAATTAAATAATTAATTCATTCCACTCTCACTAGTGTATCATTTAGTTAGACTAGATACAACTTGCTCAACTGAGTTTAACTCCATTAACTGAGTTAAATTGAATAACAACTCCATGAACTACTCTTCCAACTCTGTCATAACTTTGCCACTTCAGTTGTAACTGAGTCCTCCATGCATGAGTCACCAACCACCCTAGGAATTGCATAATTCCTTCAGCCCACTGATTTGACAAATCTGTGCACTGAAATTAAACAATCCAAGAGAATAAGCTAATGTTTATTGTCGGATTATTATTAAGAGCTAATAATGATCGACACTTCTATTTTTAGATCGATGATCTATAAATAGACTTTGCCCAATATTCTAAAAATAGAATTTCATCTATTTTTCCAACTTGACCAACCATCCACAAATAGCATCCTACAACTTTTGAAATATGATCACCATATCTAAAAATAGACTTACACCTAAAAATAGCCTGCAGGCCCACTTAGTGAAGGTGACTGATTTTCACTAAGCTCATCATCTTGTTGAACCTCAACACTCCCTCTCAAAAAGATAGGGATTATCCTTCACCCTGATCCTGCCTCTATGGTATTCGAATTTGCTCTTGGTAAGCACCTTCATCAAAATATCTGCATCTTGATCTTCCATAGGAATGTACTGAAGCAACATGATCTTTCGCTGCACACAATCTTTGATATGATGATACCGAATATCAATATGTTTAGATATATCATGAAACACAGGATTAATCGAGAGTTTAATGCAACTCTGATTATCACAATGTATCACTGTAGGATCTAAATGTGAACCGAACAAACCAACCAGGATCTTCCTCATCCAGATAGCATCGCCATGTAACTCGACTTGTCGCCATGTACTTCGCTCACTAACCGAGTGCTCAATCTCATAACCCATTGCATTACCAAGAAATCGTTGTAGATCCAATCTAAAAACCCCTCCCGACGTGCTCTTCTTTCGTTTGTTGGGTTCCCGCCCAATCCGCATCCATGAAGCCATGCAACTTCACTCATCCATCGGTCCGTACCATAAGCCATACTCTCCGCATGTGCCCCCGAGATACCTCAGACATGCTTGCTCGCTCCAAAGAGCTTGTGGCTTAACCATCTAGAAAGCTTCGGTTCACCGTATAGCATATCTCTGGTCTCCTGTCTTATATTAACTAAATACATGAGCGAACCCACCAAATGTCGATAAACAGTGGCATCCACTACCTCTGCCGATGTAGCATCCTCTTTCCTCCAATTTCCTGGAAGAGGAGTGTCGATAGGCTTGCAGCCTTGCATGTGAAACTTCTCAAGTATCTCTCAGGCATACTTTCCTTAAGACACAAACAGTTCACCTTCCCGCTGCCATATTTCCAATCCAAGGAAATAATGAAGGAGGCCCAAATACTTCATCTCAAACTCCTTTGCAAGATCTGCCTTGCATGAGTGTATCAACTGCTCATCACCCGTTAGTATTAAATCATCAACATAAAGAACAATGATTAAAAGCTTACCGTCCACCACAATTTGGTACAAGTTTGCATCCGCCTCACTTTTGGTGAAGCCAAGTCCAGTGAAATAGTTGTCGATCCGTGTGTACCAAGCACGAGGGGCTTGCTTCAGTACATACAACGCTCTTTTGAGCCTGCACACATGCAACTCACTGCTGAAGATCTCAAATCCTTCAGGCTGCTCAATGTACACCTCTTCCTCAATGATCCCATTAAGGAACGCAGTCTTCACATCCATCTGATGAATGTGCCAACCCATCTATGCTAAGAGAGCAAGGATGGTCCTTATGGAAGAATACCATGTGACAGGTGCAAAGGTTTCTTCATAATCAATCCCCTCGATCTATGAGAAGCCCTAGGCAACAAATCTTGCCTTATACTTCTCGACACTCCCATCAACAACTTGCTTTACCTTGTAGATCCATCTTGATCCTACAACTGATTTACCAATTGGCCTTGGAACAATCTCCCAAGCATTGTTTCTAACAATGGAGTCATACTCCTCCACCATGGCATCTACACATGTGGGCTCCTGCACTGCTTCTTCAAAAGAAGATGGCTCTGTCATGACACACTTTCTCATAAGAGCCATGTATCCAGTAAAACTGTCAGGTGACTATCTTTGTCTGCACTGTGATGTAGGGACTCCTACATTCTATGCCGCATCAAGCTTCAGTCTCTCAGCTTCTGTGGTATGCTTTCTGCCTTGTCTAAGGTTTGGTTCTGCATGAGTGGACTCCTCCACTCCATGAATCTCCTCCTGTGCTTGATCCACATCTGGAGGCTCATCTTTCGAAACAGGTAGTTCCTCCTTTGCATGCAATTCCAGCTCCCTCTCAAGCATAGCTCGTGCATCACCCACGATCGTTATATTCTTCCTCTCAGCGACCCCATTTTGTTGTGGGTTATGAGGTGCTATGAGTTCTCTTCAAATTCCTTCTTTTCTATAGAATTCTTTGAATTTTCTCGAGATGCATTCACCACCATTATCGCTCTGTAGAGCTTTCACTTGCTTCCCCGACTCCTTCTCCACCAATGCTTTAAACTCACAGAACTTTGAGAATTTTTCGCTCTTCTTCTGCATGAAGAAGATCCAGCACCTACGAGAATAGTCATCATATAACATAATACCTGTGTTTTTTTGTTGAAGCAACTGAGAAAGGTCCACACACGTCTGTGTGAATTCTCTCCAGGATCACCGAAGCACGGTTCTCCTTCTCATGAAAGGTGGTCTTCACAAAATTACCCATAGTACATCCCTTGCACTGATATGACTGCGCAAGAGTACCCTTGGGATGTCCAGTAGAAATCTGCTGCAAAATCTTCAAAGCGCCATGGTGAAGATGCTCCAATCTCCTGCGCCATAATTCGCCCTCATCCCGGCTCACCACTTCTTCTGCTTTTCCCATCATTGCAGCGCAGCCATCTACATCCAACTTGTAGAGATTCTTAACTCGAATCCCTATCCTCTTGGTTTGACCTGTTGTTTTATGTCGTAGGAAAGCTTTTCCATCGCTAAAAACAACGTCATAACCTCTGTCTTCCAACATTCATTAGGGGAATTTTGAGATCTAAAATGGGCCTCCTAAGGAAATTATAAAATAATAGTGGAAAAAATCAAATACTATTTGATGACATCATCAAATTTTAGAGGGAAAAATGAAAAAACGTGATTGTAATCACGTTTTTTTTAATGTATTTCCCATTTTTCATGTAGCAGGGTTCATTGAAAGTATGCAACATGGGTACTCCTTGGATGAGGAATTAAATTTTGCATCCAACGAGTACTCCCACTCGAAATTTGAGTAAAAATTGTGGGAGATAAGTTGAAAATACGAGTTGAAAAAGTAGTTTTATTATTTTATTATTTTTTAATACTTTTACCCTTTTATTTAAAAAATGGTAAATCATCCCCCATGGTTGACATCATCATCTTGAATCCTATTGGTTGTTATAAATTTTATTTTTGTTGTACATTTTTCTTAGGAGGCCCATTTTAGACCTCAAAATTCCCCTAATGGCGACTGAGACCAAATTCTTCTTCAGACATGGAACATGCATAACATATTTCAACAGAAATGGATTACCTGACTCCCTCTCAAAGGTAATGGTCCCAATGGCGGTCGCACTGTATTGACCATCGTCGCCCATGTCTATATGCATTTGAAGGTCCTTCTCCTCCAAGTCACTAAACAACTCCTTGTCTCTCGTCATATGGAAAGACTCACCACTATCAAGATACCACACCGAGCCCATATAGCTTGAAACCAAGCATGCGATCAAAGAGAAATCAAGTTCAAATTGCAAGGCTAAGGCCTCCCCAGCTACAGCTCGACAGCCTTCTTGTTCTTCTTCTTCTGTGGTCAGTTAGTGGCGAAATGCCCGTGTTCGTGGTAGTGAAAACAATTCACCTTGAACAAATCCTTCTTCTTGCCTTTAGCTTCAGATTTTGAAGGAAATTTCTTCCCCTTCCCGTTCCTTGCTTTGGTAGCCAAAGAAAAATTCTCTTCATCTTCATTCTTCGATGAAGAGCCATCCCTGGTACTTCGCCTTATCTCCTCCTGCACAAGATCTAACCAAAGTCGCTCCCATCCTAGCAGTTTCTCCCGTCCATTGACAGAGTCTTCGTAACTATGCCAACTCTTTGGAAGCCCAAGGAGAGCCAAGCTCACCAAGTCTTCATCATCAACAGTAATCCCCACACTTACCAGTTCATCCCTACAGCGGAAAAACTTCGTGAGATATTTTGGAATACTGTCGCCCTCCTCCATTTTTATTTTTCTGAGCTTATCTTTCAATGCCAACTTCCTCTAGTCGCTACTGCTTTGGAACAAATCTGTCAAAGCCTTCCACATTGCAAATGGAGTGGATTTCCCGTGAAGGCTGGACAAAATATGGTCCTTCAAACCTTCCAACAGAATTATTCTTGTCTTTGCTATCTTCTTTTGCCATGCGTCAAGTAATGCATCATTGCTAGATCTCGGCTTAGGAACATCGTTATCAATGAACTCCTTCAGTCCATTATCCTCCAGCACCGCCTCCACCCTATCCTTCCAGTCTATGTAATTCGAGCTCCCATCAAGGGCATACTCCAATCGAAACCCATTGAAAGACATTTCAATGTATACTCAACTGTCGCACCAAGAATTTTATGAAGCAAATTCGAATTGTCCACCAGCACAAACTCAACAATTCTTCACAATTGCAATATTCAAGAATTAACATTGCTCTGATACCATGTAGAAATTATATACAAGATGCATGTATATATCCAGATTCTCCTGATCTAACAATATTTATCTTCTTGCTAAATACAGAATCCTTCCACTCTTAATCTTTTGTGGAAATTAAAATCAATTGCAAACACATGAAGCAAATAAAACAATCGCACATAACACAGTTGTTTAACGGGAAAGCCTAAAGTTGAAAACCCCAACTATCATATATTATGTATCATGGAGATCATGTAACAATCTCATACAAAACTTAGTACATCAAGATCTCTGTTACACCATTTTTTGGTCATCTAACCCATTGTTATTAGATGGACCCAAGTACACCATGTAAGACCAATTTTACCCTAAGTAAAATTGCATTCACTATGAAAAATAACTTAGTAAACCACCTTTATTAAGTTGTTTATGGTCTAAACAGGAAACCCCATGAGGAAATATTAAATAAATCTACATTTGTTTGATTATCCTCAAGGAATAATTAGTTAAACAACAATTTAATTAATATTCCTAGTTATATTTAACCCAAAAAAGGGAAATTAATTAGATAAATCATTATTTATCTTATTATTTCCTAAGAATAATTATTTAAACCTTATTTAAATAATATGCCTTGTTAAATTCGACTAAATCATTTATAAATAATTATTTATTTAATTATCATTCAACCACATCCTTAAAATGATAAATAAATCATTTATTTATTTATTATTTCCAAATAAAGGGATTTGACCCAAGTCAAATTCCTTTTCCCTCCAACAAATATAATAAAATATTCCATAAAAGTTGGATCTTGATTTGGTTAATAATATTTTAATTATGCACCAATGTCTAGACTAACTTAATATTTTGTTATAAATAGAAGGGTTTTCCCATTCATTTACCACCTTTTGTTGCTTAAATATCACTTTGGATCTATAATTTTGGTCTGACTATTGATCCACCATCATAGTAATATTTTGCTACCATTTTTGTCTGGGTTTTCTACACCATCAAGAGAGAGGAATTTTAGATCTAAAGTGCTGAGGACTTACAAGAACCCATCCCATTGAGGAGAACTGGGAACACCCTCTTATGTTTTCCTCCCAGGTGCCATTAATACAAAATTTATTCAACATATTCTTGTCTTGTCTATTGAATGCATGGAGTAAATCTTGTTTTTTCTACTGCTTAATGTCTTCTAATGCATAGATCTATATTTTTGCAGCATTTATCTTGATCACCTAACTGCAGATCTGAAGATATTGGCAGCCATCTTTACTATTAGGGTTGTTTGTTATGCACAGCTAAAGTGGTCTTTTCTCGTACGCTTGGAATTAAAATACATACTAACAATTGGCGACTCCACACGGGTTTACGATAACGACCGTTGTCGTTTTTCTGATCCTTGCATATCTAGCTACTTGAAACCCTAGGATTTCTCTTCAGCCCCTTGTTTTTGCTTTTCTTGTTGTTGTTTATAACCTATAAAACCCTAAAACAATAAAAAATATAAATTTTGTGTGTTTTCGGACCTATTGCGCAGGTGACAGACATCATCCACAGCTGAGACGACAATTTTTTCTGAAATCTGCCACCAAGAGTGCCGGAAGTGCAGGTCGCACTTTTTGGCCCAAAAACTGCGACCTGGATTTTCTGCAGGGATTTTTTTGAAAGTTTTCTGGGTTTGTCTGAGCCTCTGTTCAGGGTTGTCTGACCTCCGTCTCCACCCGTTTTGGACCTGCACTTGTTCTGTTTTGCTCAACTAAGTGGGAACCTAGCCCCCTAGGGCTTCAGTACCCTCCACTTTTTGTGGAAGAGTTTTGCTGTTGCAGGTTGTCTGAAATTTCAGAGTCTTCAGCCATTTTTCAGATCTGATACGTCACCTTCAGATCCGCTTCAAATCGGCTTGTTATCCATCCAAAACACCTCATTTAGCTTTGTTTGGGTTTTCCTCTAGGGTTCACTCCGTTTCTGATCCAGGTGGATATTGGTGGCCACTCGCTTATTCCACTTGGGGCCCCACCATTGTCTCTTTCTGTTTTTTTCACAACTTACCATTTTTAGCAGTTTTTCAGGTCCTGAACTTCCGAAGCCGTTTTGAAGCCCCAAACAGAGATAGTATGCCGAAGTTACGTCCCTGGGAAGTTGAAACACCAATTTACCCAAACAGGGCCCATAGTTTTGGCGCTTCATCTCCTAGGGTTATGTTTTTGGACGTTTAGAATTCTCCATTATTTCTCCATAATAAATAGGCCCTCAAGCCTCATTGTAATACAATTCAAAGGTCTGTAGTCGCCACATCTCTTCTCAGAGATTCGCCACAAGCACCCTAGCTATTTTATTTCCGTCATGTTTGTAAGCATATTTCTATGATTTGATATTAATGAAATAAAGCCTTATTTCCGCTGTTTTTCTATGTTTATGATTATTTCTGTATTTTGCTGCATTTCTGCATAAATCCGGATAAGTGGTATCAGAGCAGTCTGTTTTTTCTCGATCCTTCTTTGCATGTCCCCAACGAGGTAGGGGTATAAGGAGTTAGGGCTCGATCTGGTGGAACCTTTGCAAGATCAGCCTCGCAAACCCTGACGAACGCCCATGGGGGACGAAAAGAAAGATGAGGGAGCAGGAGATCCTATCAAAATGTTTCTTGAGGAGGTTCTCGAAAAGCAAAGGAACGCGATGATGGATAACTTTGCCCAGATCCTTCAACGACTGCCCACCGGCGGCACATCTGCATCCAGCAGCCACTCTGGAGGCGCGACTCCCTTTAAAGTACAAGTAAACTTTGACATTCTCATATTTGAGGGTCAAATAGATGCAGATGTCGTAGATAGATGGTTGAATCTATTAGAATGATATTTCTCGATTCGTGACTTTTCCAACCGGGAGAAGATTATTTTTGCACTCCTCAAAGCTACTCCCCATGGCGAGCCCCAACCACCCTAACAGAGCTTCATAGCTTTCTGGGTCTTGCTAATTTCTACCACAGGTTCGTGTTGGGATTCTCTCATATCACTTGGCCCTTGAGTCAAGTCACCAAGGGCGGAGCAAAAGCAAAATTTTGTTGGTCAGAATCTCAACAGAAGGCATTCATAGAATTGAAACATCGCCTATGTTCTGCCCCAGTGCTCACAGTACCAGACTTGCAACAACCATTTGAGATCTAGATAGATGCCTCTGACTATGCTATTGGGGCAATTCTTACTCAACAGGGGCATCTAGTGGCATATCACAGTGAGACATTGTCCGACACAGTTCGAAAGTATCCCACTTATGACAAAGAAATGTATTCCATTATGCAGGCTTGTCGAGAATGGAAGCATTACATTTTGGGGAAGGAGACAATCATCCACACAGACCACCGACCCCTGCAATTCATACAGACACAGGGGAAGTTGCAGAACGATATCCATCAGAAGTGGTCCACATATCTACAACAATTTCATTTGAACATCAAGTACAAGAAGGGTAGCACCAATAATGTTGCAGATTGCCTCAGCCGACCACCGATTGTGGCGATAACCACCGTTCTCAACTCTTGTGGGCATGAGACTTCTAATTGGCCGCTTCTCTACAAGAGCGATCCAGAATTCAGCTACACATACAAGGCACTCTTGGGGGGTATGCAAGTTCCAAATTTTCACCTCCAAGATGCACTATTATGTCACTTGGGACACCTTTGTGTTCCTTCAAGCGAGCGTGCCAAGATGATATGGGAAGCACACTACAGTCGTGTCGCTGGGCATTTTGGGATCGAGAAAATAGTGGCAGTACTGCAGAAGTATTTCTATTGGCCGAAACTTCGACAGGATGTCGGGAAGTACATCAGATCCTGCACTACTTGCGCCATTGCCAAACCAACCATCAAGAAGAAAGGGCTCTATACTTCGCTACCTACCCCTAGTCGACCTTGGGAATCCATCTCCATGGATTGCATGTCAGGCCTTCCTTCTACTAAGCATGGAAACGACTGTGTTTTCGTGGTCGTCGACAGATTCTCAAAGATGGCCATTATGGCAGCCTACAAGAAGAATATCATAGCAGAAGCCACTGCTAAACTCTTCTTTGAACGAGTGTGGTTGCACTTTGGGATCCCATAGTCTATCATATCAGATCGCGATAGCAGGTTCCTCGGCACATTTTGGTCCAGCCTCTGGTCAATGTTGGACACCAAGCTCACCAAGTCCATAGCTTTCCATCCCCAAACTGATGGCCAGACAGAGGTCGTCAACAGGATGATTGTACACATTCTACGCATGTACAATTCAAAGCATCCACGCACGGGGGATGAGAGCCTTCCCTATGTACAACACAGTTATAACCAGGCTCTCCATAGCTCAACCGGCCACAGCCCCTTTCAGGTGGGCTTGGGATTCTAGCCATTGTGTCCCATTGACGTAGCCATTCCATTTGAAGCTACTTAGGTCGATTCGGCTCATGTCCAGTCTGAAGTTGACAAAGCAAACAACTTCATCGAGCGCATTCAGCGCATCCGCCAACAATTTCATGACATATTGGATAGATCCAATGCTAAGTACAAGCAACGACATGATCAAAATCGGGTGCCACACAACTTCCAAGTGGGCGAAAAAGTGTGGCTACATTTGCAGAAGGAGCGCCTCACTGGACCCCACCGCAAGATTCGCCCACTCCGATATGGGCTGTACACCATCACCAAGGCTATAGGGAACAATGCCTTCAAGCTCAGTATTCCACCATTCCTTGGTTTTCACCCAGTATTTAATGTAGACCGCCATCGTCCCTACTTCCCACCTCTATTGGACACCTTTGACATTGTAGAAGAACTCACACCAAAAGAGTTAAACCCAGACTGCATGGAACAAGCCACCACAGACTATATCATGGAAATGCAAATCAAGAACACTCACCGACAGAAGATCCAACTGTATCGGGTTGTCAAAGTTGGCCAACTCCTGCACCAAGGCAAGTGGTTCACCAGGGACCAAGTTCAATAGAAGTTTCCTCATCTCATGGAGGAACACAATGCAATGGGGACCATTGCTTCCTAAGGGGGGAGGAATGATCTGGGTGGATATTGGTGGCCACCCGCCTATTCCACTTGGGGCCCCACCATTGTCTCTTTCAATTTTTTTCACAACTTACTATTTTTAGCATTTTTTCTGGTCCTAAACTTCCGGAGCCATTTTGATGTCCCAAACAGAGATAGTATGCCGAAGTTACGTCCCTGGGAAGTTGAAACACCAATTTACCGAAATGGGGCCCATAGTTTTGGTGCTTGATCTCCTCGGGTTAGGTTTTTGGACGTTTAGAATTCTCCATTGTTTCTCCATAATAAATAGGCCCTTAAGCCTCATTTTAATTCAGTTCATAGGCCTATAGTCACCACATCTCTTCTCAGAGATTCGCTACCAGCACCCTAGCTATTTTATTTCCATCATGTTTGTAAGCATATTTCTGTGATTTTATATTAATGAAATAAAGCCTTATTTCCACTGTATTTCTATGTTTATGGTTATTTCTATATTATGTTGCATTCCTGCATAAATCCGGATCAATTTCCCTCCTGGAGATAGCCTTTCGCCACCTCTTTTTACATCAATTTTTCCTCTAATTTGTTGTTGTTTTCTGCACCACTTTCCAGCAGTTTTTTTCCTTTAGATCCCTGTCGCTCCTTAACTTAGATATATTGGCTTTTTTAGTGTGTTTTGATTAGTTTTTACTCACCTATAGACTAGTTGTTGAGAGGCCCGCCTCCTTGGGTTTAGATTATTGCATCATTAGCTATTTATTTTCTGTTCTTGCAGGCTTATATACTGTCATTTTCAGGTTTATTTGCAGCTATACAACACACTTTTTATTTTTCTCTACACATGTCTGGGTTTAAAAATTAAAATTTACACACTTTACACACACCCCCTAAGTGAAAAAGGGCTTGGTTAACACCACCAAGCAAAGACTCTAAAACATTGAAATCAATTAATCCTACACCTCTCTGCCCTTGTTTCGACATTGTAATCAGTTGATCCTGCACCTCACTGCCCTTTTCAGTCTCTTTTTCCTTTGTGTCGTGTTTGTCTCGTCATCATTGAGCCACCAAGGCGTTTATCCCGAAGACTTCTTGGCCTTCACCCTCAGTTTCCGGTAGGAAGACTTACTCCTCTTCGTAGGATTCGAGTTAGTCCTCCACCGAGTCCATACACCGACTCTTCTTCTGGTCCTTTGGGTTCTCCTTCTCTTTCCGCCTTCGGTTCTCCCCCTGTCACCATCACCATGTCTGGTGCAGGACCTAATGCTGGTGGTAACCCCAGCCCTCATGCCAGGAATGCCACTAGTGGGACCACAACGGACACTACCCCTGCTGTGCCCTTACTCCCCTTCATGACAGGCCTCAGCCTCCCCGATTTTGACCAATTTATAGACGACCCTATACACCATGATGCTAGTTGGCCTGCCATGCCGACAAAGCTCCCTTTCGACATCCCAAAGTTTGAATGCCTTGTTGGAGAAAATCCTTCAAATCATGTTCGATATTTCCACATGTGGTGTTTTTCTAACTCCATTACCGATGACACTGTCCGTCTTCGGTTGTTCCAACGAACGCTTACAGGTGAAGCTTCTAAGTGGTATGTTGATCAGGCCCCTTCCTCTCATACCCCCTTTGCGACTCTTACCCGGGATTTTCTGTCTTACTTCCAACTCCCCCTTTGTTATGACACTGGTACCGAACTCTTGACTTCTTTCAGTTAATCGTCTGCAACCTGCCTTTCCGACCATGTACAGGAACGGCAGAGAAGAAAGAGCCTATGTCAAGCTCCTACCTTCGAAGACTGTGTCTACATGGACTGGTTCCTTAGATCTCTCTTGCCACCTATCGGGAAAGATTTCGCATCGCACTTTCCTCAAACCGAAGAAGCCGCTCTCCAAATTGCATTAAAATATGACCTAATCTACGCTCAATCAGGTTATGTTTATACTGTTCTACCTAATCTTCCCAGGCCCGGTAGTGCCAATGCACCGGGGGCATCTCACACCGCCGATGATCTCGTTGGAGCTCTCTCTAACCTGTATGCTCAACCTCCCATGGGCTATGGCTTTCCTCAGGGGGGGGCCAGCACCTTCTGCACTTTTCCCCCTCCCGGTAGCATGTATCCAAGATACGAGATACCTCCTCTTTTTTCCCAACCTCCTATTTACCACACTGTTACCCAACTTCCTTATTATCCGTATCCACGGCCTGGTGCTCCAGCTCCTCTAGCATTAGCACCTCCTCCTCCCTTGCCTTCTCAACCCCCGCAACAGCAACCACCGCCCCCTCAGGGGCAGGTGTATGCACAGCAGGGCGCGACTAATCCTCCTTCCTCAAAAAAGAAGAGGAAATGCACTCAAAATAAAACTGGCCTTGTTAATCCTAGACCTAATCAAGGTAATGCTCCTAACACTACGAACCAGCAACAGGGCACTTAGCCCAAGCAGGACAGGCCTATTCGCACGAACAAGCCCTGTTCTTGTTGTGGTGTTTATGGTCATTACATGCATGATTGTCCTCTTTTACCATAGATGCGGCAGCTATGGGAGTCTCAAGCAACTTTGAGAGGAAAACAAGCCATTCCTTTCGTTCCTCCCAGTCCTGCACCTAGTCAACCGGTTGTGCTTACCGATCCTTTCCCTCAGCAAGGATTCGTGGCTACCTAATCACCTGAAGGTCAGGTGGCCACTCAACCTCTTCCATATGGTACCTCCGATTACCAGATTCTCATGATGCACTCTGATCAACCTGTAATCGTAGACATCAATCTTCAGACTTAGTCCCGTCATTACAACAAGCCTCCCGCTACGTCTGTCCCCGAGTCACCTCCTTCGGTCTTTACAGAGCCTCTTTCGACACCTAATGGTCCCTTACAGATCCCTCAGCCTAAGGCGAAGGTTCATACCAAGATCCTTAAGGGACCACTACATCGAAATGTCGCTTCCGGCAAAGTTTCCCATTCGTATAGCATAGTAGATGATTTGGCACAATCCCCTGCTTCCATTTCAATGTTGGAACTCCTCCAATTGTGCCCTTCACAAGGAAAGGCTATACTATCTGCCATGGGCATTGTAGATCCTTCTGACGATCGATTGATTGTCTTTGATGTTGACCGGTCAGAACATCCTCCTCTCCCTGCTTCCATCGCTTTCCAAATCCCAGTCAAGATATGGAACGCTAACGTTTTCCAGTGCATTATTGATGAGGGGGCATCCACCTGTGTGATGTCTACTTCAGTTTGGAAGCAACTCATATCACCTAAGTTGGCTCCTTCCACGATCACTCTCCAAGCGTGAGATGGCCAAGCCTCCCAGCCCATCGACTTATTCCACAATTGTCCATTATTCTTGCGGGAAAGACTGTTTGCGTCGACGTAGAAGTCATATATGCCGCCTTGGATTACAACATTCTATTGGGTCGTAGCTACACTTATGTGATGTCTGATGTCCCTTCCGCGATCCACCACAAGATGTCCTTCCATCATAACGAAAATATAGTCACCATTGACTAGTTGACATATTACGAACCGAAGTCTCAGACCTCCCCTGAGTCCATTATCTCTTCGGTGGACAACAAGCAAACCGTAGATCCTTGGACCAGTGTTTCACCCGAAGTCTACAAAAACTCCTCATTGCTTGGTACATTCCTCGGTCTTCCTCCTCCTGTCTCTGATCCCAGCTCATTGAATGTTTACATGTTGTAATCGTCTCAGGCTGCCCTCAAACGGCCCGCCTTAGCTAGTCAGCATCCTCCTCGCCCTCTGCAGCCTTCTCCTAGCCCTTCGATTTAGCCTTATGGACCTCCTCCTCTTGGCCCTTCAGCTAGTACTCATGAGCCTCCTTACCCTACTGGAACGGTTCCTCCAGGCCTTAACCATTTAGGAGCCGTCCCGCCTGGCCATTACCCCTCCAGTCAGATATCGTTCCTAGCTCCCCCACCAGGAGTCTATACGACACCTGTCATGGCCACCCTCTCTCATCCTAACTTGACCCTTGGGATTCCCGTCTGGTACCTTGATCCTCCAGCCGCTACCTCGCCAGGTCAACCTAAACCTTATCTTGCTTTGACCCTAATTCAACCGGTCCCCATGACTTCTCCCGCTGCAATAGTGCCTCAACCACCTCAACAAGAACCACCTCCTGTTGTGATCGCTTCGGGTAAGAAGGGCAAAGCTCACAAGCGGGCCTTCAAGGACAAGGCTACCTCGACGGACCCTGCACCTCCCCCACCCGCAAAGCCCTGTGCTTTGTGTGATGTCGTCGACCATGCCACCCATAACTATCCTAAACTGCCCCGTATCAAGCCCATGGTTAAAGTTGCATTCCCTGAGTCTACGGTCCCTAAAGCCTCTATTTCTTCCTCGACTACAACCAAGAATCCTAAAACTATTCACACTAACCAACCTTGTGTGTTGTGTGATCTCCATGGCCAGTATTCTCACCATTGTCTCCGCCTTACGCATTACCGTGCCTTGTTATAGGTAGTTCGGGAGTACGAGATTGAACAAAACCAATCCGCCTCTCCCGTACTTGCGTAGTATGCTACAGGCCAAACTGAGGATTTACCCGCTCCCATTGACATTCCCCCTCCTGATGTCAAGATGAAGGATCCTGCGGCCACCATCCTCTACCTTTCATCATCCATGAGACCCTAGGTGGAAGCTCCCTCCGAATCTTCCTCTGTTGTTTTGCTTGACCTCCCTTCAGTGATCACCCTGGGCTCAACATCATTAGATCCCTTATCTACTTGTTCTTCCGTCATCCCCCCTGACGGTGCGCATTTGAACCTTTCTTCTCATGATGATGAGTCAGGTAGCTTCACCGCGTCATGTGGTCTCCCTTCCTCCAGTCACTCCATCTTCTATTGCGATGATGACATCATGGAAGCCATTTCCACCCCTGACTTCATCTTTCATGCCCATAAACAGGATAGCACCACCCGTGCCTATGGTGAATTTCGTGATCTCAGTACAAGATACACCTCTAGTAGCTCCCACACTCCACCTCACTGTCGGTGTGTGAGTAGTAGACATCTTACCCGGATCACTCCCTCCCGCAGAGTGTGTTCGATTTCTACTTTGCGCTCAGGTTGCCAGCATTGTTCATCATCCTCCCATTTATTGTCTTGTGGCACCTTTCATATGGACCTCCCTGTTGGAGTCCTGTGATTTGGCTGATTGGCAAACCAAATGACAAGGCAACATTCAAACCAAGCTTTAGAGCTCTAGGATATAGCCCTCCTAGTCTCAGAGAGGGATCTCTCAATTGTTTGCACAGATATATCTTGTTTGCTTTTAAGGGTTGATTTTAGGCTAGTTATTGAGTGCAAGTTTGTTTGTTTGGGTTTGGTTGGTGTTGGGCCTTGAAATTGTCATTCACTTCCATTACATTTTCACTTATATTTCCATATTACCACCTCCACTCCACCTCCATTTCATTACATTTACCTTACCATTACCACTATTGGGTTACATTAATGTTTTTCCAAACTTTATTAATTCTTAGCATTTTTAAGTGAATTTGTGGTTAAAAATTAGAAAATAATGTACATATTCTTATACCTAACAAGTGGGATGAGATTGTTGCCATGTGTAGGTCAAAAGGAAGCTTCTAAAAGACCATTATGTGGCCTACCAAAACCAAATTCGAATTTGAGTAGAGAAGATCATGGGATCATGAGGATATGTGTTTCATTTCCTTTTTGTATTAAAACTCTAAGAAGATATGTGTCTCATTTCCTATTTTGTATTGAAACTCTAAAAAGACATGTGTCTTATCATTTCCTATTTTGATTGTAACTCTAGAGATAGAGGGAGAGATTCATGGACTCTCATTAATGAGATAACTTCTCATATTTTTGTATAAATAGGGGAAGATTTCTCCTATCAAGAGGTGTAAAAAAAAAATAGGAAAAGAAGAGAAGGGATTGTAGAGTGTTTTGTAACAAGGCTTAAGATGGAATGGGATGTAGATTTTTGAGTTTATCAATAAAGAAGTTCTTTGATGATGTTTTGATCACATCTTCAAGGAGCTAAGGATTAATGTCGAATTGATAACAGAGGGCCCCTGCTATTCAAGGAGGTTTTATATGTTTTCTAGATAAGTAATTTTCAATTCCATTTTGTCATATTTCCTTACTTAGACTGTTTTCTGAAATCATAGCTTTTAGCATTATGTTTCATGTCATTTGCTTAGATAAAGGATCCTCATGATATTGCAATTAGTCTCTTTCCCAAGCTCTTCCAATACATCTCTATTAAATGAATGGGATTCAATTGTAATATTCCGAGTTATTAGCATTTCATTTTCTGTTATTTAGTTAAAAAGAAGATCGTCATTATACTACAGTTAGTCTCTTTCAAAAGCTTTTCCAATAAACCTCTAATTTACGAATGAGACTTAGTTGTAATATTGTGAGTTATTGATTGTTTTGTTTCATAAAAGATCCTTATCACATTATGATTAATCTCTTTCAAAATCTCTTCCAATAAACCTCTAACTCATGAATGAGATTTAGTTGTAATGTTATAAGTTGTTTCATAGGAGATCCTTACTACATTATAGTAATCTTGTTCTCAAGCTCTTTCAATAAACCTCTATCAAATCTTAATTATAGGAATCTTAATACTGAAATAAACCTGTTTGTTTCAGTATTTCATTTCATGTTATAGGAGATCCTCATACATTACACTTAATCCTTTTTTCAAGCTCTTCCAATAAATCTTAATTATAGGAATTGGATTTAGTTTTAAAGTCTAAGTTATTGTTTCAGCATTTCATTTCATGTTATAAGAGATCCTCATACATTACACTTAATCTTTTTCTCAAAATCTTCCAATAAATCTTAATTATATGAATTGGATTCAGTTGTAATGTTTGATTTATTAGTTGTTTTCATTTCTTGAATTCTCAATCGAGTTGCAATATCCATGGATTAGGACTTATAGTTTTCACCATTTCTTAATTAGAAAATTAACTTCAAAACCTTGTGAATAGAACTATGCTTTAAATCATTTGATAAACAGTTTCTTTCCTTCCTTTTTAAATAGATTAATTTCATAGAATGCTAAGAATCAAGATATAAAAACTTTTAAAAACATCAATAAAACTTTAAAACAACGAAGTAGGAAAAAGGGATACTTAGGCACATATAGTGCATTACACTTCATCAATTTACTAGCCCTGGTCGATAATTTATGTTAGCAATTTAGGACACTAAATTGACTAAACAGTTGGTTGGACATGAATGATCTAGGAAACATAGATAGAAAGGGGAAATATCATAGCCATTTGGCAAAGGAGTCAAGAAGAAGTTATAACAAGCTCAATCAATGGATATGGGATATTAAAGGGCAAATCGAACTTGGCCAGTGGATCTTGGGTTTGGTGGATGAAATGAAATGGACATTAAGGATTTAGAAGGAGAAGTAGAAATAAGGACAATTAAGAACCCTTAGTTATATGTACTTCTCAACAAAGGGACTTAAAAACATCATCTGAACATGAAGAGGCATTTGATAGACAGGGCTAACCATGAATTCTACAAATCACACTTCAGCAAATAACAATTTCAGGACAAACTTTTCAAGTGAAATCTAGGAGTTGAGGAACGCTCTATTTCATCCAAAGATTTCACCTTTAAGGAATTTAGAAAACATAAAAGATTCACAAATAAGTGTATCATTGAAGAGGGAACGCCTAAACATCTCTGATTACAATTATAAAGACCTTCAAAAAAATTATCTCAGCAAGAACAAAGGGTATGATCAAAACATACCTCTTTAGCAGACTGTAAATAATGGTACCTTAAAGGGAGACTTCATAAACAGTTTTCAAGTGGCAGCAATTAAGCAGGGAAAACCATAAATCATTCTTGAGACCAACTATTTGAAATATTTCTAAAATAAACAAGCATAAGGGTTCAAGAGAGAAATTAAGAATTCTCTAGAATGCCTCATCAGAGGAAAACATAAAACAGTGGAGAGTAAACAGGTCTAAGGTGCTTCTAGGAGACATTTCTTAGCCTAATATTTTTACTCTACTGTAGTAAGAAATGATGAAACAAAATGGAAAATAGGAAAAACATTAATAGATTAGAATACTTCACCAACAACCAAGCTCAGGGATCCAATGACAGAGTTTTTTCCATCAACAAAAAGGTCAAAACATCATCAATCTTCCAATACTTAAATTTTTCTTAATCATCAGCCAGACTGTGCACAACTTCAAAGAGTTAGAATGCCAGCAACCAACCCCTAACAAAGAGAAAATCATAAAGTATTTATAGAAGAATGAGGAGTTGGAACTATTTATAGGGTTCAAAATGTTATTAATTACAGAGTAAATGCATTCCTAGCCTTCAAAACTAGGCAAGGCCTAAGGTAGGAATGAGTTGCACTACTTCTTTGTTTAAGAACTCTGTCTTTACTTCCTAAGGATAAAGTAGGTGAAAAGAGTGGGTTTTAAGGCTTTCCCATGTCTTAAAATAAATGTTCTTATAGTCAAAAGATGTTCTGTCAGTGTGATAACTATCAAAGTTTCTTTGTAAGTGAAAAGCAGGCTACAGGTGGCTTCAGATATTTCGATGAATTAACTGCTTTGTCTTGATGTGCTCAGGGCTCCCTGCCTTATTGATTTATCCTTTAATCATCTTCAGCTTCATTCTTTTAACTTCAAGTTAAGTATTTTGATCCTCGCTATTTGACTGTAACATGTAACCTTTATCTTAAACTATGATACTCTTCATTATTTCTTCATTTAATCTTCATTGTTTGCTAACGGGTACTTTCTTTACACTGGACGTTTTGATTTAATAGTCAATATCATGATCTATTGAATAACACTTGTAATTTAACCCTTTTTCTCTTTCTGCATTTACTTTTGGCCTTTGAGGATCATCACCCTCGACCCTTAGTCATTTTTTTCTTAACTGTGGGAAGGTTTTTATAATTTTAACCACCATTGAAACCTGCAAAAAACAACCAATAATTAAGTAAAACCTACGTTATATGGTTGAAGATATGAATAGAGTCTAGGTGAGGGAGGAAGAGAAATGCAAAAGGAAATAAATGCACAGAAGTGGTGGTTTCATGATGGAATTGAAGAAAGCAGGGTTTAATTTGAAATTGGCACGAAAATTTCTAAAATGGTTTTGGGAATACCATAAGTGGTTTTTGTGGAAGGGATTAGTGGTTAATGGTATTGGGCCATTTTAATGTGATACATGTTAGGGGATGACACGTGTCCCTTCCGAAACCACCATTTTCGCGTGGAAATTTCACGTTGGAAGGTTTTGTTGGGATGGGTGAAAAAACAAGCGAGGATCGTCTGATCTGAGCGATGTGCAGATTGATAATGAGGAATGGATGTGATTACAACACAGATGCATGATAAAAATGGTGGTAAGACCTAACTCAGACGTTATATTTCTTGTCGTGGATCAGGGAGTTAGATCGGCAGGGTTGAAAGGTGAGAAATAATGATGGCGATTAGATCTTAAATATCAACAATGGAGATTTGATTTTGGGGGAAAAAGGTAAAGAGGATCAGGGGAGAAAGAGAGAAGGAGGGCATTCGATTGCCATCAGATATTTGAGATCGATGGTTAGAATTATATCAGGGAAAGGAAGGGTGGAAGATAAACATAAGAGAAGGGGATGGAAAAGGGAAGTTGTGACGGGCGATTCGCCGATGGCCATTGGATTGGGCAGACGATTAATGGCTGGGATCAAATCAGGGAATTGGCCATCGGTTCAAGAGGAGAAATGGGAACATGAACATAGGAAACTATGAAACACGATCACCGATAGGCTTAGCGGTCTATCATGGTGGTAGGTCGCATGGAGGAAAAGGGGATAGGGCCTAAGCTGAAAGGCGCTTAAGCCCTAAAATGTAAAAAGGTATTTTTATACAAAAATAAATTTTTTTTGATCAATTTCAAGAGTTCTGATAGAGTAAATAAAGGGGTTTAAAAGCTTAAAAGGGGGTATTTAAAAGGCTTTAAGGGGATTTTGAGGGAATGAGGATAAATGAAGGAGAGAAAAGAGGCTTTTTGAGAGGGGAAAAATATTGTTAAAGGTAGAATGAGCAGGGAATTAAATGGAGGCAAAAGGAGACTTTGAAAAAAATTATTTTAAAACTAGCAGGGCTTCATTGAAGGTTTTGAAGTGAAAACATCAATGAAGTCGGGTTTCTTTGCACAAAGAGACCAACCAGGCTTCAAGAACTAACATATTAACTTGAAATTATTTCTTGAAGGCTGCAGACTGATTCTAGCCATCATTAGGTATAATAGAAATTATAAATGGCTAAAAGTGGCTCCACTTGTGGAGGACAACTTGCTCTTCAAGTGTCTAGAACCTCAGTTTATCAATCTCTAAATTTCAACAGACCAGTGTCTTAATCCATTGGGCAAAATTATTTTCTTTCTTTTGTTGGCTATCTTTGGATTTGAGAACATTTCAACAATCTGCAGCATATGACATTCTTCAAAGCAGCATCACTACCTACCCAATCCTACTTGTCCTAGGATTTTTTCTTCTTCTAAATGCACTTGGACCGGCAAACTCTTTGACATCAACATTCTACTCTTTTTGAAAGCAAAAACTAATCTATTTCTTCTCTTATTTCTTCCACGAGTTCAGATTAAACAGTTGAACTCAAAATCTTCTCTACCTAATCTACTATTTGTCAAGATTAAGTTGTTTGACAGATCTGCATTCTCTACATTCTAAAAAATAAATCTAAACACAGAAAAACTAGGATTAAATAGTCTAATTTAGTGTAGTGTCTATGGCATAAGAAACTGGCTACACATAGACTTTTATTTACATAAAATTAAAACAAAACTATGAAGGCTTAAGATCTGAAAATAAAAGACATCCTTCTTTCTTCTTGGCTCAAGTTTTTATCTATTTAGAGCCATCTTTTTCTTTCTTTTCTTTGGTTCATATTTTGAGGATGTTTGAACCATTCTTTCTTCTATCCTAATCTATTCTACCGATAGGCCAAGATTAAATAGTTTGGAAAATATTCTTCACTAACCTATCAGCAGTAAATTAAAATCTATCTAGTCATGATGAGGTTGTATGACTAAATAGAAGTGTTTTATTTTAGTAGTGGCATTTAAGCTTGCACACTTTCAAATTCTTCTTTTCTTTTTTAGTATGGGGCTATGCCTTTCTTGTTTTAATCTGCCCTCTTTTTCTTTTTCTATTTTTCATTTTTCTTTCAAATCAAAAACAAAAACTAACTAAATGTTCACAGGCTGAGCTTATTTGATTTCCTATCTAACCTAATCTAACCTGGAAAATTTACATATTTAGCTGATTAAATCCCTTTTCCAATATAGCCTATCAAGTAAATGGCTCCATGATTGGTCTTTTCTCATCTCCTTGAGCATGCTGGAAAAACAGGGCCACTCCCATTTCCCTTGTTCTTTAGCAGTAGTTCTAAACAATCTTTTCGCTTTTTGTAATACACTACTTCTGACAACCTTTATCCCTTCTTCAAAAATCTTCAAGAAATGAGCATAGGGATCTTGAAATAACGCCTAGTTATGAATATTTGGAAGATAGGTTTCCACCAGGCTTACTTTCTTCTCCACTAGATCAAGCTTAAGATTCTTTTGAGAAAGAAATTCTTCATCATCTTCATTATCATCTGAACTGGAGGACTCATCATATATTGCAGTTTTTTCCTCTTGTAGTCCTGCTATGATCTGATTCAGTAGACCGTACTCTGTGAAGATATCATCATATTTTTGAGCAAGGGTATCTTTTATTACCTCAACCCTTTCAGGAGAAGGCTCCTTATCTTCGGCTTGCTCAATAAATTCCTCTTTCTTCTCAACCTCATCATCACAACTGATAGATTGTTGACTCCCAATTATGTGAAATCTATTTCTGATGGATTGAATTGGTTGATTGTTACTTTCAAGTTTATGATAGTGAAATTCATGACACCAATCAACTGTTGGTTTCCCTGCATGATTAGTTTCTATTTGGAGCTCATCATCAGATTCATCAGACTGATAAAAAATTGGCAAATCATTAGTATAAATAGTCTCACCAATCAAGCATATTGGGTTATCAGTTTGTTTTTCTTTAAGCTGATCTACAAGTTTATTTTCTGGTTCAAGACAACAAGGTTCAGTAGGTAGATGAGCAGAAGTGTTTTGTTCAAATGAATTTTTGAGGGCTAGATGTTTATTTAATATTTGATCAATTTCTTCTTCTGTCAAAAGAGGAGGAATTTTTGTTTGGATTTGGGCATAATTACAACAGTCCTCTTTCTCTTTTGTTGACTGATTTTGAGGCTAGATGTCTTCTTGAGCCTCTCTTAGGGGATCTTTACTTGTGCTTGTAAGAAAATTTTAAGGATTCGCTTCTATTTCCTGATCTTTTCCACTCTCAAACAACTCTTCATGATCTTTGTGATGGTCAGTTTGAGGTTCATGAATTGTTTCTGTTACATTGTCAGGATGCCACTCTCCTTTTAAAATCTAAAATGAGTTATAAGATAGAGGGAGAGTCCCTATATGTGTTTATTTTTCTTCTATTTCAGGTTCTGTGTTTCGTAGGAGGCTTATTGTTTCCTCAAAGCACTGCTCACTTTTTGCATTTGCATTTTGGTTGTAAAGTTCTCTTAACACCGCAATACAAGATAAAGGTAGGATTTCAGGACTTTCTTGACAATCTTCTTCATTGTTTTCTCTATAATCTTGCTCATCATACATATTTTGTTTTTTGTTTATTTCTTGTAGTGGTTGAGTTTGTTTTTGATCAGGAGAAAACATGGGTTGCTCTGGATAATCAACATATGCATCAGCCCCATGCCTTTCCAGTTTCTTATCAAGTATGTACAATATTTTTCCAATTAGGTCCAATAATGTGTTTACTTTATCTTCTCTTTCTATACCTCATTCCATGTTTGTTAATTATAAAGAGGTCATTGCATCTTTTCAACCAGTTTAGAGTCTTCTTCCAGTGGAATCATTAGGTATTTTGGGATTGTGGAGTCACCAGGTGGAAGATTAGAACTTTGATGTCCACCAATAGCATGATTGGGTTTTCTCAATGCATTCCTAGGGGAGTTTACAAGGACTAGTGAAGTAATAGGCCTACTGGAGGCCAGTGGAGTCGCCAGGTGGAAATTTTTAGCTCCTTTGGAGGTAAAATATTCTATGGTCCACCACCAATGTTTATTATGAAACCAATCTGAAATGTTTTGGGGGTTTTTCTGAGTTTTTTGTTTTGAAGGTAAGAGACAAGATTTTGCTAGGCTATTATGTACTCGCAGGTCCCACCGTAATCGCCATTATGTTAGGGTCCTGTGATTTGGCTGATTGGAAAGCCAAATGACAAAGGCAACATCAGAACCAATCTTTAGAGCTCTAGGATCTATCCCTCCTAGTCTCAGAGAGGGATCTCTCAATTATTTGCATAGATATGTCTTGTTTTCTTTTAAGGGTTGATTTTAGGCTAGTTATTAAGTGCAAGTTTGTTTGTTTGGGTTTGGTTGGTTGGAAATGAATGATCTAGGAAGCATAGATAGAAAGGAGAAATATCAAAGCCATTGGGAAAAGGAGTCAGTAAGAAGTTATAACAAGCTCAATCAATGGATATGGGATATCAAAGGGAAAATCTAACTTGGCTAGTGGATCTTGGGTTTGGTGGATGAAATGAAATGGACATTAAGGATTTAGAAGGAGAAGTATAACTAAGGGCAATTAAGAACCCTTAGTTATATGTACTTCTCAACAAAGGGACTTAAAAAAATCATCTGAACATGAAGAGATGTTTGATAGACAAGGATAACCATGAATTCTACAAATCACACTTCAGCAAGTAACAATTTCAAGAAAAACATTTCAAATGAAATCTAGGAGTTGAGGAATGCTCTATTTCATCCAAAGATTTCACCTTCAAGGAATTTAGAAAACATAAAAGATTCACAAATAACTGTATCATTGAAGAGGGAATGCCTAAAAATCTCTGATTACAATTATAAAGACCTTCAAAACAATTATCTCAGCAAGAAAAAACGGCATGATCAAAACATACCTCTTTGGCAGACTGTAAACAATTGTACTTTAAAGGGAGACTTCAGAAACAGTTTTCAAGTGGCAGCAAGTAAGCAGGGAAAACCATAAATCATTCTCGAGACCAATTGTTTGAACTATTTCTGAAATAAACAAGCATAAGGGTTCAAGAGAGAAATTAAGAATTCTCTAGAATGCCTCAGCAAAGGAAAACATAAAACAGTGGAGAGTAAACAGGTCTAAGGTGCTTCTAGGAGACATTTCTTAGCCTAAACTTTTTACTCTACTGTAGTAAGAAATGATGAAACAGAATGGAAAACAGGAAAAAACATTAACAAATTAGAATACATCACCAAAAACCATGCTTAGGGATCCAATGATAGAGCCTTCCCATTAATAAAACATGTCAAAACATCATTAATCTTCCAATACTTCAATTTCTTCTTAATCTTCAGCCAGACTATGTACAACTTGAAAGAGTTTGAATGCCAGCAACCAACCCCCAGAAAAGAGATCCTCATAGAGTATTTATAGAAGAATGAGGAGGTGGAACTCTTTTTAGGGTTCAAAATGTTATTAATTACAGAGTAAATGCATTCCTAGCCTTGAAAACTATGCAAGGCCTAAGGTAGGAATGAGTTGCACTACTTCTTTGTTTAATAACTCTGTCTTTACTTCCTGAGGATAAAGTAGGTGAAAATAGTGGGTTTTTAGGCTTTCCCATGTCTTAAAATAAATGTTATGATAGTCAAAAGATGTTCTGTCAGTGTGATAACTATCAAAGTGTCTTTGTAGGTGAAAAGCAGGCTATAGGTGGCTTCAGATATTTTGATGACTTAACTGCTCTATTCTGATGTGCTCGGGGCTCATTGCCTTATTGATTTGTCCTTTAATTTCATCATTAAATTGTTTTAAGGCTTTATCTCACTTTTTGCCTTCATAATCCATCATGCTGTCCTTAACTCTTTTCTGATTGATTTGAACCCTTATTTGCTTATCTTTAACTGTGTCTTTATCTTTGATCTGCAAGTTAAGCCTTTGATTTTCTTGCTTTATGCTTAACCTTTATCCCTTAATCTCTAACCTGTGATCTTCATTGTTTGTTGTATTGTACAGGTGTTTGGCGCGCTGGAGGGTTTTGCTGGAGCAATCAATGTTCATGACGCATCGATTAAACGTGGAGATTCAACCCTTAACGTCCTTTTTCTGTGATATTAAACCTCAGAGGATCGTCACCCTCAGCCTTTAATTACTTTCCTTGACCTTCGAATGGTTGTTTCGTTTAACCACCATGAAACCTGCACAAACCAAACAATGTCATAAAAAACCTGCGAATATTGGGTTTAACTGCTTCAGAGGCTCGGCAGAGGTGAAGGAGCTGTGCAAAGGAGGAGAAATGCATGGAGGGAGGCTTCCATGGAGGAAATCTGAGAACCGAGGTTTGAAATTTAAATAATGCGCAGAAAATAGAATGCGGTTTTTTGCAAAAACCACTAGCGGTTTTCACACAGAATTTTGGTGGTAAATGGTTTTGCCGCAAACGAAAGTGATACAGCCCACTGGATGACACGTGTCCCCCACGAAACCACTTATTTTGCACGGAATTTGCACGACGGAAAGTTTCGGGTAGAATGGGCGTGAAAAGGAGTATAGGCCGTCCGATCTGGGGGAGCCAGATCGATGGTTTTGGATGCACGCGATCGGGTGAGAGATGTGCAGCAGATGAATAGTGGGGTCCATGGGTGACGTCATTATTTTTTCATTTATCACAAAAGGTTCAATGGTTGGGGCGAAATTTTATATGGTGGATTGGACGGTGAAGACAAGCAACGACCGTTGGATCTTAAGGATCGGTGGCAGCGATTTGTTCAGAGAAAAAAAAGGGCGCGGAAGGAATATGAAGTAGAGGGGGCTAGGTGGAGGCGCGAAAACAAGCGAGGACCGTTTGATCTGAGTGATGTAGATCGACGGCAAGGAATGGATGTGATCGCAACACAGATGCGTGACCAAAAGGGTGGTGGGACCTGACTCAGACGTCAGCTTTCTTGTCATGGAGCAGGGAGTTAGATCGGCAGGGTTGAAAGGTGAGAAATAACGATGGCCATTAGATCTTAAAGATCAATGGCAGAGATCTGATTTCGGGGGCAAAATGTAAAGAGGATCAGAGGAGAAAGAGAGAAGGAGGGCACTCGATTGCCATCATATCTTTGAGATCGATGGTCAGAATTATATCGGGGAAAGGAAGGGCAGAAGATAAACATAAGAGAAGGGGATGGAAAAGGGAAGTTGCGACGGGTGATTCGCCGATGGCCGTTGGATCTGGTGGACGATTAACGACTGGGATCAAATTGGGGAATTGGCCATCGGTGGAAGAGGAGAAAGGGGAAGATGGACACAGGAAACTGCGAAACGTGATCGCCGATAGGCTTAGCACTCAGTCGCGGGTGCGGGGCGCATGGAGGAAAAGGGCCTAGGGCCTAAGCCGAAAGGCGCTTAAGACCTAAAATGTAAAAAGGCATTTTTAGACCAAAATAAAGGTTTTTTTATCATTTTCCAGAGTTCCAATAGAGTAAATAAAAGGGTTTAAAACCTTAAAAGGGGGAATTTAAAAGGCTTTAAGGGGATTTTAAGAGAATGAGGATAAATGAAGCGGAGAAAAGAGGCTTTTTTAGAGGGGAAAAAGACTGTTAAAGGTAGAATGAGGAGTGAATGAAATGGAGGCAAAAGGAGACTCTGAAAACATTTCTTTTAAAACCAGCAGGGCTTCTTTGAAGGCTTTGAAGTGAAAACATCAGTGAAGGTAGGTTTCTTTACACAGAGAGAACAACCAGGTTTCAAGAACTAACATATTAACTTGAAATTGTTTCATGAAGGCTGCAAACTGATTCTAGCCATCATTAGGTATAACAGAAATTATAGATGGCTAACACTCCCATACACACCTTATATCGGTTTTGCTGATGGTGCAAGTCGCTACTCCAAGAATCTAGCCTCGGCAGGTTGGGCCATTTTTACCCCCTTGCACTCCCTTATTCTCTCAAATGGGGTATGCATTGGTACTGCTACCAATAACCAGGCCGAATATGATGCAGTGCGAGGTTTATTAGTCGATGCCCTTTCACATCGCATCCTCCACCTTCAAGTTCATTTAGATTCCCTGCTTCTTGTCATGCAATTGAATGGTGTCTATCGTGTGCATAATCCTATCCTTTTTAGAATATATTTACGAGTGAAGCTTTTGATGCATGAATTTGAAGTCATTAGATTCAGTCATGTACCTAGAGCACAAAATCACTATGTAGATAGCATTGCAAACCATATTCTAGATTGGCATTTAGCACACGCATTTAACACAAGACAATAACATTAAAATATCAAAACGATGCATATCCATAATATGTGTCATATAAAATGTTTTAGAGTCCATCTACTCTGATACATATGACATGCCCATAGCATGTTACAAAACTCAAAACTGGGGACACCACCTGCCCCTACACACTAATCACTGTCTAGAGGATCCTAAGCCAATGGCTCTGCTCCCACAGCTCGTAGATCACACATACCATGTCCAGCCATTGCCATGCGTCGCATGACCCCTCGCCACTCAGAGGGTAGACCAATACATGGCTCTATGTACTGGTCATCTAAGTCCTACCAGTCGCGCTCTAAAACACCGGTCAGAAGCCTCTCACATCTATGACAGATGTCCTCCAGGAGGGTTGTTGCATCCTCATTTTACTGTGCCATCTCTCCACTAGGTCCTGTGGTCCCCGATACTGTAGGTCGTCCCATATATCCGGCCGGTTTTATCGGTGTTGTATCTGCATACCAAAAGTGAAAGAATCAGTACCACATGTGTCTGATATTCTGAAGCGGGTACATGCATAAGATTAACCAGTCTCACTTACCATCGGGCCCCCATATTCGACCAGACGGCAGTGGCAAATCCGAGTCCCCATGATAACTCATCCCACTACAGGGATAGTCATCTATATACAGTGGCATCTGATCCCAATGAGAAAAGAACTCAGGTCGGAACACCCGTCCAACCACCCCACCTCCTCCTCTGCACAGTAGTCGCCCCCACCGGCGCATCCTAGGCTCTCTCGGGCCCCCATCTTGGAGTTGTATGCGAGATCGAAGGGTCGGGATATTCTTAAAGAAGAACAAGCACAAAACTGTACTATATGCACAGTCATGGTTCACTTGCCGCTTGCATAGTGACAGCTATCGTTTCAACAACGACAGCATCATCTGGGCCCACCCATAGTAGGTCCCACTCAAAACACTCTCCACAAGCATCATCTGCCCTCCAGTGATATTATGGAGTGCCTGGTTGCCCAGGATCCGCAGCACCACTGCGGACACAGCACGGGTCTCTAACCTCTCCAAATCACTAATGGGTATCCGAGTCCCCTTGACTTGGAGACTTGGTCGACAATGGCGCTCTACAAACTCTATGATATTCCGGCCCCGCGGTAATACTAGTTGAGTATTCCCTACCATCCCAAGTGGTGGGAGACCAGTCGGGAAATATATATCCTGGACCGTCAGCTCGATCCGGTGCCCCTGAACTATAAAGACCTCATGGTCCGAGTCCCAATAGCTGACAATATGGGCCAATAAGGGCTCTCTAGCTCTCACTAAAGGGTTCTCCACAAACTTTAGAATCCCAAACCTGGCCAGTGCACTGCGGACACCTTGATCCTCCCGGATTTCCGACCATAATGCACCGAGGTCTCTCTCTCTCCAGTTAATCCGCAATTCTACCATATCTGCACAAAACCATCATATTTGTTAGTATACAGATAGGAAAGACTGTATCTCATCATAAAAACCTAGTACTTAGCCAAAAAACAGCACAGAAAAACCCCTCCCTAACTAGTCGCACTTTTCAGGCCCAAACCTGGGACAGGTCATAGTTTTTGCTCAAAACCTGCTACCCACGTTGCACTTTTTGCCCCAAAAAGTGCGACCTGACCGTGAAGAGCCCTTTTTTACTGTTTTCATTTTTTGCAAGGATTTGTTCTTGAGCCCTGGGGACCTAATCTTAACTTTCAATCCACTGAAAAGAAAGAGTAGGGTTAGGCCTCTTACCTGCAACTAACGGAACTCGATTCCAACGGTCGATTTGTATGCTACGATCGCCGCAAGATTTAGGGCCTTCTCTCCTCTCTGCATTCACCACAGCTCCACATGCAAATGAGTGAATTTGGAGGGGAAATGTCTTATTAAAAGAGAAACCCATGTTTTTTCATTCGCCTGCTGCAGCCAAACCGCAGCTCCGTTTACCAAACCGTCTATACCGTTGGAAAGCTCTCACCGAGACCTCAAATGGGTATCTGTTAGTTTTTAGTGATTTGATACTTCACCAGGACACATTTTGTCCAAGAAGCGTCACTTAACCCCTCCTCAAAATTGAATTTCTTCACTTGAAACGCTCGTATTGGGGGCACCACTTTGCCTCCATACTTGTCCACGCTCGTGTTGACCTCGTCGTGAGTTACCATCTTGTACTCATATTTTTATGGTCCTCATTGGACCTTTTTTGTGTGGCAGCACCATCGAGTCACCCTTGTTTAGAGCATCCGAGTTGAGTCATCATCACATTCATGGAATCTATCTCGAGTCCCTTTGCATCTTGCTATAGTCCTCCATCCTTTATTTCTTGGTCCCTCTCTCATGTCGCACATTATGGCCCTCAGTCCCACTATCCCCTATCCCTCATGATATTGTGTCAGCCATTGCCAGGTCATCCATGCCCTTTATGCTATAACAAGGGAAGTCGTTCGTTCACTACTCAGTACCCCCCATTTCATCATCGTCATTGGTGTCAGTCTATCAGTCACTCTACTATTTTCTCTCGTGACTTAGTTGAGGATCTCTTATTGCCTCACCTATGGCGGACCTCCTTCTGTCGACATCAGCTCATTCATTCCAGAAGACAGGTCTAGAGGGCGGTCTACCTTGGTTCCAGCTTCCACTCTTGTTCGATGCCTTGGATCAGGCAAAGGGAATCCTTATTTCCCTTTGACTTGATTGTTTCTCAGCTCCATCTCCTTTCAGTATGATCGAGATTCGTATACTTGATGGTTTAGTGATGCAGCAGCTGATATCGGTGATTCCCGGGTGTGTGTGAGATGTCTTAGCCCTCATGAGGGGGTGGCCCTATAGGTAGGCCCCCACATACCCGGATTACCTCTTCATTACAGCCCTTGATGCAGCTCCACAGTTTGATGATGTCAGCCTCAACCGCTTGCAACGCCTTTTTGTTTGCATGTACCAGTCAGATTTTCAGAGCCCTTTCCTATTTTCAGTTGCATATGGGTTGTATTTATATCTCATGTACCCAGATATCATTGTACAAGTCCTAGCTGTTATCCCAAGCACAATATGTATGTGGGATTCATTATCGTGTTGTTTATCTGGCTCATGTTTATGCCAGCATGTACTATATTGTTCAGTCCCTTTGTTTATTGGATGCCTTATTTTTTGTACTTTGCCTCGGCGGGCATAGGTATGCCTCCCCCGCTACCTAGAGCACAGGTACTCACTCATCAAAGAGATTTGTCACACCTGTAAGTCTCGCCTCCTCAGGGTCTAGTTCTTTCAGCACTTTGGTCTACCTTATACTTCTCTCTCTTTGACTTCCCCTTCGATGTCTAGTGATTGAGTTCTTACAACGTACTTCGGTCTTACGATTAGCTCTTAACACTTGCACGCTGGGGGGCAATCTGTTACACCATTTTTTGGTCATCTAACCCATTGTTATTAGATGGACCCAAGTATACCATGTAAGACCAATTTTACCCTCAGTAAAATTTCATTCACTATGAAAAATAACTTAGTAAACCACCTTTATTAAGTTGTTTATGGTCTAAACAGGAAACCCCATGAGGAAATATTAAATAAATCTACATTTGTTTGATTGTCCTCAAGGAATAATTAGATAAACAACAATTTAATTAATATTCCTGGTTATATTTAACCCAAAATAGGGAAATTAATTAGATAAATCACTATTTATCTTATTATTTCCTAAGAATAATTATTTAAACCTTATTTAAATAATATTCTTTGTTGAATATGACTAAATCACCCTTAAATAATTAAATAAATCATTATTTGTTTGATTATCACTCAACCACATCCTTAAAATGATAAATAAATAATTTATTTATTTATTATTTACAAATAAAGGGATTTGACCTAAGTCAAATTCCTTTTCCCTCCAACAAATATAATAAAATATTCCATAAAAGTTGGATCTTGATTTGGTTAATAATATTTTAATTATGCACCAATATCTAGACTAACTTAATATTTTGTTATAAATAGAAGGGTTTTCCCATTCATTTACAACCTTTTGTTGCCTAAAGATCACTCTGGATCTATACTTTTGGTCTAACTATTGATCCACCATCATAGTCATATTTTGCTACCATTTTTGTCTGGGTTTTCTACACCATCAAGAGAGAGGAATTTTAGATCTGAAGTGCTGAGGACTTACAATAACCCATCCCATTGAGGAGAACTTGGAACACCCTCCTGTGTTTTTCTCCCAGGTGCCATTAATACAAAATTCATTCAACATATTCTTGTCTTGTCTATTGGATGCATGGAGTAAATCTTGTTTTTTCTACTGCTTAATGTCTTCTAATGCATAGATCTAGATTTTTGTAGCATTTATCTTGATCACCTAACTGCAGATCTGAAGATATTGGAAGCCATCTTTGTTGTTAGGGTTGTTTGTTATGCACAGCTAAAGTGGTATTTTTTCGTACACTTGGAATTAAGATTCATACTAACACTCTAAGTTCAATCAATCGTCACACACTAATCAGAAGAAATTTTCAAATCCATGCACCGATTTCTTGCCACCTAATAGCCTGCCTCCACTGCGCAATCCCTGCTGAAGAAGACCCATGAACGAATTTGAATCTACCTTGCTTTGACTGCGCAATCCTCATTGGAAACTCTAATGTGTGTGTGGTGCAATCAATGCATCATTATAGTCACAACAGATAGTCCATCTTTCCCTTTCACCTATCTCTCCACTAGGTCTCCACTGGAACTGACATGCAAGTAGTTAACTGTTGTATTTGTTCAGTTGATTAATGAGTTATTATTTGTGAATTAATTAACTAATTAATTCACTCCACTCTCACTAGTGTATCATTCAGTTATACTAGATACAACTAGCTCAACTGAGTTTAACTCCATTAACTGAGTTAAACTGAATAACAACTCCATGAACTACTCTTCCAACTCTGTCATAACTTTGCCACTTTAGTTCTAACTACGTCCTCCATGCATGAATCACCAACCACCCTAGGAATTGTGTAATTCCTTCAGCTCACTGATTTGACAAATCTGTGCACTGAAATTAAGTGCTCCAAGAGAATAAGTTGATGTTTACTATCAGATTATTATTAAGAGCTAATAATAATCGACACTTCTATTTTTAGATTGACGATCTATAAATAGACTTCGCCCAATATTCTAAAGATATAATTTCATCTATTTTTCCAACTTTACCAACCATCCACAAATAGCATCCTGCAACTTCTAAAATATGATCACCATGTCTAAAAATAGACATAGTCTAAAAATGGACTTACACCTAAAAATAGCCTGCGGGCCCACTTAGTGAAGGTGACTGATTTTCACTAAACTGATCATCTTGTTGAATCTCAACACCATTGACATGATTCATACCATAGAGAAGACACAGGACGACCTTCGAGAATGGCATAAAAAGTACATCGCTGGATCATCATCTCCGCCCCCACAATGGCGTGACAAACAAATTAAGACCACACACCAATGAAGCATGACCCGGCCAAGCCTAGGATAACATGCAGACTATGCGATCTGAATGACCACCGAGTCAACCAATGCAGAGAATTGAAGCCCCTTGCAAATAGTCTCTGCATAGTCTCTTCTCTCCCTCATAAACTTCTCTCAAACCAAGAGAAGATCATGCACACCCATTGCCGGATTTGTTCACACTTTCACCATACGATTAAATGCATGCATCTCCCCAAGCTGAGAGCGGCAAGAGCCATTTTGAGTGTACACTCCACCAAAGAGGTAGATACACACAAGCCAACAATACGGAAATGGAAGCAGAATACAACCTCTTCTACGTCAGACCCTTTCCAAGCATTCACATTAGGAACAACGAGTAGTGTAGAATTTCACACTATCTACTATGTTGGCTCAGTGATACCGTGCACCATCTGCATTGAAAAAAATCAAACACCAGAGGTATGCCTGCTAATGGAAACATTCAGGCGCCTCTGTGGTAGACACAATTTTCACCTACCAGAAATTGACCATCCTAACGAAGAACCCAACCTTGCGCTCACGCAGAATCCCATTACGGAGATTCTTCCCCCACCGAATGCTTATGACACAATCCACCATATACGATTTGTATCATCGCATATCAGATATAGGATTGCAGCCACCCCCACGTCCCAGGATTTCTACCCTATTCCTGTCTCAAAAGACCAAGGTACCTTGCGCTTTTGCATTGATTTCCGAAAGATCCCAAATTGGCATGCCGCTATTGAACTCCTCAATGATACCCAACCTCTAGAACATCGCCTAGTACAACTAGAGATTGTCGACGAAATTCGACGACAGTCACTGTAACACAACGAGGCCCACAAGAAAAGGGTAAAAGCATCATTCGATCGCCACATCACCCATCGATCGTTGACCGAGGGAGAATTAGTCCTCCGCTATGATGTCGCAAAAGAAGCCTTAGGGACAGGAAAGTTCGAAACCTTGTGGAAAGGACCCTACATCATCAAACATTGCCTCCGACAAGGGGCATACATCTTGACGCAACCGGACAGTACATGCCTCAGTAACCCCGTCAACAGCCTTTACCTCAAGAAGTTTCACCCATAAGGGCCACAACGGCCCTTCACTAGAGTAAAAGTACACAAAACCCAACCACTAAATTTTTTTGACCAAAAGACTTATTAAAACACGCTCAAAGTGCCACCTGGATCACCAACCTGAACCCTATTTCGAATTTGTTGATGGAGCATCACGATGGTCTCAAATTTTAGCTGCAGCTGCCTGGGTCATTTACCACCATGATCGATCACCCCTGTGTTCAAACAGTGTGTGCATCAGTTCAACAACAAACAATCAGGCATAATATGATGTCGTCATGGGACTTATGTGCGATGCCCTCCATCAGGACATACGCCATATGCATGTCTACCTCGATTCCCAGTTAGTAGTGTCACAATTAAACCAAACATTTGAGATAAGAGATACACATCTCTTTAGAAAATATTTGCGTGCAAAAAGATTAAGCAGACAATTTGACTACATCACATTTACACATGTACCAAGGAGTCAAAACCAAATAGCTGATCGCATAGCTAACAATATCCTAAACTGAAATGCATCTCGAATAAACCATCATGCATAATAACCATAAATATAGATATCCATCAGCATAACATCATACATAAACCGAAACAAGTGACACACCATGTAGAGCCGCAAAAAATATCTCTCATATATATATATATATATATATATATATATATATCACAATGTATATGTCTGAGTACAAAAAATAGTGTCGTTGGTCTAAGGGCCAGCCCAAATATACAAAAGTCATCAAAAATAAGGGAAGCATCCCCATAATGGGTGCTTTCCCTGCGTACAAGTATACTCTAGGGTGGTGCCCCCTCAGGCGAGGCACCTGGACCCACCACTGCTCCCGGTGCCACCACCAGAGTTGTCGTCGCAACTACGATCGCCACCCGATGTAGAACGGGCCGATAGTCCCTCTCACGGGCCATCATAGTCTCCAACTAGACCTCCTCAAAGTCATCCATGAAATCTCGAGCAGGCATCCCTTGGGTCAAGTGGTCCACTCGACCTCGGAAGTCCTCAAGAACTAACACTTGAGTTGTCAATCTCTCCAGCAGTCGAGTTGTTGCCCTCCCCTGAAGGGCCAGCACCACCACCAGGTCCGCCAACACCACCACCTGGTCCACCTGCAGCACCTCCTCCCTAACCACCCCTAGGTCGTCATGGAGGATCGTGGCCCACTAGTTGAGCCATGGGGCAACCCACCTTGCCAACATCTGCACGAGTAACCAAAATTATGTCAGTGTCACTAGAAAAACACATAAGTACATATATACTCAAATAAATGTAGAAAACATATAAACATACCTATTGGCCCCTAAACATAACCATAAGGGAGATCTATGTCTAGATCCCCTTGGAAGTCCATCCTCGCATACGGGAATGGCAAGAACATCTGTGGGTTGTCCTCAAACCAGGCCTCTATCGTGGCATTCCAATAACGTCCCACCATGCCACCACCGCCTCGCGACATCACCGAAGCCCACCTCCTCATACGAGGCTCCCGTGGCCCCCTAAGAGGCACCACCACTACTCGCCTCAACAGCACTACCCTTTCGTACATGATGCTGCACAAGATAATGGCATATGCAAATGACTTAGATCCACGTTGGACCTTGTTCATTTGCGACACCATCTCGTTAAAACACAAACAGGCAAAGTCCAAAAAATGCCCGGATCTTAACCGGCACAGAACTCCAACCTGCGGGACTGATGCCCGATGCGGAGCAACCGACCCCGCCAGTCGCAAAATCACTGCCAGAGCACACCACTCTGCCAAATCTGTAATTGATGCAATGTTGATGCATCCCTTTGTAAGAGGCGCCCCACCACAATGACGTCTCTGGAATCTCTCCAAGTCCACTCTCCTAGAAGGGAGTGGATATATCAGTGCCTCACCCTGAGGCAGTAACCCAATCACAAAATATACATCTGTCTCAGGACGGATGACCAGGTTCGTCCCCTGCAACATGAACATGTTGCACCTCCTGCGCCAGTGTCAGATAATATATCATAGTAGTCAGTCCTGTGACCGAAGACACTCATTCTCTACAAACTTTAGGAGACCCCATAGCGCCAGCTGACAGTGTGCCCCAGCATCAGTAGCTAACGCAGTTCAGATCTCAGGCCAGTCCCGCTCCCTCCACAATAACTTGTCATCAAAACAAGTACCCATTAGTACAGAGAAAAAACCAAAAAATAGGCAAAAAAAAAAAATATTTTTAGCCTCAGCTTTGTGCGCCTGTATTTTGCACAGGCGTGCTTAGCGCATGCCAAAAATGGGGAACAGAGCGCTTCCGCGCGCTTATCCCCCGAAACTGCGCGCAAGGAGGGCGCACCTTTGTCTTGATCGCTTGCGCAATGTAGGGCAAAAGTCACCCAGAATCCATAAAAACCTAGTTTGTACGGACCCCGATACCATCAAACTGTAAAAAATTAAAGTGCAAGACATCATGGAGGTCACCTGGGCATAGTATCTCTAGTCCCTGGTGCTCGGGCTGACCGCAACGACAAGAACTAGTACGCAGAAGCCTCTGACCACTTAAAAACTTAGCAAGTACAAATGAATTGAATTAGGGCCATATTCACCGATTTATCACCCTTTTCAAAAACTTCAGAGGACCATAACGAGAGATCAGAAGGTCCGTTCTGCGAACTGTAAGTTGCACCACAATCAACACTCCATGATAAACAGAGGCGATGCCACACAATCGCACTCCCAAAAAATTAATTTTTGAACGCCAGCAGGTATGCCCTCTCTCATATTCTTTTTTAAAGCTCATGAATTTCAATATTATTTGATAAAGAAGATGCTTTCACTTGAGGTAGTTGTTTTTGCAGGAAAAGCTCGCAAACCATCCACAATGCCATCTACTGAAAATTCCAGAGCAAGTATCATTCTACCCCCAACATGATAGAGTCCCTGTCAACTCTGCATATCCTGACATCATTTCTCCATCAGAAATCAACGATATGGTCCTCATATTTGACTGTGTTTATCATCATCTCACCCTGCACATGATAAACATCCTCGTTGGTCGATAGAGTCTCCCCTCCATGGCGCTCGTCACCCACAGTAGACCATAAACCACAACAAAAGTGATGCCATGGCCATACCATTTTAGTCTAGGAAGCACCTCATGCCCATCCATTCATTACGCATAAGGTCAAGTTTACCATATAAGCTGAAACCCCCTTCCCAAACGACCAGGTTGTACAAGCAGATCAAAAGCGCGCCACCGCGCCTCGTATTTGGCCCACCATACCTCCACGAGCACAATCCCATCTACGATACTTTTTCATCCGCTTCATTGACCCCGCACATGAGACCAACCAATGGGATCCCCACCCCTAGCAAAAAACCCTCCTCACAACATTAGAGAGCGAACACTTTCATGTTTTGGGGTACCCGTCTTTGTGTTTTTTACAAACCAAACCCCATTATTTTATTCTTTTGGTAAGTTTACAAAGACCGCAAATGGTGCACTTCGTCCCTTCACCCTCTCATTTCATCTTTTCTCCCATGGAAGCAGTTCCTGAAAACCCTTGGTCGGAGTATTTCACCCCCATGCACAAGGCATCATGACATTCATAGCCGGTTTATACCCACCCTGGAAGTCCTATCGACTCCAGGGATTTCCCCATCAAAAATAACTATGACTGCCACCAAGCTGCTCAGTATACTCCAACCTTGGGCCATTGAATCCCCATCATCAGTTTTCAACCATCCCTCGCCAACATGCCTATGTTAAACCCATCACATCCAGGTCCCTGGCCCCTTATGTTATAGAGCTTTCGTATAAACACCACAACAGAATTAAAATACTATAGTCTGCCAGAGGATAAAATTGTGACCACCTCCAAATTAACATAGAGAATGTCCCAACATCAAGGACTTGAAATGGACATAGTTTATGGAACAAAGAAATATAACTATTGCAACCTCTCATAGGAAAAGGGAGTGGCCATCCCTGATATCACTCAAAGGAAGACCAACCACATAGGCCCATAATTGGGGACTGAGTCAAATGGAACATTAAATCTTATGAGCCAAGTTGATATAGAGAGTTTTAGGTGAGGAGAGGGATAACTAAGTACCGAAAGGGAGAAGGAGAGCCAATCAGACCACTAAGTAGTGCTAAACCATAACTAGAATATAAACTTGCATGATGGAAGCTCAATATTGAAGAAAGTGTATACTAGGACGATAAATCAAAACCAAAACATTAATGAATGGATACGTTGAGATGAATAAATCCCACATACTAGAGTGCGTGGATTGTTTCCCTCTTTGAATAGTCAGATGTAGATGGGTTTACAAAACAAAGTTTGGACCAGATGGAAAAGTGGATAGACATAAAGCTCGTCTTGTCGCTAAAGGTTTTTCACAAGTTGAAGGCATTGACTATATTGAAACCTTCTCCCCTGTTGCCAAAATGAATTCTATCTGCCTTGTTCTTTCCCTTGCTGCCTCCTTTAAATGGGAATTCCATCAGATGGATGTTAAATCTGCCTTCTTACATGGAGATTTGCATGAAGAAACCTACATGGAACAACCCCCTGGCTTTATCCAAAAAGACTCCAGCCTTGTTTGTCGCCTTAGGAATTCTCTCTATGGTCTCAAACAAGCTCCTCGGGCTTCGTATGCCAAAATGGATAGATTTCTCTTAGATAATGGCTTTTCTAGGTGTCATTCTGACAACACTGTCTACACCAAGAAAGTGGGTAATTCCATCACCATCCTTGTTCTTTATGTTGATGATCTTATCCTTACTGTTAGTGATCCAAACCATATCAACCATGTGAAGTCTAGCCTCAAAAAGAAGTTTGAAATGACAGACTTAGGACACTTGCATTATTTCCTTGGTCTTCAAGTCTTGCAATCCAAGGAAGGCATTACCCTCTCTCAGTCCAAGTATGCCTGTGATCTTCTACACCACTTTCACATGGAAGACTGTAAGCTTGCCCCTTCTCCCTTTCAATATGGAGTCAAGCTTTTAGTCAACTGTACTACCCCTGAAGTTGATGCTACCTTATACCGTCAACTTGTTGGTAAACTTTTGTATCTAACTCATACTCGTCCTGACCTTTCCTTTGCCATTGGTCTTGTCGCTCGGTTTATTCACCAACCTCATGAAAGTCACTGGAAAGCAGCTAAAAGAATACTTCAATATATTCGAGGTACAGTTCAGTTCAGGAGTCATTACAATGTAGGAGCATCTCCCTTGTTGATTGGTTTCACTGATTCTGATTGGGCTGGTGACCTTGATGATCGGAAGTCCACTGCAGGATATGTATTCACTCTTGGTTCAGGACCTATTGCTTGGTCTTGTAAGAAACAAAGTGCCATCTCCCTTTCTTCAGCAGAAGCAAAGTATCGTGGTGCAGTTGAAGCCAGCAAGGAAGCCACGTGGCTTCGTCAGATCCTGTATGAATTTGGTCTTCATCAGCAGCATCCAACTACACTTTGGTGTGATAATCAGAGTGCCATTCAACTATGTAAAGATCCAGTTCAGCATCAGTGTATGAAACAAATTGAACTCCACATACACTTCATCAGAAAGCTCATTCATGATCATGTTCTTGAAGTGCAGTATTGTCCGACCAATGATCAAGTAGCCGATATCTTTACGAAGGCTCTCACAGAAGCGAAGTTTACCAAACTTCGATCCATGCTTGGTGTTCAGGAAAGTTTTCATTAAGGGGGGATAGGCTCTAATGCCTCCTTCCTTCTCCTATTGTGTCACTTTTGTAAATCCTTCAATCCTATCCCAATTTTTTCTTAAGGGAGGATGTTAGGATATTTCGACACATAGGAAATGGTCTCTTTTTGTGTCACCTTTGTAAATCCTTCAATCCTATCCCAAGTTGTTCTTAAGGGGGGATGTTAGGATATTTCGACACATAGGAAATAGTTAAGAATAACTTAGTCTAGTGTAGAGTTAGGTAAAGTGTGTTTCTTTACCATGTACATTTGTAACTTATAATCCGACGGTCACGATTTGTAGTGATCCGACGGTTATCTCCCACCTCGGTATTAACGGCACTTGATCTGTGGCTTAACACCTGATTGGTCCATGATATCTATTTAAAGAGCATGGAGGGTCATTTGTCTGGTAACCATTTATGAGAGAAACATATGTAACCTTTCTTTTATATTAATAAATTCCCTGAAGTGGCCGCGTTGACTCAGGGCGTGGACTGTTTCCCTATTTGAGGGTTTTAACCATGTGATTATACTGGTGTACTGATTTGTGATATGTTTGTGAGCGGTGACCTTTGGTTCTTGATCTACGGAACTTACCTTGTAAATTCTTACAATATCATCCAACCTATTTCTCAAATCCATTACCATTTTTGAAGGGCCACTAGAGTTTCTAAGGTGCAATTATGCAAGTACATGGGAAGAAATATCCTAGTTTATGCCACTAAACAAACCAATTGCGAAAATAATCTCAAGTCGTCGTCCATGAACCTAGAGACTTGTTGAATGCAAATTGTTGGACTATTTAATCATTGTAATGGTTGACGACATCCCATGTTTTGATTGCATGTTTACTTGAGTGTTCAAGCATCATGGGGGGTTGAGAGAAATGTTGTTATCCTCCCCACTGATTTAAATTTCTACATTTGACGGGTTGAGCTCATAATGAGTATATTCTTATAATGAATTCAAGCCATGTTATTTAAGAGGTCCTTGAGGACCAAAATATGTATACTCCTCATACATGTTTAAATGGGATGGTGGGGGGGGGGGCGCGTTTTCAATCTTGACCATTGAAAGGTCATACCCATCACCAATGTTGTTGGATAGAAGGCAGGCCCCCAAAGGGTCTAGGTCATATACATATATGTATTTATGCATGTATGTATGTATTGACATAGTTATTATTACACTGTGGGATTATGTGGAATCTCAACTGTTAATGGTGAGGAATATAAAATTTGTAATGGTTGAGAGCCCTTAATGGGACCTAGGACACGAGGACATCCGAGGAAATATGAGTTTTTTTTCTAAGTAAAAATCCTTTCAAACAGGTCGATAATCGCATGTGGGACCTACCAAATCGGGGGTCAAGTTAGTCAGCTAGGCTAGGTAGGTTGGAACTAGAAGCAAATAGGTCCTATCGACCTATTGGGTGGGACCTGCTAGTTGGGGTTGGGACTTTGGCCAATGCCACGCCTTGTGTTTTTGATGCAATGGGTCGAATACTGATTGTTTAAAAGTGCTTTTGTTCCATGTGGATCTGCCCACGGTGGTAGAAGAACCACGTAGGCTCCATGGAAGATGCCCCATGGGACCACTGTTGATGTGGAAAGTTTTGTGGGCCTAACTTTAAATGAGATATCTTTTGATCGACCCTACGTCGAATCAAGTCAAAAATTATATCACTTGAAAGGTCTTGACAAGATGAATTCGATAATATCATTTGTTTCTATTTGTAAGGTAGTTGAAAAATGAGAAATTTTATGACCCCATTTCCATGACAAGACTATGGAGGTTAGGTCATCGCGGTAATTGCCTTATTAAATCCTTATTGTGATTTATGGTTGGTAATGGGGTGTGTTACACGTTGTAGGCTACAATAGATATTTTAGTGTTTATTTGATCTCTAGTACTGGTGGCTCCCTAATGCTTCGACATCCTCTTCAACTAGAGGAAGAAGAGGCTCTTGACATTATTGACATGGAAGCTAAGGAACTAGAGTGGGAGAGCTTTAAGGAAAATTTGGGGAACAAGTAGGCAAGGGGTGGTGTAGGGGAGCTTGTAACACCCACTTCCCACATATACCCAAGTAACCGAACAACCAGGGTAAACATGCAACGAGAGGCTACTAATATGAGATCCAAACTCCTAGATGACCTTAAGGAAGAGGAACCGACGGAAACAATACAAACACACCTTACACAACATCAACAAAATCCCTAGGAGGTAACCCAACTTCCAGATCCCTGACCCCTGAGGTAGACCAAATTTTTGACCCTTTTGGACCATAGTCGCAGAGGTTCCAAGGTAAGGTAGCAACTGTGAGCCTATAGCCACAGGCACAACATAGCAAGCATGCGGTCAGGGCCCCAATTAGTCAGTTTTGTCCCTATAACTCTGGTATTTGTACCACCTTTTTAGCCCCAAAGCCTAGGACACTGCCCAGAACTTCATGAAACTTTAGGAGATGATAAATAACATTAAAAAAAAGGGTATGGAAGCAATAACATCATCGGGAACTCATATGGACCCCTCCTATCCATGACAATAATTTCTTCAAACATATCACAAACAATGAATCTATAGGTGTAAATAGAAAATTGAAACATAGGGGTCTCATACTTATCTCAGAATCGCTAAGAAGCATTTCTCCCTTACATTATTAGCTGCAATACAATCTATTTGACAATCGATACATTGTGCATTCATTTATAAGTAAAAACATGGGTAGATTGTTATGTATATTTTATTAATTATTAGTTAGATATAGTTATCTTAGGTTTTATTAAGTGAAAGGGCATGATCAAAGATCATGCCTCTTCGCCAAGGGACACCATAAGGCTATATTTAAAGCATTGGTGATCCTCACTTGTAATCATATCTTTCATCTTTTATCAATAATAATATATACTTATAAAGTTTACCAGAGTTTTTACACTCCATTGGTATCAGAGCCATCGCTCTTCGGGATCTGTGTGATCACCCAGAATTAAGGAATTACAAGAAAATTCCAAAAGTGCAGTTTTTTTAAAAAACCAAGTGCTTGTGGGTAGCAACATTTGTTTTTTTTAAAAGAAGAAGGAAGAAATATATATATAAAATAAAAGAGAGAAGGAAAGTTAACATAAAGGGGGAAATAAATTAAAAGGAAAAAAAAATATTTAAAAGAAAATAGTTCCAAAAGAAAAAAAGAAAAAGTAAAAAGAGATATATATATAAAGAAGTACATATACGTACATGTGAAGACAAAGTAAAAAGAAATAAGGAAGAGTAATTGCTCATGGTTTACAAGTTCGTGGTTTTGGAGCCCATGGTAATTGCCCATGGTATTAAAACCCATTCACCCTTTTCAAAACAACGTGACTTTTTAAAAAAAACGTGACTTTTCAAAGTTAACAAAATTTTTTCCCCATAATTATATATATATATAATTATTATTATTTGAATTATATATATAATAATAATAATAATAAAAATTATTATTATTATTTCAAAAAAAATTAATTTAATTAATTAATTAAATATTAATTAATTAAAAAAAAGGGGAAAAACTAGCAAAAAAATATTCCCCACCTCATACACGTTCAATGTCTTCATCGATGTCGATGGCCGAATTTCAGAAGAAATTGGTGGATCTCGAGAAACAAATCAATAATAATTCCGAAGAATTCGGAAAAAGATTAGTCGATCTTGAAGGTACAGTTGCAGGACACTCCGACGACATCAAAAAGGTTCATGACATGACAAATCGAATAGAAAGACAAATGTGGCTAAATCATCATGAGACCAAAGAACTCTTCAATAAGCTAAATGATAAGATAGATAAGTTAAGTCAGACACAATCTCCAATATTCCCAAATTTCGAACATAATCAACTAAACAATTCAGCCAATTCAGATCATCATCATGAATATAACATGTTTAAAAAAGAGCGATTAAATGAGGTTGAATTGGAAATCAGCTCGCATGAAGGCTATAGTGTTGAACCACCTAGAAGTAGAGACTTTGAGATCAACCATGAAAATTATAGAGCTGAGAAACCAAGAGAAGAAAATGCAACTCAATCCACTAATAAAGCCAGTAATGCAGCAAAAGAGGTTATTGAGAACGTTTATATAAATGAAAATCCAATGGCAGAAAAATAAACAATGTTGGAATTCAACGTGACTTCTATCACAGATGCAACAATAGACGTAGTCATTGAAAATGAAAGAAACCATGAAAATGCAGATGCTTATAAACAACAAAATGTTTCATCCCCGGAATTGAAAGAAAAATGTGAAGACACAAACACATCCGAAGCCACTGATACAGTGCCAGAAGTTGTTAAGGACTTCGATGATGAAGCAGATATGGTTGTTAAGAAGGAAGCGTTTGATGATGAGGAGAAGTTTCATCGAACGATAATTTTTGGTAACTTACCTCTAAATCTAAAAAGGAATCACGAAAAATCACCAGAAGAAAAAGGCATAGTTTGGAAACACGAAAAATTCTTCCAAGACATGCCAATAAAAATACCTCCTAATAAAGAACATGAACATCCAATAGAAGTCAAGAAAGGGCCCGACCCTGTCAATATCAAATCTTGTCACTATCCACATCACCAAAAGATTGAACTTGAGAAGATGCTTCACGATATTTTTAAATGTGGGAAGCAAGAGCCCGCCACTCAAGAGACCCAGTTGTTCGTCAACATTGTCCATCGTTACGTCTGCTTTGAGGACAAAGCATCTTTAAGAGAGGGGCAATGTTATGTATATTTTATTAATTATTAGTTAGATATAATTATCTTAGGTTTTATTAAGTGAAAGGACATGATCAAAGATCATGCCTCTTCGCCAAGGGACACCATAAGGCTATATTTAAAGCATTGGTGATCCTCACTTGTAATCATATCTTTCATCTTTTATCAATAATAATATATACTTATAAAGTTTACCAGAGTTTTTACACTCCATAGATCCATACATCATCACTGATAAAATACATGCTTATAACCAGCATAATAAAAACAGAAATACCATGGATACAAAAACAATAAAATCCACATAATAACAAGTGTATTTGCATACCAAACACCAAAGGAATGAGCTCTTCATTTCTGAATGTAAGAACCAACCAGAGATGGGACTACCACGTTCCACCTGATCATAGATTGGTTGAGCCAAATCTCTCTTCAGCCAATCACCCCTGTGCAATATTCCAAGCATGAATGTGGGACTCAAACCCAAAGAACCAACCAGGGAATCCCAAGGCTAAACCACCTCACCCTCATCAATCATAAATTGGGATTTTTCATGATCTACACTCGATCACTAGGCCAACACAACCATGGATATCACCAGATTCTCTCCACCTAAACCATGAAGAATTTTCCTGTCTCCTAGTCACTCGAACTTTACCGTAACCCACAGTCCGAATCAAGGGTCACTATGCCCTAAACTGAGACACCACCCTCTAGGATTTACCGTATATCCACTGATAACCGCCAAGGATTCCTAGGCCTAATCAAGGGCAAACACCTCTCAGGCTTGACCGCAATCCAATCTCAGATCACTAGGCCCTAAATCGATATAATACATAAATTGGTTATGTGTCATAAATAATAATAATATTCAGAGATCCACCTCACTCGGCTTTAAATCCATTATGTAATCCAGCTAAACCAAGACATGAGAACTCCACAACACCATGGTTATCCAAACATGGAAAGGCTAGGCTGAAAACATAGTCACACCTGGAAAAACCCATGCCAAGATAGAAAAGAACCACATGCAATACCATGCATGCCAGGTCTAGTAAGGAAAATACACATGCAAATCGATATCTACCAAGAATCGTGTTGTAGTTGCTTGTTTACTACTCCTCCTTTCTTGCTTCCTCCTTCTTCTTGCTTTATTTCATTTCTTGGTCCAATGCCAAAGTGCTCCAAGAAACATTAAGTGTCCAAGAGTGAGAGAGAGAGAGAGAGAGAGAGAGAATAATGAGAGCCATAAGTGTGAGCAAAATCTTACCAATTGATCCTCAAAAGCCTTTTTTTCAATGAAGCCTCTATTTTCTTCATTTTCCTCCTCACATGCAACCTGTAACCTTTCATCTCCCTTTTCTCCTAATTTCCATTATTTTCATAAATAAATGTGCCAAAATTAATTTTTGCCTTTTTAATGCCTTATCCATTTCCTTTGCCAATTTCCTTTAGCTATAATAAATGAAATGTACACCCGCTAGGATGTTTTACCCAACATTCAGCTTGGAATAAGTGTGTCATCAACCATGGTTATTATTTTTACCTTTATAATTTTTATTATATGGAATTTCACCATGGATGTTATAGAGCTTTCATATAAATACTAGAACATAATTAAAATATTATAGTCTGCCAGAGGATAAAATTGTGAACACCTCCAAATTAACGTAGAGAATGTACCAACATCAAGGACTTGATGGACAAATATTAGGTAACATAGAAATATAACTACTGCAACCCATCATAGGAAAAGGGAGTGGCCAACCTTGAGATCACTCAAAGGAATACCAACCACATAGGCCCATAATCGGGGACTGAGTCATAATGGAACATTAAATCTTATGAGCCAAGTTGATAGAGAAAGTTTTAGGTGAGGAGAGGGATAACTAAGTACCGAAAGGGAGAAGGAGAACCAATCACACCACTAAGTAGTGCTAAACCATAACTAGACTATAAACTTGCATGACAGAAGCTCAATACTGAAGAGAGTGTATACTAGGACAATAAATCAAAACCAAAACATTAATGAATGGATATGTTGAGATGAATAAAACCCACATACTAGAGTGAAATTATGAATGATATCATCCATCCTATTTCTCAAATTCATCACCATTTTTGAAGGGCCACCTAGAGTCACTAAGGTGCAATTATGCAAGTACGTGGGAAGAAATATCCTAATCTATGCCACTAACCAAACCAATTGTGAAAATAATCTCAAGTCGTCGTCCATGAAACCAGAGACTTGTTGAATGCAAATCATTGTGCCATTTAATCATTTTAATGGTTGACGACTACCATGTTTTGATTGCATGAATTTACTTGAGTGTCCAAGCATCATGGGGGGTTGAGAGAAATGTTGTTATCTTCACCACTGATTTCAATTTCTACATTTGACATGTTGAGCTCATAATGAGTATATTCTTGTAATGAATTCAAGCCATGTTATTTAAGAGGTCCTTAAGGACCAAAACATGCGTATTCCTCATATAATGGAATATAAAGATATTTCTTCAAGGAAAAAAATCTAAACAAATATAACTCACTTCAAGAGAAATATCATCTCAAGCAAATCCTTAAAACCATAATTATTTCAATAATAAAATAAATTGAACATTTTACAAAGAAAACCACCTGTACTGACAATTTGTACTTTAACATCAATACCTCCCTCTTTTACATTCAAGGAACGAATGACAAAATCTCCAAACTTATTATAAAAATATCTACAATACAATTAAATATATATATACATATATATATACATATATATACATATATATATATATATATATATATATATATATATATATATTTGTAAGCTAATACAAAATTTTGCCATTAATAAAATAAATATTTACGTTTAGATCATGCTTATCAAAAAATGACTAATATGGGATTGCAATACTCTAACCAGATATCTCAAGATAGCATATGAGCTACCAAAAACAGGAAAAGACTAAACTAAATCATCATCATTGTTTTACAAAACATTGCCTAGGTAGTAAGAGATATGTTCCCAAACCAAGAAGTGGCAATATTTTGGTTACAAAATTTCAAAAATTGAAAATGGAATGCCATCCATAACAAAGAATCCCAATGAAGGCTGGTGATCAGTTCCTTAGGTTGATGTTATGTTATCCATGAGATTCACTATTTCGTAGTTGAAGCTTAGAAGAAAAACCAAATCTGAACTTTGCATAAACAACAATATCAGTTAGTCTGAAATGACCATCGAAGAAACAAGAGCCCCATTAGTTGGTGGATCAATATTGGGAGTTGAAGCTAGGTTGACGGGCTAGACATCAATTATAGAAGCAGTATTGATGAGGTTCTTAGAATTAGAATTGGAATCAAACACTGCATAATTTTCTACCCATTGTAGACGTCTGAGTATATAATCCAAACAATAACGAACGATCATGAGGAGTCTATTGTATCTTTGAAGATAGTTCTAGGCTCGGGAACTATGCCAAAGCATCTAAGTGAGTGATTTATATGGATGACCAATGATTCAAACCATTCACACCTATACAATCTAAAAGCTTCAGAGATTTTTCAAAGTGCTCATCTTCAAATCTAATAACATAATATTCTTCAATTGATCATGACAAATGAAAGGAGAAGATATTTGATAATTAAACATTCCTCCTGAATACTTAATTTAAGTGTATAGAAATTTCTACAACCAACACATATATTGATCAGGAGTTCATAATTTTTTCTCAAAATTCAAAGTTATAGGATTGGCTTGAAACCAGAATGGTTGCGTAGATCTCGTCTTTCTGATTCCAGTGCCGCGAACGGTTCAAAAAACAATGTCGTATGAGGAAGATATTGTGTTCTGATCGAAATGCCAAATAGGTAAAATTGCGACAATTTGACCAAGTTTGATAGGGATGCACAGTCAGCAAAAAAGGGAATATTCCTCGAAATATTCCCTCCACTGAACCAATCGATGGTTGACAAGTGTCAGGTTTTTATTGGTTATACGAGTTTGGAGGAGCCAATCAAAAGCTGCCACGTGGCCAACCTTGAGGCTACCACGTTGCTCTGAAACCGCATGTTAAAATTTTGTGAGGGTTCGCAGGAATCGACACCCAGACCTCCCTCCGGGCACGCACATGGCTTACCAACTACTCTACGCATTAGTGCTTAACCATATATGGAGTCGGGTTTGTATTATTATGCGTTGAAATGGCGTTTGGGGGTTGGGAACTATTGACGGTCCTAACCCGCCAGCGGTCCCATTATGTATGGTCACATTGCAATTGTTAATGCCAACGCCTCCACGCGGTTAGCACTAACCGACTACAACAACCCGCGGTTCAAACGAACACAACCACAGTTTATTGCGTTAGTTCAGCTAACCATTACGATAATCCGCGGTTTGGGGGTGCGCATGTGACCACCACCCAACCACAACATTAAATGTGCAATCAAGTCAGCGTAAGAGTGAGCGGGCGTGCCTAAATTGGTGGCCTAGCCCAATTTTAACTTTAGTGAAGTGGAGTTCTCCACTTTTAGTGGAGCTTTCCTAAGTGAAACTGGGCAAAAGTGTAGGAGGCCCAATTTTTGACCATTCTGAGTGAATGAAGAGTCAATTTTAACTAATTGGAGCATTCTGGAGCCATTGGTGCAGAGAAAACAACCATTAGAGGACTGTAACTACATGTAATAGCAAAATTTTGAGCATAATAAAAGATGGACAAGCAATTGGGAGCTAGACCAGCAGATGTAGCCCAGGAGGGGTGAACTGCTTCATCATGCCTGCTATGTAGAAATCATGTGGTGACTTATTTCTTCGTTTTAAACTGTTGTTCGGTGTTATTTATGCTTCTAATTCACTAAAAATAATCTACAAATAATGGACAAGCACCTTAATTCTTATGCAAACTAATGAACTGATTATGCACATGTTTTTAAAACTGAAAGGCACAACAAAATTTAACAATCATTTCATATCATATATATTCAATAAATGATAGAAGGCAACGATTAAATGATTCAAAGGTACCAATTTAAACAACCTGTTCAATTAGTTATTCTCAGTAATGATTATAACTTTGCAGTGGGTTTTCGGGAAAGTCAATCCTTAACTTAGCTCTACGCTAACTGCTATATTACCTTGAACATATGATGAAAAATAAAAGTGATTATACTGGAAAAAAATCACATGAGCATAAATGCTGCTAAAACTAAAGTCAGAAGCCTTTGATTATCTTCAAAATTTCCAGAAAAATACAATGATATGTCTTGGTTCTCTCAAAGGATCAACCCTTGTTACTTGGAATTAGAATGTATATATAGAGTGTAATTCAAGAATATCTAACTTAATACAATCTTTTACAAAAAAATAAGTTTTATCCAAATAATTTGGATATTTCCAATCAATACAACTCAAAATAGGGTTTCTGGAACTGATTATGTGGAAACAACACACTATTTGATGATGTTTTTCGTAATTGTTACCTTAAAATCTGACTCTATTGATTCTACTAATTCTGATCTTGTCTTTTATGTAATTCCATCTAAGAATTTGCTTTCAATTTACTCCAAAAGTTTGAGGAACTTATCCCATTTCTCATCATCTTGGCATGAAAACTTGTTACCCTCCTCTATGCTTCATCCAACTCAGTGTAATTTTCAAAAGTTGGCTTAGTAATAAAAATATGATGAGCCTCATGTGAAATAAATAAATGATTTTCCAAACCTTCAACAAAAGCATTGCCCTCGATAATCCCCTTTACCTTAGCAAAATTTAAGTTATCTTTTGTTATGTCATGTAACTTGTATTGGTAATTCTCCTCTAGGATCAATTTGCCAAGATAATCTCTTAAGGATGGGATTCCTTTTTTTTGAAGGATAGAAGACTTTCTATGCAATTTTTTTATTTGAGTTTCTAAGTTTTTACATTTTTTTTTCCAGTTGTAACATCAAATTCCTTTATGTTAACACCTTTATGACTTCTAAGACTGCATCTGTGGATCCAAGTGGATATTGGTGGCCACCCGCATATTCCACTTGGACCCCCACCATTGTTTCTTTCAGTTTTTCATTTTCCTTAATTGTAGCACAATTTACTATTTTGACAAATTTTCGGGTCCTGAATTTCCGAAGCTGTTTTGAGGTCCTAAACGACGTTTTTGGGGAAAACAGGGAGCAACATGGATCTTTAAACAATGTTGTTCACTCGAAAGTTGCAATCCTTAGATAGATATTTCTAACAAGGTATTGTGCGTGTCAAATAGAGATCGTATGCCAAATTCACGTCCCCGGGAATTTGATGTACCAATTTACCCAAACGGGGCCCATAGTTTTGGAGCTTCATCTCCTAGGGTTAGGTTTTTGGATGTTACTGTTTTCCATTGTTTCTTAATAATAAATAGGCCTTCGAGCCTCATTGTAAGATAGTTCAGAGGCATGTCGCCGCCGCATCTCTTCTCGACGATAAGCTGCCATCACCTGAGCTAATTTATTTTCCATTCTATCTATAAGCATTTTCCAGTATTTGATATTAATGAAATGAAGTGTTATTCCTCCTACATCTCCGCGATTATGTTTATTTCTGTATTTTATTGAGTTCCTACATAAGTCTAGATCAGTGGTATCATCCAGGTCTGCGATTTCTCAATATTTCTTTGCATGTTCCCAATGAGGTCAGTGTATAAGGAGTAAGGCTCGATTTGGTTGAACCTTTGTAATATCAGCCTCGCAAACCTCGGCGGCCTCTGATGGCGGAAGAAAATAAAGACGAGGGAGCATGAGATCTTATCAAAATATTTCTCAGGCAGGCCCTCGAGAAACAAAGCAACGTGATGATGGATAACTTTGCCCAGATCCTTCAACAAATACCCATCAGCCATATACCTTCATCAAGTAGCCACTCTAGAGGCGCCACTCCTTTTAAAGTACAAGTAAACTTTGAAATTCCCATATTTGAGTGCCAAATAGATGCATATGTCATAGATAGATGGTTGAATCTATTAGAAGGATATTTCTTGGTACATGACTTTTTCAATCATGAAAATATTACTTTTTCACTCCTCAAATCCGCTCCCCATGCCAAGGACTAGTGGGAAACGTACTATGAGCAAAAGGACGAGAGGGAAACCTCCCTGTTCTTAGCTGCACCAACTTGGAATTATTTCCGAGAGGCCATCAAGGAACAATATTATCTCATGGGAAGCTATGAGGACAAGTACATACAATGGACTATGTTGCGGCAACAAAGGGATCAACATGTGCATGAGTTGATGACTCTATTCCATACCCTGCCCACAAAGTTGGGTATCAAATATTTGAAGAAAAATTTGGTGTTGAAGTACTACAATTGTCTGCACATATACATTCAGGAGGAAATGGAGTTCCTCGACATCTCCTTGCTTGGTGCAGCATACCAGTATGCTGCCAAGACTGAGAAGAATTTCGAACAAAAGAAGTGAAACTTTGGATCTGCGAATTAGAAGCAAGGGAAAGGCACCCCCAAATTACTGAACAAAGGACAAATCCAAGGTGGGGTGGCCTAGGACAACCCGTCAAAGCCATAAGCAAAGAACAACACTGCAAATCCAAAGAAGGACACAGGAAAGTGGTGTGAGTTCCATAAGAGATACACTCACAACATAAGTGAGTGTCGGCCCAATCAGTCACTAGTGGTCGAGTTGAAGGCTTCTGAATCAGATGCATGTTCTGAATTTGAGTCAAAACCTGACAATGGGAATGACAAAGGGAAGCAGATTATAGATGTGGAGCCCAACACCACTATTTCCACCACCAATATCTAGAAGGAGGAACCCAAAGATCCAGAGGAGGCAGATTGCCTCTTCCATTCCCAGATGTGGGTGAAGGGTTCCCCACTACAGTTCATTATCGACAATAGGAGCCAAAGAAACCTTATTTCAGCAGAGTTTGTGAAGCGGTTGGCTCTGGCGACCACAACACAACCACAATCGTATACCATCGGGTGGATTCACCAAGGACGGGATCTCCACCTCAGCCAACAGTGTCGCCTTCCCTACAACATCAAGCCCTTCACGGATGAGGTATTATGTGATATTTCTCCTCTTGATGTTTGTGATGTATTATTAGGCCAACCATACACGTGGAAGCGACATGTTGTGTATGAGTCTAGGCCTCGCGATGTTATTGTTACTTTGGGTAATAAGCTGTACAGGATACCAGAGATAGCACAACCTTCCGCCATCTCTTTGATCACTGCAAAAACAATGTAGTAAGCTCATTTCCAAAACTGGTAAATTTATTTTCTTGTTGATATGCCCCCACGACAAGAAGAAGACTATAGCCACGAACTCTAGATATGGATCCTCCACACGGAAACAACAGATGGACAAGGTCGTGGAGGAGTACAGGGACATCTTCACCTCACCCGTAGGGGTACCTCTGTGTTTTCAGGTCAAGGATTCCATTGATCTGACCCCAGGCACACAAATACCCAATGGACTGATCTATCAGTGCTCTGTTATGGAGAACAATGAAATCAAGAGGCGGATTCAGGAGTTGTTGCAGAAAGGTCACATTCGGCCGAGTTCATCGTCATGTGGGAGCCCGATCGTGTTGGTGAAAAATAAGGATGGGACTTGGAGACTTTGTATTGACTATCGGGCGTTGAACAAGATCATTGTCTGGAACAGGTATCTGATCTTGCAGATTGATGACCTTATGGACCAACTAAAGGGGGGGAAATATTTCAGCAAGATCAACTTGAAGTCTGGGTATCACCAGGTACTAATCGAACCCTTTGATGTGTGGAACACTATCTTCAAAGCCAAGGAGGGCCTTTTTGAATGATTGGTCATGCCTTTCGGGTTGATGAATGCTCCTGAAACCTTCTTGAGGTTGGTGAACGACATCTTGCAACCATTCACCAACTCATTCGTGGTGGTGTATTTGGATGACATCTTGATCTTTAGCCAGAGTTGGGAAGAGCACCTTTACCGCATTCGTGAGGTCCTCCAAACACTGCGGCAACACAAGTTGTGTGCCAATTTGGAGAAACGTACTTTTGGCATAACCTAGGTTCAATATATGGGATACATTATTAATGAGAGGGGGGTGCATGTGGACCCATCCAAGATACAGGTCATTCGGGTTTGGTCAACTCCAACCACTCTAATAGAGCTCTGCATCCTTTTGGGTCTTGCTAATTTCTACTGCAAATTCATGTTGGGGTTCTCTCATATCACTTGGATTTTGATTTAAGTCACCAAGGGAGGAGCGAAAGCAAAATTCTTTTGGTCTAAACCTCAACAGAAGGCGTTCATAGAGTTGAAGCATCACCTCTGCTCTGCACCAGTGCTCACATTACCAGACTTGCAACAACCATTTGAGATTGAGACATATGCCTCTAACTATGCTATTGGGGCAGTACTTACTCAGCAGGGGAATCCAATGGCATATCATAGTGAGACACTTTCAGACACAGTATGAAAGTATCCCACCTATAACAAAGAAATATATTCCATTGTGCAGGCATGCCGACAATGGAAGAATTACATTTTTGGGAAGGAAATGGTCATACACACAGATCACCGACCCCTGCAGTTCATACAGACAAAAGGGAAGTTGCAGAACGATCGCCATCAGAAATGGTCCACATACTTGCAACATTTCCATTTATCAAGTACAAGAAGGGAAACACAAATAACGTTGCATATTTCCTCAACTAACCGCTAATCATAGCTTTAACCAATGTGCTCGACTCTTGTGGGAATGAGAATTCGCGTTGGCTGCATCTCTACAAAAGTGATCCAGAATTCGGCAACACATACCAGACGCTCCTGGAGGGTAAGAAAGTTCCAAATTTTCACCTCCAAGATGCACTGTTATGCCACCTGGGAAACCTCTATGTTCCTTCAAACTAGCGTACCAAGAATATTTGGGAAGTGCACTATAGTTAGGTCGTTGGAAATTTTGGGGTCGAGAAAACAGTAGCAGTACTGTAGAAGTATTTCTATTGGTAAAACCTTCGACATGATGTTGGAAAATACATAAGATCCTGCACTGCTTGCGCCATTTCCAAAATGACCATCAAGAAGAAAGGCCTATATAATATGATGCCTACCCCTAGTCGACCATGGGAATCCATCTCGATGGATTACATGTCGAGCCTTCCTTCTACCAAGCATGGAAATGACTACGTTTTTGTGGTCATCAATAGATTCTCTAAAATATCCATTATGGCGGCCTACAAGAAGAATATCATAGCAGGAGCCACTGCTAAACTCTTCTTTGAACGAGTGTGGGTACACTTTGCGATCCCATAGTCCATTATCTCTGATCAGGATAGCATGTTGCTCAATACATTTCGGTTAAGTCTTTGGTCGATGTTGGACACTAAGCTCACTAAGTCCACAACTTTCCACCCACAAATTGATGGCTAAACAGAGGTCGTCAACAGGATGATCATACACATTATGCGCATGTACAACTTGAAACATCCATGCACATGGGATGAAAGCCTCTCCTATGTCTAGCACAACTATAATCGGGCTCTCCACAGCTCATTTGGCCACAAACCCTTTCAGGTGGGCTTGGGATTCCAGCCACTATGTCCGATTGATGTGGCCATACCACTTGTAGCTACTCAGGCAGATTCAACTCATGTCCAGTCCAAATCCAACAAGGCGAACAACTTCATTGAGTACATTCAACACATCCGCCAACAGGTCCATGACATATTGGATAGAGCCAATGCTAAGTACAAGTAGCGACATGATAAGCATCGGGTGCCACACAAGTTCCAGGTGGGCGACAAAGTTTGGCTACATTTTCAGAAGGAGCTCCTCATTGGGCCCCATCGCAAGCTTCACCCACTACGATATGGGTCATACATCATCACCAAGTTGATAAGGGACAATTTATTTGAGTTCAACATTCCACCTTTCCTTGGTCTACACCCAATGTTCAATGTGGATCGCCTTCGACCTTACTTTCCACCATTGTTGGACACATTCGACATTGCAGAACAACTCACACCAACAGAGTTAAATCGTGACTGCATAAAACATGCCACAACTGATCGGATCATGGACACACAGATCAAAAACACTTTGTTGACAGACCCGAAGACAAACCCCAATGTTTATAAACTGACACAGAGATCAATAAGTTGTAGGCATACCGATGAGGACTATATCATCCCCAAAACTAACAATGCACAATACTAAACAACACCCATAACGACTAAAACCCTTATAGGACACAAACCCAAGCAGGGATAAAAGATTCACCAAGCATGAAGAGAAATCGACTGTGGATTGCAATGACTTTGATAATTTCCAATTACTTGTAGTCGAAAAAAAATGCGAGAAGTAACCTTGGTTTTTATATTGGCCAACTTGAGAGGCTTGGAGAGACAATACCCTTTAACGTCATAGACATAATTTGAAATAACATAAATGCCCACTTAGTACACTACCTGAGCTTCCTTACCTAGAGATCAAGTTTTGTTACTAGACACAACAAAAGGAAATTGGTGGCGACAATTTGACACAAAAGGACAACCCACAAGACACAAAGACAAATAATTAGCTACAACAGATGAGCGTTTGCTACCGACACCAACAATAAACAATGTGGCCCAAAATTAAGCATATTAAGCCTTAAAATTTCCCATTGTAGCATTAGAGATACTAAGATTAAACATATGGAGTCATGGTAAAGGAGAATGTTAAAACCCGATTGAAAAATTCCCCGAATACCACACCCCACTTACCAAAACCGGGCAATTAAAAGAGATACCTGGAAAGTCGAGGCCTTGGAGCGCTGATGAAGGAAGCACGACCACCAAATTGAAAATGAGCCCTGAGGTTGCACTATACAGGAAGAGGATGAAAAACATTGACGTCTTTCAAAACTTTGAAAGCCCTTGAAGCAAGAAAGACTTAAAACCCCAATTCCCTCCTTTGGGTAGGCGTATTTCAATCCACCAAGAGATGGCCTCGAACACACCCAAAATACAATACCAAACATCACATGATAAACTACAACACGAGCACCATAAAGCTTTTCTACCTCTCTCAATAATCCCACGTACACTCGTCAACATGTGAATAATCCATCTCGTTTATAACGACAAGAAGATGAAAAATGCCATAAGAGCAAGATACCGTTAATCTTCCATTGAAGGACGAAGATAAGACAAATGTTAACTATGGCACACTTGTTAAGGAAGATATTCCCTCTATGTTGCAGGCAACCATTAATGCGCTGAGAGCGTGCATCCTTCCCTTCCATAATGGAGCGCGTCAGAGCCATTATAGCAACCCCACCTAATACTAAATAAATCACATTAAAGGCGATGAAAAAAATAATGAATTATAAGGTTCCTCTCCCATTACCCTCGTATATTGATGAGAACACACTAGCGATTGTTGATATTATTTGCTCACACTATAGTGCCTCCACATATTTCACTCGCGCTGACACTTGCCATTAGCAATACATATTCTAACAAGAAATTAATTTGTGTTTGTTCCCACCCCATCAGAAACGCTTAAAAATATCTTCAACAACAGAAACACATAAATAACCCCTTCATAAAAAGTCAATAGAAAATCACATGCATGAACAAACCTACAAATATTTGAAGAATAAATTAAAAAAACACATTCACAATACCTATCGTAACCATACTTCCCAATACACCTTAGGAAAGCATGCCAACCACATTAAACACTTCATATGCTAGGAATTTGGCTGCTTTAATCCATAAAATGTATATAAGAAATTTTTTAAAACAAAATAAATTTCTACATAGTTTATCTTAATCATATAAACCACTGAAATAACGCAACGCCTATAAACTTAATAACAAAAACACCTTACAAAAAAACACTCCGACCACATTAAACACTTCATATACTTTAAAACAAAATAAAATTCTACATAATTGATCTTAATTATGTAAACCATTGAAATAACACAACACCTATAAACTTAATAAAAAAACCAAAAACAAAAAAACACAACTATAAACCAAATTACATTCTCCATTAATTTTAAAATTAAAAATTATTTTTTCATATTTTATATATATATATATATTTTTTTTTCATTTAACTTTATTTAAAATTTTCCATAATCTAATTATTCATTCAATTTTTTTCTTCAGTGTATGAAATTGTTGAAATAATACAAATCTCTTCGACGCTCAATCACTTTAAAAAGCGGTGTCTTCTTGTTCTCTTAAGTGGTTAGCTTTCATTTTCATTTTTATATATATTCTTTCTTCCATTCACCTTTTGATTCAACTTTTTCATTTTCACGTGTTCTCTTTATTTTTTTGATTTCTTCATCCTTTCTATACGTCTAGTTTTATCTTAATCATTATTAATCCTTTTTTTTTCACTTTATTTATGTGAGTTAAATTTTCATATATAAAGAGTGTAATATATTGTTTATAAAAAATAAATTTAAATAAAAAAAATGATGTTATTATTTAATTATTTAAATATAATTTATATTTAAAATAATATTAATAATTATTAGATATTATTTTTGAGATTTAACTGCGTTAAGTAAGTCATTCATCTATGATCATTTTCATAAGAGATAGTTGTAAGTGATTAATTTCTCGTGATTTTTGAATAGTCCACTTAGCACTCATTGATGATGAGGATGATGATGAACGTCCACTAGGACCAATGTGGTCTATCAGATCTCAAGAAAAGAAAAATAATTTAATTGTGATTCTTCAAAATCTTGTTTATGTGATAAAAAAGGAGAGAAAAAAGCGCTCCAAGATTGCTATAGTTGGATTGTCTCAATAGGTCAAAAAGATTGGAAGTGTCGCAGATGTTAGTGAATTGAGAGCGGTTGTGAGTAAGAGCCAGACACTCTAAAATGAAGTGGTTTTCATCTTCCACCTTCTTAGTATCGCAAATCTAGCAGATTCTATCATCCCAAGGAGTCTTGGGAGTAGACCACCGCCTGGTTTCACTTTGAAGCTCATGAGAATTAGTTCTTATCATAGCGATGCTTATTTTTTTCTTAGTGCTGGTCAACACAAAGAGATAATTCTGGTTATCAAGGGTGGGGTTGATTACCCCCTTATAGTATCTTAGCTTCCTTTTACCCTCCAACTCTTTAACATCCCACAACTTGTCCTTAAAATTAGAGGTAATAGTATCTTTGATGCTATCTTTGCTTTCCATGATGATCTCCTCCTTAATCCTCCAATGGTTGAGCCATGACTGAGCATCCTTTTGCCACTCGCGCTTGGGGTGGAGGTGGAGATTTTGACTAAAGTTAGAAGCAATTTTTGGGAGCCTCTTGGATTCCACATTGTAAAGCTTCTTCTTATACACTAGATATCTAACCATAGTCGTACTTTCAATGGGGTAATGCCAACTTCAATCAAGAGGATAGGATAAGGAGTATTTCCCTTGATCTTTAGGTTGTAGGTTATGAATTGCTTTTGAATCATCTCAACCTTTCTCCACGACTCTCTAGATATATTGTAACCCCAAACTTCAGCTCTGTATAAGAAAACAGGAGTGACGAGAATATCAAAGATAAACATTTTTTTACTCCAAATGAAAAAATTGATCAACTTACAATTGTTTCCAAACTAATAAATTTAAAACTAATAAATTTATTTTAAATATATATTTTTTTAAAATTTTAATGTGGTTCAAGTTTGATGGTAGCAACACCTATGGTAATTATTCTGGCATATCTACCCAAAGTCATTACTCGATTTCTTCGTGAGACTCATTAATCCAAAAACATTGACCATGTAACCTTCCATTAACAAAATACTATACAAAATACTTTTAGTAAAAAAACTTAACCAATTAAAATAATAAAAAATAAAACCTTTTTTTTAATAAAATTAACTACATAATAACATAAATATTTTAAAATTTAAATTAATTATAAGTATACGGAGTTGGCCAAAATTGATGGAATCTGGGCTAAATAAATTTAAGAAGTCTTTTATAATGTTTGAAACATAATTTTGATAATGGAAATGGATTCAACACCATCAAAAACCTTTAATACACTTAAAATATGAAAATTTGATAGTTATAACAAAGATTTACAAAAATCCCTACCCAAAGAAAAAACAGTCTAATTAGAGTACGGCTAAATATACTACAAAACATTTAAATATTTTGTGAACAAACATTGTAAGAGGTCCACGTTACCTTGAAGTTGGAAATGACCCATGGCTCCACTGGCTGGTAATACCTATAATTTAAGACAAGTTTTGCCTTTATATCCGCAAATTTTGGAATTCGCGGATACAACTCGCGGAAATGGCGACACTATTTCTGTAATTGTTCGTATAAACACTAATAAAATTCTCATATTTTAATTCCGAAGATCGAGGAATGTGGATATTACCTTTCGCAGTTGTTTCAAACGGTCAAATTAGCAGTTATGTACTCCTCTCATGTACTGTGGAACATACTGAGCAACTTCAATTCTTCTTGAGAACCCAGTTGCAGCATTTCCCTATAAGAGTCCTTCGAAGAATCTGTTGCTTCTTATTCTCAAGCTGCAGCAATGGGGATATCCAATTCTTACGAGGAAGCTCGAAAACAGCGATTGGAGGAGAATAAGAAGCGCATGGAGGTAACCCTTATATATACTCATTGTGTAACAGAACCAGTTGTATGAACCACTGTAATTCCATTGATAGTTTTTCCTCTATGAGTGGGTGATTTATGAAGGATCTCGGGCTCACAAAGCTTCGCAAAGGCATTCAGGCGGTGGCCTCTGCTTCCAAATCGCAGGTATGCTTAAAAAAATTGCGCGATATCATGTTTGCTTTTGAGACACCAGGTTACAGGGTCGAGACCTTAGTCTTTTCGTCTTGCTTTTGTTTTGGGTACTACGTTTGACATGACCGGTTCATATTGGTTCCCGAATTTCTGTGGCTGAAAATGCTTAGATTTTGCATTTGCATCTGTTTTTCCAGACGCGGCAGGTGATGAAGCCCCGGAGACTGAAAGAAGAGGAAGGGCTACTTCTAGAGCGACGGTGTTCGGCACGTGTTTCACGTCTCCCCGCTCCCATTTATTGTGAAGTAAGCTCTACAAAACAAGTCCTTAATAGGGCTTCCTTTGGCTTAGGAGTGAGGTTCAGGGTATCTATTCTGCTAAGGGATTTGCACCTTGCCCCATTCCTTTGAAACTCATATCATACTGATGGGAAAACCACAGCCAGAAGGGAACTCTGGTGGATGGCTATATAGTTGGTTGACTTCACCTTTGAATAAATACCCTGTTAGCATTGTCATTAGTTTTACTCTGTTTTGGTGTATCCTTTTCCTAGTTATGCTTTCATGTTATATTTAAATTTATAACTAATTACACTTTTGCTTTTATCTTTTCTGTGAGATGTGTTATGTGCTCTTTTTATATTCCTCCAGCCTTATTGCCCTGTTCTGGTCATTCACGGACATTATTAAATTTCAATTCTGTTTTCTCTGTTAGGAGAATAAAACTGTTTGGAAATTTGGTAGGCACGGCTGTGGTTAAGTAGTACACGGGTGGTGTTTGCCTCGATTGATCTAGTTATATTTAAATGTTACTTTTTAATATTTAAGTTTAAAATTAGTTACTGTTTTACTCTATTTTCGCTGCAATATTTGTGTTATGTACTTTTAAAATATTTCTTGTGTCTCATTGAACTACTTTGATAATTCTAGGATAAAGTTGTTTATAAAACTGGTTAGTTGCGCCTGTGCTTTAGTAGTAAACAGGTGGGAGTTTACTTCCACTGGTCTATGTTCAGTTCCCTGTGTTTTTGATGCTTGCAGCTCTCTCACCTACCTGAGAATCCCCAAAATAATATATCTAAGGAGGTTTCTATCTGCTCTGGCCAAAAATTATGTGTTCTCTCTCCAAAAAAAAATCAAAGCTGCTACGAAGATTGGGTTCCTTTGAATACACCTTTCTAGACCAATATCAAGGACACTTTGAAAGTATGGCCATTTTCAAATATTGGTTTGGGAACAATATACTAACGTTGCCACTTAAGCTTGGGTGGGAGGTGCAGGGCATTCACTCTATAAGTTTATTTAGTTGTATCATGAGTTCTGCTAACATGGCATATTGCTTCCTTTTGTGCATGTTTTCTGGCAGGTTGATGACTTTTCTCGTCCTCAAAAAAGGTAAATTGTTCTGTGTTTCAATATTTGCAACTCCTCTTTTTGAGCTGGAATACCAACTATTGATGCAAATTTCTGAGATATGAAGTTGGGCATTTATGGCAGAACAAAATTTGGCAAAAATCAATTCCTGCATGATGTGAAGTTGGCATCATATGAAGCTAGGATGCAGGCAATGCAGAATGCTGAAAAGATTGTGGAAGAGTTGGGATCCAATCATCCCTCCTTTATAAAGTCCTTGGTTCGATCCCATGTTTCCAGTTGCTTTTGGCTGGTAAGTAGAAAGGGCATCACAAAATTTGAAGGATCCTTGCAAGGGCAAGTTCTTATCAAATAATTGTGTTTGCAGGGCCTCCCAACAGACTTTTGCCGAAAATACTTACCCACAAAAGGTTCAACAATGGTGCTGGAAGATGAAAAGGGTGAGGAATGTGACACTGTATATATTGCTGGCAGGACAGGCCTTAGTGGAGGATGGAAAGGTTTTGCACTTGACCACAAGCTGGACGATGGAGATGCATTGGTCTTTGAGCTTGTTGAGCCCAAAAGACTTAAGGTTCCTACTCTCATTTCTCTGATAATGAAAAGTGTTTGTTATCTGCAGTTTTGCCAGTGTTTAAAGAATTAATTTCTGATACCATATATGTACATCCAGGACAAAATAGAATGCATGCATATACAAGAAATCCATGAAAAGTTTCTATAACAGAACACGCAGTATTAGATATAGACATTTGATTCATACTTAAACATTTGAGGGTGTCAACCACCATTTCTTGTACACAACGGGGACTTCAACCAATTGCTATAGTGCTATTAATAACTACAATTCACCTTCATGGGCTATAAAGTCCCAAATCCCCTGTAACCATAAAGGAACCTTTTTCGTGTACATTCCAGGTTCCCTCGTCCACTGCTTTGTATATCTTCTACAAAATGGGTAATTGCCCTGGACAATTGCCTACCTTACATCATACCCACCTAGGAGGTGACTGTGATGCTTAAGTGCTTCCTTTACATAAATACCCATCAAAGGGATAACTGCCCTGTGTAACTCTCCCTACAAAACAAGTAACCGTCTTACATGACTACTTACCATACATTAATATGCACATTACTTGAACAGCAATAGAAGGTTCAAAAACATTTGAAATGATCATAACACTTCCTGCCCCTCAATAAAATTCTTTGTTTCCAAAGATTCGTATCAAAATAAGGGAACTGTTTGAAAACATTCTCAAATGATCATAACACTTCCCGCCCCTCCATAAAATTCTTTGCTTCCAAAGATTCGTAGCAAAATAAGGGAACTGTTTGAAAACATTCTCATGTTATGACGTGCCATCATCAACTGAAGGATAGTTCCATTTGATTATTAAATCTATCACTACTGTTGCTTAAATTTTTTTTTTTTTTAATGTCCAAAAAGGCTTCAGGTTCCAGAACTAGCTTATCTTCTTCATCTACCAAAGGGAATTCAATTTGACAAGTACCATGTTGACGGGCCTTCTTCAATCACGATGCATGGAAGACAAAGTGGCTTTTAAGAGAAGAGCACCAAGTCTAAAGCATAAACAACTTGTCCAACTTTCTTTAACCCCTGTTGGGATCCATACAACTTAAGAAGACGTTGGATTTCCCTTTTCCCTTCCAATTTGAGAGAGGACTACTTGTCCATGCAAAATATGTAAGAATGCCTTAACTTCAACCGTAAAATCTCTTCCCAAATGTTGTTGGTCCACCTATTTTTTTAAGTCAATATATTATATTAATTAGAATAAGTGTACGAAAGAAAAATATGTAAAATAATCAAGTCATCTTCCTTAATGCTAGAAAAACCGAGATAATATTTGAGTATGCATAGATATCAACATTTTTGGCATCTCTAGCCAAAAGAAAATCCTTATCTCGGAGTTGAAGACACAGTCTCTTGTCGAATCCTAAGAAGGGAAGGAACACACACTTACATCTTAGTACAAGGAAATTCAAAAGCCCTTGAAATTGAAGAAATCAATTGTTTAGAGTCATCTAACAATGTAGTTTGCGAATGTATATTCCCCTAGAAGATATAGGGAACATGTTTTTGAATTTGTTGCCAACAAGTTACAACATCTAGCTAATTGAGACTTCAACAAAATGTGCTTAAGAGACCCTATTTCGCCATGTATGGGATGTTTATCATCTGTAAAGCCAATTTTTGCTAAATGAGATTTTGATAGCAGTTCTTGATTAATGACAAGACAACCTAAAACTTGTAATTTATATGCTAAGCAAAAGAGGCCTACCTAGCATTCAAAGTTGATGCTAGTTGTACCTTTTTATGGAGCAAGGAATACATTTATTTTGAATCATTGTTATGGACTGGCTTACCAAAGTGGACCTTGTATTTAGTTGTTCATATTGAGTAACTTCTCTCAAGGGATAAGTCTTTGAAGCTCCCAAATAGGCAGCCTGTTAGAAGTAAGAACTTTTTGATGAACCTCCATTCCAACCATTGTTTGGGTTTGGAATTTCACTAGTTTTTCTAAAGTCAGATACTTTTCCTGCGTAATCTGAGAGCTTAATAGTAAGAGATTTCAACAACACATTGCTCTCGAGTCTTACAGTTCTAGATAGGTTGTACAACTAGGTCCTAACCACTTTATGCTGATTTTTCAATTATCCTCTAACTGATAATTACTTCTTATGATTTTCATTAGGTTAATCTTTTTCTTTTGATTTTTTTCATCATAAAGCAATTACATAAAGGCATAGGCATTCAACAGTAAAATAAAAATGGCAGTAGGATCATAAAGCGACAACCACACAAGAACACAAGTATTTTATCTTGGGAAAAACCCTCATGGGGAAAAACCCAACAACCTTTTCCTTAGAAAATTTATTCAATTCAACAAAGATACATCTAGTTCTTCAAGTCAATCATAAAGTCAAACTTACTAGTAGCATACACGTCCACACTTGGTCAATTTGATTTGTGCAGCATTTGATCCGCCCAGCAGAATAACAATGGCTCATTCAATAACACAAAGATTAGGGTCTCTATCTGCCATCTCTTGGTCTGCATTAGCTCAGAATAATCTCGGCTTGTCTCAGAATAGCCTGCCTTAAGATAACTTTGGCCTGTCCCAGAATAGTCTTCTTCAAGATAACTTCAGCCTGTCTCAAAATATGGATTTCAGCTGCCACAGGAGACTCCTTCTATTTGCCTCAGAGATTCCCTTTTTCCTCTGCCTCAGTTGATCCAAATTTTCTCTGATTTGAAGATGGGTGAGTTGCCTTTTGGAGGAGGTTGAAGCCTCTATTTTTACTTGTCTAGGAGGTTGAATGGGTGTGACCATATGGGCAAGCTGGCTTGACTTCTTGAAGGGTCAACTTTATGTTTTGGAGCGAAATTTAATATTAGAAATTCAAAATTCCTTTTTCTTTTGCCGACATGAAGAACATTTCATTTATATTTTTCTTTTGGACAATAACATGAAGAACATGTTGAGATTTTGAAGTAGCATTGGGTGTGCTCTAGCCCTGAAATTTTGTGGAGGGGCTAGACACACAAGACCTCCAAAACTCAGAAAGCATTTGGAGAAATTTCATCTGGTGTGTGAGATATTAAAATAATTAATTTCTTTAATGAGGACCCTAAGTTTAACTTAGGGAATTAGAAAAATTAAAGTGAATTAATTAAACACATGTGATGAAATGTTCTAAGTGACGCGGATCAAGCAACCTTTTAATCTAAGTCGTTGATAAGAGATTAAATCATGGCCGTTGATATGTCAACGAGAAAAGTATAAAGGAAAGGCTTGGGGTCAGTTGGAGACACACACAGAGAGTCTAAGAGATCTAATTCTTCTGACGGAGGAGTGCTCGGACGAAGATCAGATGTGAGTGACTCAGAGTTGCAGTGAGGGGCAGATGCAGTGATTGGTCAGGAGGGCCAAGAGTACAGTGCAAAGCAAGGGCAACAGAGACGCAGTGGAGGCAGCACAACCATCAGAGGGAGTTATGCAGTCCCTTAGGAGGGTGACGTAGGCCAACACAGAGGCAGCGCAACATCTCTAGGAGAAAAGTTCGAGATTCATCGGAAGAAGGGTTTCTGAGCCAGGAGGGCTGAAATTGAGATCAGGGAGAGGAAGATTCATGCAGAGCTAGGGTGACGCAGTTCTTCAGCCAGGCTACACAGGGTTACGCAGTTGTTGTGCAGAGCCACCTGGGGTTTTACCAGTTGCTCATTCGGATCAGTCGCGACTTGCGAGAGTGAGGTATATCTCACATTTTCTCTGATTGTTGAGGTTTTCTCTGTTGGGTTTGCTGATTTTATGGCACCCTAGATGTACTCAGAAATTGCTGTTTAATAATAATAAACCCTCATATCTGCTGCACTGGTTTTCTTGCATTGGGTTTTTCCAGGGACATTTGTCTGAAAAATCTGTGTCACTTTGTCATGTGAGCGTGCAATTCAGTAAATGATCTGTATGTGTAGGCTGTTAGTTGTATTTACTTCGATATTAATTCTGAATATTCAGATTAATAACTTGTATGTTTAATCAAGTAGGAATTGTAAATCGAGAACTAATAGTAGGATTTCTTAGTTAAGAAATTTTCACATAACATGCTTTATATTAATATCACAAATACATCAAGGGCCAAAATATTAGCTATGAAGGTTCACCACAGCTACAAAATTCAACACTCCCTCTTAGGTAGGGAGGTATTCATAATGACTATCTAGATGCTCTCATGTTGAAAAATTTCTCTAAGAAAAAAGTTATATCAAATCATTAGCATCAACATCGAAATAATCATCATATAATATTAATTACCATAGTCTAGCTTTGGCTTATGGTAAATCATCAATATCAACACCTAGTAAGTAACTCTGACATATGGTAAATCATCAACATCAACTAGTTGCCACAACCTGGTTGGTACCTGACACATTGCATAACATTTAACATCAACTAGTCATCATAACTCTAGTCGGTACTCCTAACCTAAACTAGTCTTGGTTCACCAACCCTGGTCAATATCTTTGGCACGTGGTGAAACTCCAAAGGCCACACTCAATTTGAGCAACTTGGTCTTGATGTTAAATGCACTTGCTCAACCCACCTAGGGAGCATTGATGCTGAGAGGCACTCACTAAACCCATTTGGGGAGCACTTTGGGCCTATAGGACCATTCTTTCCCATCCTGGTCAATATCTCTAACTCGGGAAGAATGTTTGTTCTCTGTTGGACCATTCTCCTTAAAGGTCGAATGTCTGACCTTGATGCTGAAAGCCACACACTCGATTGAGTGACCTTGGGCTTCTAGGAACATTCTTTATAAGAATGACTATCCTCTGTCAGACTATTCTCCCAAACCTGGTCAACATTTTTGACACAGGGAGAATAATTGTCCATGATGTTATCATATCAACAATTTGGACCATTCCCCTGGTCAACCTAATCCAGAGAGAATGTCTGACTTCAATGCTGCTTTCTCATTGCTCCCTCTTGCTGAGAGAGACATGCTGAAAAATCCAAGCTTGTTCTTGAAGTATACCTACTTTGTCTTGGGACAATTTGCTTGACTGTAGAATAGTATTGGAGCCATACTTTTCTCTTCTTGCATAATGGAGTGTAAAAACTCTGCTCAAGGATTTTTTAAACACATCGGGTTGTTAACCGTCCACCTGTTTCCACGATTTTTTTTTTTAAAACAATCGATTCTTGCCAGCGGTTACACAGTCCGACTGATTAACGCCTTGTATTAATGCCGCCGTCGTCCAAAATGGGAGACAAGTGAAGGTTTTCGACAGGCTTTCGGGGAGAATGGCAGACAGGTGATACCACTGTTCACGTATTACCCATCGTTTTTTATTTGCTGCGTTTTTTTATTTGATCGGAGTCGCAATAAAAATTGTGTGACAGAACAGATCTGCGGCGATATGTCGTTGTCTGCAATTTTAATATCAACTTTTCATTTCAGCAGCGGCAGATTTCTTTAAAACAAATCGATTTTATCTATTTTTACCAATCGACCAATGGTTTATTGACTGTGGAGGCGTGAAAGAGTTGACGGTGAAAGAGTTGACCAATGAGACCCTTCAACGATTTCGTAATTTTTTTTTATTGCGGACCGAATTGGAATTAGTTTATCTGACCACGGTGGACAGCAAGTGGACAGCACAGAGGTTGACGTGAACAACTCTTACCGGGTTAATAAAACGTGGACAGCACCCGCAAAAACTGCTACCACGTAAATCTGATAACAGCGCTTAGATAATGCGAGAGACAGGGAGGGCGTAATGCGTGAGAGTGCAGGGGTGTAATGCGTGAGGTGTAAGGGAAGGTAAATGCGTGAGAGTGAAACGTAGAGGAGTTCAGCAGAGGGTGCGAGAGGGCTGGGTAGTGAGATATGTGAAGTGTTGTAAAAAATTTTTAAACAAAAAAGGCTGTCACCAGCACTTAATAAAAATTCTGCAATCTGAAATTTTAAAAATCCAAAAGCTTGTTCTTGAAGTATACCTACTTTGTCTTGGGACAATTTGCTTGACTGTAGAATAGTATTGGAGCCATACTTTTCTCTTCTTGCACCAATGGAGTGTAAAAACTCTGCTCGGGATTTTTTTAAACGAATCGAGTTTTAACCGTCCACCTGTTTCCACGATTTTTTTTTAAAACAATCGATTCTTGCCAGCGGTTACACAGTCCGAGTGATTAACACCTTGTATTAATGCCGCCGTCGTCCAAAATGGGAGACAGGTGAAGGTTTCCGACAGGCTTTCGGGGAGAATGGCAGACAGGTGATACCACTGTTCACGTATTACCCAGCATTTTTTATTTGCTGCGTTTTTTTATTTGATCGGAGTCGCAATAAAAATTGTGTGGACAGAACAGATCTGCGGCGATATGTCGTTGTCTGCAATTTTAATATCGACTTTTCGTTTTAAACAGCGACAGATTTCTTTAAAACAAATCGATTTTTTATTTTATTTTTACCAACCGACCAATGGTTTATTGACTGTGGAGGCGTGAAAGAGTTGACGGTGAAAGAGTTGACCAATGGTTTCGAGACCCTTCAGCAGTTTCGTAATTTTTTTTTTATTGCGGACCGAATTGGAATTAGTTTATCTGACCACAGTGGACAGCACAGAGGTTGACGTGAACAACTCTTACCGGGTTAATAAAACGTGGACAACAGCCACCAAAAACTGCTACCACATAAATCTGATAACAAGCGGTTAGATAATGTGAGAGACAGGGAGGGCGTAATGCGTGAGAGTGCAGGGTGTAATGCGTGAGGGTGTAAGGGAAGGTAAATGCGTGAGAGTGAAACGTAGAGGAGTTCAGCAGAGGGTGCGAGAGGCTGGGTAGTGAGATATGTGAGGGGGGAGTATTTGTAAAAAATTTTAAACAAAGACTGTCATCAGCACTTAATAAAAATTCTGCAATCTGAAATTTCAGTTCTGGAATTCTATAATTCCTGGGTGATCACATAGATCCCGAAGAGCGAAGGCTCCGATACCAATGGAGTGTAAAAAATCTGGTAAAAATTGATAAATATATATTATTAATGATGAAAAGATGAGATGATTACAATGAGGGATCGCCTGGGCTTAAATATAGCCTCAAGGTGTCCCTTGGTGAAGAGGCATGATCTTTGGATCATGCCCTTTCAGTTAATAAACCTAATATAACTATATCTAACTAATAATTAATACTTTGTCTTGGGACAATTTGCTTGACTGTAGAATAGTATTGGAGCCATACTTTTCTCTTCTTGCACCATTTTTCGGTACAAGATCTCAAGGTGCCTCGAACAATCCTATAAGTATTTTATGAAGCCATACTACTTCACAATTTTCCAATCAAGCTGCTATATACTTGGTCTCTGAGTGTAACAAATGTATGATTCTTATTCATCAAGACATCATAACGGAGCCTATTGTTGCTCGAATTGTACAAGCATCACGATAACAACTAAGGGTGGGGGCTGTCACTCTGATCCCCGCCCACCCTGTTCTAGCTGTCTCCCAACAACAGGCTATGGGGGGTAGTACCTATGGAAGTGAAATGATGGAAAGCAAGTTGGGGACCAAGTTGCCCGGGAGACACAGTTGAGTGGCCTAGCTACTTGGTGAAAATTTAGCAAGATTAAGGATTCAATTAGATTTAGAATTGAGATCAGTGCCTTATGGAGTTAAAAGTTCTTGCTTATTATAAATTATGACCAATTAACCGGACGGATAACTACTGCTTATATGATCAACTAACCTATATGAGATGCAACTCCTATGATCTAAGTGTGATGCAAGGATCTTGATTAATTTTAGATTATATACTTAGTCTAAATGGAACCTTTCCCTTAACTATTTTGAGAACAGTCTTCAGATTAGGTTGTGGGATGGAAGCCAATGGGAAGCAAGAAAAGGTTTGATTAATGATACCTCCCCCTGTGTTCCAACCACCTAGTGCTTCCGGTGTTGCAGAGGCTGTGGCACTGACGACTGCAAGGTCAATTTGTTAACCACTAAGAAGCGCTGAATCCCTCAAGTTAGATGAGAAAGGGTTGTCCTAGGAATCTATCAACCAATCTTATGCTTGGAGGTTTGTTAAAATTGGACAACTAGGTCCAAACTCCATGTTGTGATGCTCAGATTAAGATACTGATATTTTTGTTGGATTCCTCTTTCGGAGAGGTGTAAGATCCATATAAAATTTATCTTAATCCGATGAGCAGAACATTTATTTTGAATTTATTATTTATAATAAATTATATGTGCAGGTCGGCCTTAAAGTTTTACACCCCCAGCAGATGTGTCACACCTCAATGATGTATATAAATACAGTCAAACTTGGAGAGCATTTCACACCAACTCATCACGCATCTTCTTCTCTTCTCTGATTTAGTACGAGCTCCTTGGAGGATGATTTCAGCTCACACGTGGGAGGAAGGACGAATTTGTACAGCCAAGAAGAAGGACGAAATTGCTGCAGCTAGGGTTTCCAAGGAAGTTTGACCAGCGTTGAATTTGGTCAACGCATGGTCCAAAAGGGCTGAATTTTGTTGGAGACTTCGATTTTAGGAGGCCGTACACATTGGCACAAGAACCGAGGTCAAAAGGTTGACCGAAGTTGGATCTGCGTTGACTTTTATGTTGCTGCCCTGTGTTGACTTTTCTGGACATTGTTGACTTTTCTGGAGTTGACTTGTGTTGACTTGATGACTGATTTGAGGATTGTTGTGACACATTCTGGGTTGGCTGATTAAGGAGACTTTGCTGGTTGAAGCATCCTGTTGACCGCCGTAACGCACCATCACATTCTTCTGTTTCTGGTTTGTCTTCTATAGATCCACTGATATGTTCTATCAGCATTTTACTTAACTGTTTGGGTGATTGCTGTAATAAAAGTAAAGTTGCATCAAGCATAGAACATCTACAAAAATTTACATGGTATCAGAGCTGAGGTGAAGACAAGCCCTAACTCTTAGCAATCACCGTCTAAAAAAAAAAAAAAGAAAAAAAAAGGGTTCCACAAGATATGGCTTCAAAGGAAGGACAAGGGCTCAAGGAAAGAGGAAGGCTCCCTCTGATGGAAACAATCAACCTTTCAAGAGGTCTAGAAACTCCAGGTATGAGGAGTATAACGCTGTTGATAAAAGAGATGAATACATTCTTGTATCTGCTTTCTCTGCTGCATCCCCGCCCGACACTATGGATGTCTGGCTAATAGATAGTGGTGCCTCAAGACACATCACTGGGTTCAAGGAAGCACTCTCTGACATGGTTGAGAAGGATACCAATCTGGAAATTATCCTTGGAGATAATGCCACATATCTCGTGAAAGGGACAGGGACTGTGACCCTCCACTTGTCTCAAGGACAAGTCCTACATTTGCAGGATGTACTCTATGTACCAAAATTGAAGAAGAACCTTGTGTCTATATCAGCAATTGAAGACAAAGGCTTCAATGTGGCATTCATTGAAGGAAAGGTGCGCATGTGGAAGAAGAATCTCAAGGAAGCTATCGTGATTGGTTTTAGAGTTGGAACACTCTACCAGATTGAAGGAAGTCCGCTAGGAGCTATGACATGTGATACTATCTGACAAACTGAACTATGGCATTGAAGGTTTGGACACCTTCATTACAAAGCCCTTCCCGAAGCAAGGAAGGTGGTGATTGGGATGCCCGATTTTGGAAATAATCATGAAGGTGTATGTAAGGGTTGTGCCGAAGGAAAGCATACAAGGGGACCTTTCCCCTCAAGTGTCACAAAAACCTCTGATATTTTGCAACTAGTCCATTCTGATCTATCTGGTATGCTGCCCGTGACATCCCTAGGAGGATGTTCTTACTATATGACATTCACTGATGACTTCTCCCGCAAAACCTGGATATACTTCTTGAAGAAGAAGGATGAGGCTTTCATGTGGTTCCGTACCTTCAAAGCCTTGGTGGAAAATATGACAGGAAAGAAGATCAAGATCTTGAGGACCGACAATGGCACTGAATATGAGTCAAATGAGTTCAAGGACTTTTGCAGAGAAGCTGTCATTAAGAGGGAGACTACTACTCCCTATACTCCTGAGCAGAATGGCGTTGCTGAACGAAAGAACAAGACCATTGTGGAAGCTGCCCATGCCATGCTATGTGACTAGGGTCTACCTAAGTTTCTGTGGGGAGAAGCTGCAAATACTGCTGTATACATTCAAAATCGATGCCCTCATTCCGCCCTGGACTCCAAAACTCTCGAAGAGGTTTTCACTGGTAAGAAACCTGATGTCGCACATTTTAGAATTTTTGGATGTCCTGTTTATTTTCATGTGCCAAAAGAAAAGAGAAGTAAGCTGGATGCTTCTGGGAAGAAAGGAATGTTTGTGGGCTACAGTGAAACTTCTAAGGCCTATAGAGTCTATGTACCTGTTCAAAGGGAAGTAGAGATATGCCATGATGTCACTTTTGACGAAGATGCTTCCCTGAAGAAAGTAGTAGATCTTCCAAGATCTGAAGAAAATCATGAAGAAAGGCCTGGAAATCAAGAAGAACTGCAAGATGAGACAATGCCTGATATTGAAGGACCAATGGACCCTATTGATCCATCTCCTTCACTGGGAAAGAGACCATCATGGCTCAGGGACACACTCGAAGATGCTGAGGGACATGCTGCCCCAAGAGGGACATTCCGAGAAAGCAAGAAGCCGTGTAGATAGCAAGGGTATTTGGCTGCCATGAGTACCATTGTACAATCTGAACCTGGATCTTTTGAGGAAGCCGTAAAGCATCAAGTTTGGAAGGATGCTATGCACGAAGAATATGAGTCCATAATGAAGAATGATGTCTGGACAAATCAGTTGTCACCGCGAAATGGCTCTACAAGATCAAGCATGGATCTGATGGAAGTGCTGAAAAGTTCAAGGCAAGATTTGTTGCCCGTGGCTTCTCTCAAAAGGAAGGAGTAGATTATGATGACATATTTGCACCTGTGGCACGATATACCACCATTCGATCAATCATAGCCCTTGCTGCTACGCAAGGATGGAGTCTTCATCAGATGGATGTCAAGACCGCTTTTTTGCATGGAGCAATAAAGGAAGAGGTGTATGTAGAACAACCTCTGGGGTTTGAAGTTCAGGATCGAGACACTCATGTCTGCAGGTTGAAGAAAGCCCTAGATGGGTTGAAGCAAGCACCCAGAGCTTGGTACGAGAGAATGGATAGCTACTTGATGAAGCTGGGCTTCACTCGAAGTAATGCTGATCCGAACCTTTACTTCAAGGTTGTCCAGGGGAAGCCTCTCATTCTGGTGCTATATGTGGACGACCTCTTCCTGACAGGTGCTGACCCTCTCATTCATCAATGCAAGAGGGAGCTCGCTGCTGAGTTCGAGATGAAGGACCTAGGACTGATGCACTACTTCCTAGGCCTGGAGGTCTGGCAGAGACCTGGAGAGATTTTCCTTTCTCAAGGAAAATACATTGTGAAACTTTTGGAAAGATTCGGTATGGTGGACTGCAAGTCTGTGTCAACACCAATGGAACTCAACTTCAAGAAGTTGAGTGGCAGCGCTGCTGGACCCGTATTAGCAAATCCTATTGAGTATCGTCAACTCGTAGGGGCCTTGATGTTCTTAGTGAACACCCGTCCAGATATATGTTTTGCAGTGAACACTTTGAGTCAACAGATGGTTGAGCCTCATCACTTTCACTGGGTTGGTGCCAAGAATCTTCTGAGATATCTTAGGGGCACGATAAACCATGGGCTGAGATACACTGCCGGGAGTGTGACACTTCGTGGATATACTGATGCCGATTGGGCTGTTAGTGTGGTGGATCGTAAGAGCACATCGGGATGCTGCTTCAATCTTGGTTCTGCTTCGATTTCATGGATGAGCAGGAAGCAGAAGTCGGTGGCTTTGAGCACCGCTGAGGCCGAATACATTGCAGCGAGTATGCCTTGTTGTGAAGCAGTTTGGTTGCGAAAGCTCTTTAGTGAGCTGTTTGGACATGTGCTAGATACCACTGTGATACTCTGTGATAACCAGAGTGGGATTCGCATGACTGAGAATCCTGTGTTCCACGACCGATCCAAGCATATTGATATCAGGTACCATTTTATCCGGGATATGGTACAGCGAGGCGCCGTAAGGCTCGATCATATAGGAACTGATGAGTAGGTCGCGGATATTCTCACTAAGCCTCTGGGGAAGGTCAAGTTCCTAACCTTTCGTGAGAATCTTGGTATCGTGGAACGACCCTATGATGTGGGTCCTGTTGGACAATGAGCTCTGGGAGCTCTGGGGGGCTTTGGGGATAGCTTCTCAGAGCTATAAGCAACCACATGGCTAGGCTTGCCAAACCTTGTTGGTGTGCTTTTGATCCACCGTTATGATGATTGAGTTGGTTCACCTCTCATGATCTGTGCCCTGTATGCATAATACCCATTTGAGTTCCGGACTCATGGGAAGTACTTCTCATTTGGCTAGTGAGGTGGGAAAAGCTAGAGACTAGTAGCAAAGACTGATGGACGCATTAGAGCTTGTCGTACTCTCTGTCTAGGATGGCACGGTCCAACCACTTGATGCGAGATCAAGTATGGTGATTTTTGGACCTGCGCGACCTCCTAGTGTTTCACCACAACTTCGGGTTGGTTGGAGACTCTTTGTGAGTCGATAGAGGGTTTCGGACCTACGCGGCCGGAATTTGTTAGCCGGGGGATGATGTCTTTGTGACTGACCCACTTTTGTTCTGAAATAAAGAAGCCAGCAAAGCAAGTTACGGCGGGATGACGCACGATGTTTGGATTGCACAGGTGGATGGAGTTCTCCCTAGTTGAGATGGAGTGTTAATTTTGGACAACTAGGTCCAAACTCCATGTTGTGATACCAATATTTTTATTGGGTTCCTCTTTCGGAGAGGTGCAAGATCGATCTAAACATCATCTTGATCCGATGAGCAAAACATTTATTTTGAATTTATTTTTAATCTATTCAAAATATGTGCAGGTCGGCCTTAAAGTTTTACACCCCCAGCAGATGTGTCACACACCTCAATGATGTATATAAATACAGTCAAACTTGGAGAGCATTTCACACCAACTCATCACACATCTTCTTCTCTTCTCTGATTTAGTACGAGCTCCTTGGAGGATGATTTCAGCTCACACATGGGAGGAAGGATGAATTTGTACAGCCAAGAAGAAGGACGAAATTGCTGCAGCTAGGGTTTCCAAGGAAGTTTGACCAGCGTTGACTTTGGTCAACGCATGGTCCAAAAGGGCTGAAATTTGTTGGAGACTTCGATTTTAGGAGGCCGTACACATTGGCACAAGAACCGAGGTCAAAAGGTTGACCGAAGTTGGAGCTGCGTTGACTTTTTTGGACAACATTGACTTTTCTGGAGTTGACTTGTGTTGACTTGATCACTGATTTGAGGATTGTTGTGACACATTCTGGGTTGGCTGATTAAGGAGACTTTGCTGGTTGAAGCATCCTGTTGACCGCCGTAACGCACCATCACATTCCTCTGTTTCTGGTTTGTCTTCTATAGATCCACTGATATGTTCTATCAGCATTTTACTTCACTGTTTGGGTGATTGCTGTAATAAAAGTAAAGTTGCATCAAGCATAGAACATCTACAAAAATTTACAAGGTTTGATTATTAATGCAAGGTAAGCCTAGGATGCTTATGCAAGAGATTATGAGTGAAATCCTTAGTCTGAGATTAACTTAATGTTTCAGTACTTTAAGTTATGATGAATCTTTAACAACAAGAGTACTTATCAATGAGTTATATGCAATCTCACAAATAAGGAAATGCCAATTAACTTAGTGCCAATAATCAATCCACAAGATACTCAATCAATGATGTAAATTATTAGGTAGCCAATGATTATCAACACAAGATGGCAATCACAATTACTCAAGATATTCCAACTATGATCTTATGTTAATATCACAATGCCAATTACATTTCAAATGTTCAATATCAACCATAGTTTTAAAAACCGGAACTGGTGACCGGACCGGTGGACCTAATGAACTGGGTTTCTAACCGGAACCGGTCTAACCGGGAGCGGTTAGATCTCAATGAACCGGTTTTAAAAAAATACATTAAATAATTATTTTTTTAATAAAAAAACTATTTTTAAGATTTGCAACCATGATTCCAAGCCAATAGAGACAAAATATGCAAAGTTTGCTCATTTATATACCATGCAAAGGTATATCCAACTATGATCTTATGTTGATGTCACAATGCCAATTACATTTCAAATGTTCAATATCAACCATAGTTTTAAAAACCGGAACCGGTGACCGGACCAGTGGACCTAATGAACCAGGTTTCTAACCGGAACCGGTCTAATCGGGAGCGGTCAGATCTCAATGAACCGGTTTTAAAAAAATACATTAAATAATTATTTTTTTAATAAAAAAATATTTGCAGATTTAAATAATTAAGGATTCCAAGCCAATTGAGATAAAATATGCAAAGTTTGCTCATTTATATACCATGCAAAGGTGAATATATCAAATGGTACCTAGTGCAATATGATTACCTAAAAATACATAGGAAATGAGGCTCCAAATGGCCCATAAAGTCCAAAAACAATGCTACAAGCTATGAGGCCATTGGCCTTGTTGTAACTCCTAGAGACAGCCTAGAGTTGCTATAGACCAGTGCCTAGGACATCTTATAATGTATGGAGAGCAGAGGACGCATAACAGCGTTTAACGTTTGAACAAGACAGGGCTCTCATACTACTTCTTTACAAACAGATAATAATAATTGAGTGGAACCAAAACTTCGACAGCTTGGTGCTTAAAGAGTAATACTGGATGAATGTAATATTGAACTCAAATACTGCTGTATCAGACAACTTTAAGACAGTTCACAGTAAATAGGGCCGGATTCATGATATATGGCAGAAAAAGAAGATATATAAAGGTGGCTACTGAGCTGCATAGAACGAAGGAGATATTAACTGTTATGAAGATGACACCAAGAAGAGTTTCCCAGCATATGGTGGGCTTATATGACTAAGAATCCATACATGCTGGTAACTTTCGTCAATAGCGCTTCGTAATGGCCAATATAGTAGAAATATGTATGAATTGGAGATGAAACACTGTATTATACCTGAGCCATTTTTAAAGTACCAGGAAGCTTATGATATAAGTATCAGAGAGATAAATTCATATCAGAAACAACGGGACACTCGCATTCCAGAATATGATACCAGAGACATGGATGTAAATGAAATGAACAACGATATTGCAATAAACAAGAGAGAATTACACACTACCAAAAACCAAGGCCGGAATCCTTATTAAAGTATAACTCCTTATCATTGAAGCCCAACGGGCTCTTCACATTAGCATTTGAGTCTTCACAAAACACACACAGAAAATCCCTACACATTCAATTTCTTCTGAAGAATTGGAACCTTTCTTTCTTCTTTGATCTACCTTATATAGGATTCCTCTCCTTTTAGCGAGAAGATATTTCGGGGAAATATCTTCTTCGCATGAACAAAATTTGTTAAAAGTCACTATCATAACAACAAAATTTCATGATAGGGAATTAAGCCTCCCATCATGTGCAAACAGGCCCTCGGCCACTTTCAAAACAGAAATTTAAACAAGTGTTTGATGTAAAAATTAAAATGCAAGAGTGGGGGAAAAACAACCCACTCGGAACTTTGAAAGAAATAAACTAAATGAAAGTGAAATAGGCCATTTAGACCATATCATGAGTTAACTGAAAAGTCACGGACGAGGCTAAGTGGAAGCCGTTGCAGATTCTGGCGGAGGCACGTTTGCGGAGGAACTAGTATGCTGACTCATGAACTGTGTCAGTCTCTGCTGACTCTCGGAAGTTGGTTCTGGCATCGCTGAGAGCTTCTCCACTTTGATAAAAGCTTCGCCGAGAGCGTGAATACCTACCTCAGTAGGGAGCTGATGTCTGATCATGTAAAGGAGATTAAACTCCTTTTCGAGGACTGTGACAATTGTACTGGCTTTGAGCTGGGTCGCTTTCCCCATCTGGAGGTCAGTCCGATCTCATTCCATTTGCAAACGCGCTGTGTATTGGTCTAGAAGCACAATCACGTCAGGAGCGGTTGGTTCCCAACAGGAAGGGAGTCCGGCTGTGGTGATCTCATCCCATACCTCGTCAAATTGTTCGACACTATCGGCCACCCGTTGAAGGGCCCTTGAAGCCGCTGCTCGGGCTTCCTCTTTATCGATGATCTTTTGACACTCGATGACCTCTGTAAATCAACTGGAGATACCATGTTTCCCCAAGTTGTTTGTCCTTAGTGCATAAAGAAATGAGATGTAGTCGCCGGCGTGTTGAGCTCTGTTAGGCAGATCACCCCCTGCCTCCTGCAACTTTCTATTGAGATAAGGAATAATGGACTTGAGCTCCCCTATCATTGTCAAGAATTCCCATTGCTCGGTTACCACCGTGATTATGTCTGACCAGATTAGGCTTCTGGCCTCGAGAAGGGTGAGGTTTCCCTTTGCTCGACTCTTCATATCAGCAATGGTTTTGTGCTGCTCAGCCGTGACCTTTTTCTCTTCCTCGACTTCTCTTTGTATCCCTTCAACTGTTCTGGCCTTTTCGGCCAGGGCGCCCTCCAATTCTGCGATCTTTTTCCTGGCCGTGGATGCTTGTTTCTCCAACACTTCAATCTCAGCTCTAGCTGTGGATAGTTTTGCTGACACTAAGCTGGTTCCGCTTGATGCTTCAGCCGTATGACAACTGTGCAAATCCCATCGGGCTTGTAGCTCTGTTGCTTTGTTTTCTAACTCGCCGATCCTTTTGGCCATCTTTTCCTTCTCTTCCCTCTCTCTGAAAAGCCTAGCAGACAGTTCCTTTTTCTCTTCCTCCGCCTGTACCAATTCGGCAGTCTGTACAGGATGTGAAGCCGGTATGCGAGCATGTCTCTTTGCGGCTGTGATATCCTTCTGCAACTTAGTTATAAGTGATGCTTGTGTACCTTTCCCTCCTTCATCTGAGTTTTTGATTTGATCCTGGAGATCACGCACCTGATGTGCGTGGGCACGGCAAGAAACCTGTTCCGCGACAAAGGATTCCCTCAGCTGGTCATATTTCTGTTCCATATTTTTTAATGCGAGGGTAATCTGCGATAGTTTGTCCTTCATCATGTTGCAGACCCTTTGGAACAGGTCGCTCATGTCCTGGACCGGTACCTTCTGCATATCAATGGACAATTTGAGCACCTTATAACTAGGAACATCAAAATTTGGGTCCAGGATGGCCTCCGTCATAGACAGTACCAGGCTTTCAGTGTCTGCATTGATAGAAGCGGAGAGCCTGGTATGGTATTTTTCAACGTACCCCCCTAATTCGGCCTTGTATCTGTCTCAGATAGTTTTATTTGTCCGCTCCCTTTCGCTCACCTTAGATGAAGTGGGCTCAATGATGGCCTGTGTAACCTCTGTGTAATCAGAGGAGGCAACGCTGTCTCTCAACACTATTATCCCCGCCTTGCCTTTATCGAATTCGCCAAATTTCGTGAAGGGTTCCATCAATTGCCCTTCTCCTATGATTTCAGCTTCGCTGGTGGCCACCCTCTGCCTCTTGGGCGGTGGTGCTCCTCCGGAGGTACCTGCCTCTTCTCCATCGGCGCCTTGTTCACTTCCTCCTCTTCCCCTGTAGCAGATGAGTCTGTCTCCATCTGCGAAAACATGGGCCAAATTTCGAGGTTAGCCCTCCACTCCATAAATGGCCTCAGCTCAGTATGTAGGGCGTAGACCTGTTTCTTTTTCTTTTATTAGAAATGATTTCTCGTGGGTCGTAAGCCGAGCTTTCCCCCAACTTCAGGTCCATGTTTTGCAGCATTTTTTCAGCAATTGGGAGGGCATATCTAGAGTTTACCACGAAGGGGCCGATTTGGACAGGAAGCCTTAAGATGTAGCCTTTCTTAGCAGGGACAAAATGGAGCTGGTCGGCTTTGAGGGCTTGCCGGATGTACTCGAGGGCGTAAACTCGTCGGACAGGGAAAACTGGCAATCGGTATGGAGCAACTTCGGCTCCGTAGACCCGAATTTCAGTGCAATCTTCATTGAGGAACCAATCTCCGGTACACTGGTATTTCCCAGCCTGCAGCTAGCGTTTCATCTCTGGGAAAACCCTAGGTGAAGGCATGTCGTGAATGATGGTGTAGGTAATGGATATGAAAGTGTTCACGAAGTTTGCATAACCCTCTCCCCTAGGTAAATGACGGACGGAGTAATTCCAGTCGAAGACTGGTCTGGGTTGAGAATTCTCAGAATAGACTCTATCTAACCCCAAATGGGCGAACTTATCTGCGTGCTGGAACAGGAAGAGGTAGAACACCATTGAGCAAAAGCGAAACTTGCGGGCTTGTGCGAGCTCTTGGAATTGGGTTAGGATGGTTGAGGAGAGGAAACCCGGGATGTCCAACATAACCCCATTCTATGACATGAGCCATAGAAAGCGAATGCATACCATAGAAATGTCTTCCGGGCTCCCTATCCCCAAAAGGCCGGCGATGAGAGACAGAACAGGTCGAACCTCTTCGACGAACAGACTTAGTGAAAACGGCTCCAATGTAGGCAGGGCAGTTGCCTGGTCGATGGTTATGGAGGATATGAAGGCACGACTGGCTTCCTTTGACTGCTTATTGAACTGGGTTAGCAAGGTTTCATCTTTGAAACTGAAGTATGTGTTGCTGGGAGGGAAACGGAGGGCCTGTCTGATAACATCGGGAGAGAGGGAAAAAATCACATTCCCCTGAGGAGAAACGAAAGCGTCCCGATGCACATCATAGGCATCCCTGAGCCAGATGATAAAATCAATACAAGAATGGACCTGGGGGGTGACTTGGTGGTAGAAGCCAGACACGATAACTCGGAAACGGTCTGCATTCTTGCAATGGCGGCCAAAAAGCAGGGGTTTGATACTGCGTATGTCAAAAGGATATTTTGGGTCGCAGATACCAGACTGCAAGTCGTAAAGGGGTTCAAAACCAGGAGGGTTCCTAGACTCACGGACCTGGGGAGTTTCTGGCTCGTTCTTCTTGGGCGTTCCCCTTCCCGTGGCTGTCATTTTAAGGAAACAGAGGGAAAATAGAGAATAGAATACCTGGACAGAGGGTGACACTACTCGGGAAAGCGACGTGGGGAACTCTGACAGTGATTGGGGTAGACCAGGCACTCTTCCCTACTTGGTATTTGCCGTAGAAAGTAACCTGCGTCTTTTTACCAGAGAGAAATACGGGAGTTTGTTACCACTGGAGCGGGCTGTTTGAGTTAAAGAGGTGAATGGGTAGGACGACAGAAGGCAAGTGTCGTAAGGACACTGACAATGAGACACGTGGCGCGTGGGGATTGGGGATATCAAGGTGTAGGTGCGCGCCTCGTGTCGAGTTAAAGGCTAGTACGGGTCTCAGTACCAGCTGATCTAATGAACTTACCTTACCTTTTATCCACATATGCTGTCTAACCCTTACCGCGCATGATTTCCTTCGCCGAACTAACACCTGTCTTTCCCTGCTGTGCGGGTCCACCTTTACTCTGCCACGTAATCACATCTCGTGGCCTATTCTTACCATCCCCTTTCAACTTTGAATCTTTACCATGCCACGTGTCGTCAGTCCGCGGGGGTATGGGTCTCGTCCTTTCCCCGCTGCTCGACCCCCTCGGACTTTCCACACGTGCCTTCTTTCGTGGCGGCGACTCCTTTTCATGTTTCCGTTAGTGTTTAGCGCTGCGTCCCCTTTTTACCTTAATATTTCCTGTTTATTTATTATTCGGCCCTTCACCGCTTTGTGTTGTTTGCCCATCGGCTTTAATACATGCGCTTTTCACCACTTTCTCCCTTTTGGACCCATTTTAATTTAATATTTGCCATTTGATATCAAACCTTAATGCGTAGCTTTTCCATCCTTTAGTACACCCGTGGCTAATGCTAAAGATTGAACAACATTGGCTCCACCTGGGGACGGCACGTTTGTCCCTGAACGTGTCGAGAACTACGCAGACCGCCTGTGTATCTTCTTTGAACACCACTTTGTCTGCTCTTGAGGCTTCTCCCTGGACAGATCATCATGACTCATGCATAACTTGGTAAGAAAAACAAAAAACAACAACTAATGTACAATATAATACAGTCAGGCTTTTCGGCCTGCTTCAGAATTGAAAATACGGTTTGAGGAATTGCCCATTTACAGGGGCTTCCAACAGATCTCCCTGCAAATTCTCCAGCTTAAAAGTATTATTTCCTCCCTGCTCTGTAATCTTGAAGGGGCCGAACCAAAGGGGGTCAAATTTACCATGCTTACCTTTATCGGCCCTTCGTACATCCCACCTGAGAACTAAGTCTCCCACCTCCAGCTTTCTATCCTTGGTATGCTGATCAAACAACTCTTTCATCTTCTCCTGGTAATCCACAAGTTTCTGGTTCACCTGAATACGCGTTTCTTCGAGTTCTACCAGCTGATTGATTCTTCTGGTCATACTATCCGGTTCTTCCTGAGTCTCTTGCATGAAACGAGCAATAGGCAAAGCTAACTGTATAGGGAATACAGCTGCCCGCCCGTATACTAGTTCATAAGGAGATTTTCCAGTTGCCCTTTTACTGGTTATCTTGTTTGCCCACAGAGCAAACTTCAGTTGGGAGTCCCAGTTCCTTTGGTTTTCGTTTATTGTCTTCTTTAGAGCTCTGACCAGCGTTTTGTTTGATGATTCCGCCAAACCATTTCCCTGTGGGTAGTAAGCTGTTGAATGGCCTAAAGCGATGTTATATTTCTGACAAAAATTCACAAATTTAGCAGATTTGAAAGCTTGGGCATTGTCAGTTACTATTCTAGCAGGACATCCAAACCTGGAGATAATGTTCTCTTCCATGAATTTAATGATTACCGTGTCTGTGGCGTTTCGTGCAGGAATGGCTTCTACCCACTTTGTGAAGTAATCTGTAGCAGTCAAGATCCATTTGTGCTGCCCACTTGAGGGTGGGTGAATCTCACCTATGAAGTCAATTCCCCATTGTTTGAAAGGTTCATCAACATGTACAGGAATCAGGGGTAGAGCTGCTAACTTCTGTTTTTCAGCAAACTTCTGGCATTTGTCACATGCTCTGACCCAAGTGAAAACATCTCCAAACAATTTAGGCCAGTAAAAACCAGCCTTCAGGATTTTCTGAGCTGTGCTCCTCCAGCTATAATGCCCTCCACAAATTCCCTCATGGAATTCGGTTATTATGTTATTCACCTCACCTTCTATGAGGCATAACAACAGTATGCCTGAAGGATCTCTCCAATATAACTGACCATTGGCTACTACATACTTCTATGATTTTAGCCTTAAGGCTCTGTATTTGGACTTATCACAGCTGGGTGGGCAGCTGAGTGTCAGGAGGTACTCGACTATTTCTTTGTACCAAGAGCTAGTAAGATACTTCATCTGTATTTTCTGAGTAGCCATTTCCACCTCTTGCCTCCCTGTCAGCTCCTCAGCCTCTTCAGTTGCAATCATGGATAAGTGGATGCCCAAAGCTTGGTGATTTGATTCTGACAAAATCTTTGCTAGCCCTTGTCCTTTGATTAACTTGGTGGGTCTGATATCCAAATCGTATTCCTGTATCTTTGCGATCCATCTGCCCCTTCTGCCTTCACTGTCTCCCTGAACGAGGATATCCTTAACTGCTGCTGTGGGTACGAAAGCAGTAATGTGGGACTGCAATATGTACATGTGGAAGGCCTTGAGGGACTTTACCAGGGCGTAAGCCTGCTTCTCCAGAATGTTGTATATTAGCTCTGCGTCATGAAGTACTTGACTAAAGAAAGCAATGGGTTGCTCATACCCATCCCCGTTCTTTTGTAAGAGAACCCCTGCTACCGTGTGAGGTGATGCAAAAGAGAAAATCATAAAAGGTTCAGTGAAGTCAGGCTTTGCCAGCACGGGGGCCTCAGCAAACGCATTCTTGATCCTGGCAAAGGCCCGTCTTGATTCTGGTGCCCATTTCACCTCATTATCCTTCTTTAACATATCTGTGATGTGTCTAACTATTTCAGCATAGTTAGGAATAAATCTTCTGAGAAAATTGATACGCCCTAAGAATACCTGGACCTCTTTCTTATTTCTGGGGAGGGAGATACCGTTTATAGCTTCCACCCTTTTAGGATCGATTTTGACCCCATCTTTAGTTACTATGTGTCCTAGGAGCTTACCCTCTTCTAATGCAAAGAAAGATTTTTGAGGATTAAGGGAAAGTCCATACCTCCTGCATTTCTCAAAAGTTTTCTGCAAATGCTGAATGTGTTCGGCATCATCCTTTGAAAAGACTGTTATATCATCTAGGTACACCACCAGAAACTTATCCTGTTCTCCAACAAAGGTTATGTCCATAGCTCTCTGAAACGTGGCCCCTGCATTAATCAGCCCGAATGGCATCCTAGCATACATAAATGTCCCCCAGGGCGTGGTGAAAGCTGTCTTTTTCTGGTCCTCCGGGAATATAGCCACTTGATTATAGCCCGAGAACCCATCCATCATGGACATTCTAGAGGCCCCTACCACCTTCTGCAGAATGTGATCCATCTTCGGTAGTGGGTAGTTATCTTTTAGAGACGCCCTGTTCAGGTTTCTGAAATCCACACACAACCTGATTTCGCCATTCTTCTTTCGCACTGGGACTAAATTGGCCACCCACTCAGAATACCTTAGTGGCACTATAATTTTAGCCTTCAGCAGTTTCTTTATTTCTTGCTCAATCGAGGGTAGCAACAGGGGATTAATCTGTCTGAGTTTTTGCTTATGGGGTTTTGCGTCTCCCTTCAGTGGAATTTTATGCTGCATAACACTGACATCAAAGGTTTTCAGGTCTTGATACGACCAGGCGAACACATCCTTGTAGGTCTGGAATAACTTTTGGTACAGTTGTTTGTATTCATCTGGGACTTTCTTGGACAACTTCACAATCTTTGGATCCTCTTTTGTGCCCAGATTGAGATCTTCGACCTGGTCCTCAGTCACCACTTTATTTGGCTGTAAAGGAACATCGTTTTTATTGAACAGCCTCTCCAAAGGTACCAGCCCTCGGGGAATGACATTCCCTTTCAGCTGCAGGAATCTGTGACCGGCTATCTTCTCTTCCAGCTTGTCTTCTGGAATGTCCCCAATTTCCTCTTCACAACTGTCAATCTCTAGGTTGGAAAACTCCCCAACAGTCTCTAAGAACCTCTTCACTTGCTCCTCATCTTCAAAGACCTGCCAGTGCTTGACATTATCAGGGATTGAAGGCCGGTATCTTACTTCGATTTCATATCTCAGAAGAGGGTTCTGAGGTGGGCTGAATGTACTAGCGGCCACAGCCAAGGAGTCTGCCATTCTGTTCTGTTCTCGGGGCATGAATTGAATGTTAAATGCCAAGAAAGAGTTCTCTACCAGGTCCCAAACTTCATTTCTATAGGCCTTTAGCCTAGGATGTTTGGCTTGACACTGGTTTTTTACTTGCCTAACCACCAACTCGGAGTCTCCCATCACCTTTAGATTCTGTATTTTCATACTCCTTGCTGTCTGCAACCCCAATATGAGTGCTTCATATTCAGCCACATTGTTCGTGGCCTCATATTCCAATTTGAATGATAGGGGGACCCATTGACCCATAGGTGAAATAAGCAACACTCCAGCCCCATTTCCTTCCTTGGAATTTGCTCCATCAAAGTGGAGTGTCCAGATTTCAGATCTATAGTCATGCACTGATGATTCAGTCTTTATCTGACAGAATGAGGGCTCATGGGCATATTCCTGATCTTCTTCCAACATTAGACAGGAGAAGTCTCCATCTCTGCTGTAGACTGGGGAATTTACTGAATCACCTGCCTTGGTGACTGTTTTAACAAATCTGGTCTCTCGGTACAATCTCCTCTCTTGGCCACCGAAGACAGGGATGGTGGCGTAGGACAGGTCCAGCTTAATTGACCCTCCAATTCTAGTCCCCCAAGACCTTGACAGTAGCATGCCGAAGCAGGCTGGGATGTCAGCCACTACGATATCCATCACCACACTTTTGGCAGGGATCTGTGCCAGGTTGACTGCTAGATCTTTAATCATGCCCAAGCACTTCACCCTTTTGGAATCAAAAGAATAGAGGTCTTTATATGGACGAGTGATTTGGAGTCCCAATTGCTCCATGACAGACAGGGGCATGAGGTTGTGAGACGCTCCTGAGTCTAACATACAATTATGCAACAATAGATCATGGATTACTAAAGATACATAAAAGGGAGGGGTGGAGGGATCTAACTCTTCAACGTGTGGACCGAACACTACCATAGGTCTTTCTTCTTGCAGGTTAAGACTGTCTGGAATGTGTGGTACATCAGGAGTGGAAATGAAGGAGGAGACTTGTGACTGATAGGCAGGCTGTCTTAATAACTCAGACAGAGGAATTGGTATTTTTACTTTTTCGAGCTCTTTTTGTAAACAGAACACAGATGAAGGCTTATCTATTGACACTTCCTTTTCTTTTGACTCTTTGTTTTGTAGAGGAAGCTTAAATTCTTTTACTGGAGGTTTATTTGCAGGGGGTACGTATACTTGTGAAGACGAAGGCATTTGACTATCAGATTGCAGAGATTGGTTAAGGGGCCTCTTACCTTTTTCTGGGGATTCTTGAGTATTGGCCTCTTTCTGTGCAGGTGCTAACTTCTGGGGTGTGTCCTCCTCTTCATCTTGAGTGCGGGTTCTTTTTCTGGATGACCTAAGGTCATATTTTCTGTTAAACTGGGCTTGCATGAAATCAATGAACTGTTTACAGTAGTCATCGATCTATGGCTCTTCAACATCCTCTTTATTCCTCACTTCTGAGTGAGCTTGTAGCTCCCCTTCCTCACTTTCTTGCATAGGGCATTCTATGTCATCACTGTCTGAGAAGACGGGGCATGCCTCATCTTGCTCGTAGGCAGAATCTTCAGGAGAAGCCTCCACTTGTCCCTCCAAGTATAAAGGATGTGGGACCTGATCTTGTTGCTCCTTCTGTCCCCTCTGCAGTATCTGCAAGGGTGGCTTCCTGTACTAAGTATTGAATCCCATGTTTGGAGCATTCTAGAAGTTCTTTGGGGGTGAATTCTTGGCCTCCATCTCCAGCTTGACCAACTTATTTGAGAGATTCTTGATCATTCTATTCATCTCTTCAATCTTGTCATTTGCCGAATCTCTATCTTGGCTTGAAGTGGATACTTCTTCTTTGCCTCTTCTTTTAGTATCATGTTCTTGTTTCCCTTTGGACTTGCCAGTTGAGACAAAGTTTGCTTCTATTTCCAATGCATCTGTCTGTGCATCGTCCAGAGTGGCTGGCTTCCTCTCCCTTAGTGAAAAACCAAACTCAGAATCGAATGCTGCCACGAAAACGACCTTGGCAGCGGTCTGATGAGGCTTCATCTCAGTCGGGAGGCTCAGGTACAATTTGTTAAACCTTCTGATGAACTCTGATACCCCTTCATTGTGCTTCTTTTTTAGAGTGTTAAACTCGGTAAGGACATCCCCGTGATCCTTTTTGTCCCCCCATTTTTTAACGAAAGCATCTTCCATAGCCTCCCAGGTGTTGATGGAATTAGCTCCGAGGGTTTTAAACCATTTTCTGGCTTCCCCATCTAGGGATTGTACGAACAATCTTAGAACCACATCCAAATGCTCAACATTAAGGTTCTCTGCGAAAGAGCAGAAAATTTCCACATGCTTCTGTGCTTCAATGCCATTCTCCCCATTGAATCTGGGCAAAATCTTTAAATAATCCTGTGGCAGGTCATTTAAAACTGCAGGTAGCTGTAAAGGAGCGTACCTGTTTTGTAGGAAACCAGGGATATTCGCCATTGGGGGAGGCGGAGGTAGAATGAGAGTCTGAGCAGTGAGTGGTGGAGGAAGGGGTGGAAGTGAAGTATGAATAATGATGGGGATGTAGTGAACAGCAGCTTGGGGGGTTGATGAGAATGTCGGGCTGTCAACAACAGATACTTCAGTAACTTCCTTGACCTCTTCAACTTCAGGGGTAGGGTGAAAAGAGTAATGTGGAGTATAACTAGACTCAGCTTCGTCTTTGATATGGACACCTCCCCGAGGTGGGCTCTCTGAGTAGTAACCAGTATCTCTTATAAGAGGGTTAGAGCCTTGTATTTGGGCAACTTGAGAAGAAGAGGACTGAAGATAGGGGAAGTTTTCAAGGGAGAATTCAGGAATTTCGGTATGAATTGACTGCCTTTCTCTCCAGCCTCTTCTATGTAGGATTCTCTCTGGGTCAGACACAGAGGGTGTCCTTGATTGAGACGTATCTGACCTTAGGTGTGGCTTACGGGGAGCCAGGACTGCAAATAGGTTTATCTGTAATATGAATGTGGAGTCGCCAAGGTGAGGGGTGCACAACTCTCAACTCTTCGTGCTCACCTAACTGAAGAGTGGATAGGTTTTGTCGAGGCCCAGGGATTTAAATTTCTTCAACTTCGATCCCCGGCAACGGCGCCAAAAAGAAAAGCTGGGCTTACGACCCACGAGAAATCATTTCTAATAAAAGAAAAAGAAACAGGTCTACGCCCTACATACATGAGCCGAGGCCATTTATGGAGTGGAAGGCTAACCTCGAAATTTGGCCCATGTTTTCGCAGATGGAGACAGACTCATCTGCTACAGGGGAAGAGGAGGAAGTGAACAGGGGCGCCGACGAAGAAGAGGCAGGTACCTCCGGAGGAGCACCACCGCCCAAAAGGTAGAGGGTGGCCACCAGTGAAGCAGAAGTAATAGGAGAAGGGCAATTACTGGAACCCTTCACGAAATTTGGCGAATTCGATAAAGGCAAGGCGGGGATAACAATGCTGAGAGACAGCGTCGCCTCCTCCGATTGCTACGTAGGTTACGCGCTAACACGAGCTCTCACTTGCCTGTTGCCGAGCGAAAGGGAGCGTACGAATAAAACAATCCGAGACAAATACAAGGCTGAGTTAGGGGGGTATGTTGAAAAATACCATACCAGGCTCTCCGCCTCTATCAATGCAGACACTGAAAGCCTGGTACTGTCTATGGCGGAGGCTATCCTGGACCCAAATTCTGATGTTCCTAGTTATAAGGTGCTCGAATTGGCCATTGATATGAAGAAGGTACCGGTCCAGGACATGAGCGACCTGTTCCAAACGGTCTGCGACATGATGAAGGACAAACTATCGCAGATTACCCTCGCATTAAAAAAGATGGAACAAAAATATGACCAGCTGAGGGAATCCTTTGTCGCGGAACATGCTTCTTGTTGTGCCCACGCACATCAGGTGCGTGATCTCCAGGATCAAATCAAAAACTCAGATGAAGGAGGGAAAGGTACACAAGCAGCACTTATAACTAAGTTGCAGAAGGATATCACAGCCGCAAAGAGACAGGCTCGCATACCGGCTTCGCATCCTGTACAGACTGCTGAATTGGTACAGGCGGAGGAAGAGAAAAAGGAATTGTCTGCTAGGCTTTTTAGGGAGAGAGAAGAGAAGGAAAAGATGGCCAAGAGGATCGGCGAGTTAGAAAACAGAGCAACAAAGCTACAAACCCGGTGGGATTCGCACAGTTGTTATACGGCTGAAGCATCAAGCGGAACCGGCTCAGTGTCAGCACAACTATCCACAGCTAGAGCCGAGATCAAAGTGTTGGGGAAACAAGCATCCACGACCAGGCAAAAGGTCGCAGAATTGGAGGGCGCCCTGGCCGAAAAGGCCATAACAGTTGAAGAGCTACAAAGGGAAGTCAAGGAAGAGAAAAAGTCACGACTGAGCAGCACAAAACCATCGCTGATATGAAGAATCGAGCAAAGGGGAACCTCACCCTTCTCGAGGCCAGAAGCTTAATCTGGTCGGACATAATCACGGCGGTAACCGAGCAATGGGAATTCTTGACAATGATAGGGGAGCTCAAGTCCACTATTCCTTATCTCAACAAAAAGTTGCAGGAGGCAGGGGGTGATCTGCCTAACAGAGCTCAACACGCCGGGGACTACATCTCATTTCTTTATGCACTAAGGGCAAACGACTTGGGGAAACATGGTATCTCCAATCGATTTACAGAGGTCATCGAGTGTCAAAAGATCATCGATAAAGAGGAAGCTCGAGCAGCGGCTTCAAGGGCCCTTCAACGGGTGGCCGACAGTGTCGAACAATTTGACGAGGTATGGGATGAGATCACCATAGCTGGACTCCCTTCCTGTTGGGAACCAACTACCCCTGCCGTGCTTGTGCTTCTAGACCAATACACAGCGCGTTTACAAACGGAAAGAGATCGGACTGACCTCCAAATGGGGGAAGCGACCCAACTCAAAGCCAGTACAATTGTCACAGTCCTCAAAAAGGAGTTTAATCTCCTTTACATGATCAGGCACCGACTCCCTACTGAGGCAAGTATTCACGCTCTCGGCGAAGCTTTTATCAAAGTGGAGAAGCTCTCAGCGATGCTAGAACCAACCTCCGAGAGTCAGCAGAGACTGACATAGTTCATGAGTCAGCATACTAGTTCCTCCGCAAACGTGCCTCCGCCAGAATCTGCAACGGCTTCCACTCAGCCTCGCCCGTGACTTTTCAGTTAATTCATGATATGGTCTAAACGGCCTATTTCACTTTCATTTAGTTTATTTCTTTCAAAGTTCCGAGTGGGTTGTTTTTCCCCCACTCTTGCATTTTACTTTTTACATCAAACATTTGTTTAAGTTTCTGTTTTGAAATTGGCCCGGCGCCTGTTTATGCATGATGGGAGGGCTGATTCCCCATCATGAAATTTTGTTGTTATTAAAACGACTTTTAACAAATTTTTTTCATGCGAAGAAGATATTTCCCCGAAATATCTTCTCACTGAAATGAGAGGAATCCTATATAAGGTAGATCAAAGAAGAAAGAAAGGTTCCAATTCTTGGAAAGAAATTGACTGTGTAAGGATTTTCTGTATGTGTTTTGTGAAGACTCAAATGCTAATGTGAAGAGCCCGTTGGGCTTCAATGATAAGGAGTTATACTTTAATAAGGATTCCGGCCTTGGTTTATGGTAGTGTGTAATTCTCCCTTGTTTATTGCAATATCGTTGTTCATTTCATTTACATCCATGTCTCTGGTATTATATTCTGGAATGCGAGTGTCCCGTTGTTTCTGATATGAATTTATCTCTCCGATACTTATATCATAAGCTTCCTGGTACTTTAAAAATGGCTCAGGTATAATACAGTGTTTCATCTCCAATTCATACATATTTCTACTATATTGGCCATTACGAAGCGCTATTGACGAAAGTTACCAGCGTGTATGGATTCTTAGTCATATAAGCCCACCATATGCTGGGAAACTCTTCTCGGTGTCGTCTTCATAACAGTTAATATCTCCTTCGTTCTATGCAGCTCAGTAGCCACCTTTATATATCTTCTTTTTCTGCCATATATCATGGATCCGGCCCCGTTTACTGTGAACTGTCTTAAAGTTGTCTGATACAACAGTGTTTGAGTTCAACATTACATTCATCCAGTATTACTCTTTAAGCATCAAACTGTCTAAAGTTTTGGTTCCACTCAAATATTATTTTCTGTTTGTAAATAAGTAGTATGAGAGCCCTGTCTTGTTCAAATGTTAAATGCTGTTATGCATCCTCTGCTCTCCATACATTATAAGATGTCTTAGGCACTGGTCTATAGCAACTCTAGGCTGTCTGTAGGAGTTACAACAAGGCCAATGGCCTTGTTGTAGCTCCTAGAGACAACCTAGAGTTGCTATAGACCAGTGCCTAGGACATCTTGTAATGTATAGAGAGCATGGGATCTAAAACAGCGTTTTAGCAATTTAACAAGACAAAAACTCTCATACTGCTTCTTTACAAACAGAGAATAACACTTGAGTGGGACCAAAACTTCTGATAGTTTGAAGCATTAAAGAGTAATACTGAACGAATGTAATGCTGTACTCAAACAGTGCAGTATCAGACAACTTTAAGACAATTCACAGTAAACAGGGCTGGATTCTTGGTATATGGCAGAAAAAGAGATATATATATAACGATGACTAATGAGCAGCATAGGAAAAGGAGATATTAACTATCAGGAAGACAACACCAAGCAGAGTTTCACAGCATATGATGGGCTTATAGAACTAAGAATCCATATATGCAGGCAACTTTCATCAATAGTACCTCGCAATAGCCAATATAGCAGAAATATGTCTGAATGGGAGATGGAACACTGTATTATATCTGAGCCATTTTAAAGTACCAGGTAGCTTATGATATAAGTATCGGAAAGATAAATTTATATCAAAAACAACGGGACACTCGCATTCCAGAATATAACACCAGAGACATTGATGAAAATGAAATGAACAACAACATTGCAATAAACAGGAGGAAATCACACACTACCATAAAACAAGTCCAGAATCCTCTTTAAAGTGTAACTCCTTATCATTGAAACCCTACGGGTTCTTCACATTAGCATTTGAGTCTTTGCAAAAACACACACACAGAAAATCTTCACACAGTCAATTTCTTCTGAAGAATTGGAACCTTTCTTTCTTCTTTTTTTGTCTTATATAGGATTCCTTTTCCTTTCAGCGAGAAGATATTTCGGGGAAATATCTTCTTCGCATGAACAAAATTTGTTAAAAGTCATTATCATAACAACAAAATTTCATGATGGGGAAACAACCCTCCCATCATGCATAAACAGGCCCCGGGCCAATTTCGAAACCGAAACTGAGATCAATGTTTGATGTAAAAAGTAAAAATGCAAGAGTGGGGGAAAAACAACCCACTCAGAAATTTGAAAAACATAAACTAAATGAAAGTAAAAAGGCCGTTTAGGCCATATCATGAGTAAACTGAAATGTCATGGGTGCAACTGAGTAGAAGCCGTTGCAGATGCTGGAGGAGGCACATTGGCAGAGGAACTGGTATGCTGACTCATGAATTGTGTCAGTCTCTGCTGGCTATCGGAGGTCGGTTCCGGCATTGCTGAGAGCTTCTCAACTCTGATAAACGCTTCGCCGAGAGTGTGAATATTTGCCTCAGTTGGGAGCCGATATCTGATCATGTGAAGGAGATTAAACTCCTTTTTGAGGATTGTGACAATGGTGGTGGCCTTGAGCTGAGTTGCTTTCCCCATTTGAAGGTTTGACCGATCCCTTTCCGTTTGTAAACGTGCTGTGTATTGATCTGGGAGCATAAGCACGACAGGGGCAGTTGGTTCCCAACAGGAAGGGAGTCCGGCTGTGACGATCTCATCCCATACCTTGTCGAATTGTTCAACACTGTCGGCCACCTGTTGAAGGACCTCTGAAGCTGCTACTCGGGCTTCCTCTTTATCAATAATCTTTTGACACTCGTTGATTTCCATGAATCGACTGGGGATGCCATGTTTCCCCAAGTCGTTCGCCCTTAGCGCATAAAGAAAAGAGATGTAGTCGCCGACGTGTTGAGCTCTATTAGACAGATTACTCCCTGCCTCCTGCAACCTTCTATTTAGATAGGGAAGGGTGGACTTGAGCTCCCCCATCATCGTCAAGAATTCCCACTGCTCGGTTACTGCCGTAATTATGTCCGACCATATTAAACTTCTGGCCTCGAGCAGGGTGAGATTCCCCTTTGCTCGACTCTTCATCTCGGCAATGGTTTGATGTTGCTGAGCCGTGACCCTTTTTCCTTCCTCGACTTCACTTTGTAGCCCTTCAATTGTTCTGGCCTTTTCAGCCAGGGCGCCCTCCAACTCTAAGACCCTTTGCTTGGCAGTGGATGTTTGTTTCTCTAACACTTCAATCTCAGCCATAGCTGTGGATAGTCGTGCTGTCGCTGAACCAGTTCCGCTTGATGTTTCGGTTGCGTGACAACTGTGTGTATCCCACCGGGTCTGTAGCTCCGTGGCTCTGCTTTCTAGCTCGTCAATCCTCTTAGCCATCCTTTCCTTCTCTTCTCTTTCCCTGAAAAGCCTAGCAGACAGTTCATTTTTCTCTTCCTCTACCCGCACCAATTCCTCAGTCTGTACAGGATGTGAACCCGGTATACGAGCCTGTTTCTTAGCAGCTGAGATATCTTTCTGCAACTTAGCTATAAGGGTTGCTTGTGAACCCTTCCCTCCTTCATTTGAATTTCTAATTTGGTCCTGGAGAACGCGCACCTGATGTGCGTTGGCACGACAAGCATTCTGTTCTGCTGTAAAGGAATCCCTCAGATTTTCATATTTCTGTTCTGTCTTCCTCAATGCGAGGGTAATCTGTGATAGCTTGTCTTTCATCATGTCACAGACTGTTTGGAACAGGTCAGTCATATCTTGTACCGGTACCTTCTGCATATCAATAGCCAATTCTAGCACCTTATAACTCGGAACATCCGAATTTGGGTCCAGGATGGCCTCCGTCATAGATAGTACCAGGCTTTCGGTGTCTGCATTGACAGAAGCGGAGAGCCTGGTATGGTATTTTTCAACGAATCCCCCTAATTCGGCCCTGTATTTGTCTCGGACAGTTTTATTTGTCCGCTCCCTTTCACTCGTCCTGGATGGAGAGGGCTCGACGGTGGCTTGCGTGACTTCAGTGTAGTCGGAGGAGGCGACACTGTCCCTCAACACTGCTATACCCGCCTTGCCCTTATCGAATTGACCGAATTTCGTGAAGGGCTCCAGTATTATCCCTTCTCCGATGACTTCCGCTTCGCTAGTGGCCACCTTCTGCCTCTTGGGTGGTGGTGCTGCTCCTGAAGTACCGACCTCTTGCTCACTTCTTCCTCTCCTCCTGTAGCAGACGAGTCTGTCTCCATCTGCGAAAACGTAGGCCAAACTTCAATGTTAGCCCTCCACTCCAGAAATGGCCTGGACTCATGAATGTAGGGCGTAGACCTGTTTCGTTTTCTTTTATTTGAAATGATCTCCCGTGGGTCATAAGCCCAGCTTTCCCCCAACTTCAGGTCCATGTTCTGCAACATTTTTTCGGCAATTGGGAGGGCGTATCTAGAGTTTACCACAAAGGGGCCAATTTGGACAGGAAGCTTTAAGATGTAGCCTTTCTTAGCAGGAACAAAATGGACTTGGTCGGCTTTGAGGGCTTGCCGGATGTACTCGAGGGCGTAAACTCGTCGGACGGGGAAAACTGGTAGCCGGTATGGGGCAACTTCGGCTCCATAGACCCGAATTTCAGTATACTCTTCAGACAGGAACCAATCACCAGTGCACTGGTATTTCCCAGCCTGCAGCCAGCGTTTCATCTCTGGGAAAACCCTAGGGGAAGGCGTGTCGTGAATGATAGTGTAGGCAATAGACATGAAGGTGTTCACGAAGTTGGCATAACCCTCTCCCCTAGGTAACTAGCGGACAGAGCAATTCCAATCGAAGACTGGTCTGGGCTGGGAATTCTCAGAGTACATCCTATCTAACCCCAAATGGTCGAACTTATCCGCATGCTGGAACAAGAAGAGGTAGAACACCAATGAGCAGAAGCGAAACTTTCGGGCTTGGGCGAGCTCCTGAAATTGGGTCAGGATGGTCGAGTAGAGGAAGCCTGGAATGTCCAATGTAACCCCATTCTGTGACATGAGCCACAAAAATCGAATGCATACTGAAGAGATGTCTTCCGGGCTTCCTACCCCCAAAAGGCCGGCGATGAGAGACAGAACAGGTCAAACTTCTTCGGCAAACAAACTTAGTGAAAAAGGCTCCAATGTAGGCAGGGCAGTTGCCTGGTCGATGGTTATGGAGGATATGAAGGCACGGCGGGATTCTCTTGACTGCTTATTGAACTGAGCGAGCAAGGTTTCATCTTTGAAACTGAAGTATGTATCACTGGAAGGGAAACGGATGGCCTGTTTGATAACATCAGGGGAAAGGAAAAAAATTACGTTCCCTTGAGGAGAAACGAAAGCGTCTCGATGTACATCATAGGAGTCTCTGAGCCAGATGATGAAATCGACACAGGAATGGACCTGGGGGGTGATATGGTGATAGAAGCCAGACGCGATAACTCGGAAACGGTCGGCATCCTTGCAGTGGCGACCAAAAAGCAGGGGCTTGATACTGCGTATGTCAAAAGGATATTTCGGGTCGCAGATACCCGACTGCAAGTCGTAGAGGGGTTCAAAACCAGGGGGGTTTCTGGACTCACGGAGTTGGGGGGTTTCAGGTTCGTTTTTCTTGGGCGTTCCTCTTCCCATGGCAGACATTTTAACAATTTCGAAAAGAGAAAAAGGAAAAGAGGGAAAACGGAGAATGGAATACCTGAACAGAGGGTGACAATGCTCGGGAAAGCGACGCGGGGAACCGTGACAGTGATTTGGATATACCCGGCGTTCTTCCCCACTCGGTATTCGCCGTAGAAAACTACCTGTGACGATTTACCAGAGGGAAATACGGGAGTTTGTTACCATTGGGGTGGACTGTTTGGGTTAAAAAGGTGAATAAGTAAGATGACAGAAGGCAAGTGTCGTAAGGACACTGACACTGAGACACGTGGCGCGTGGGGATTGGGTATATCAAGGTGTAGGTGAGCGCCTCGTGTCGGGTTAAAAGCTGGTACGGGTCTTAGTACCAGCTGACCTAATGGACTTACCTTACCTTTTACCCACGTACGCTGTCCAACCTTTACCGCGCATGATTTCCTTCGCCGGACTAACGCTTGTCTTTCTCTACTATGCGGGTCCGTCTTTACTCTGCCACGCGATCACCTCCTGTGGCCCATCCTTACCATCCCTTTTCCGCTGTGAGACCTTACCATGCCACGTGTCGTAAGTCTGCGGGGGTATGGGTCTCGTCCTTTCCCCGCAGCTCGACCCCCTCGGACTTACTCCATACGCTGTCGTATATAACCCGCGGCCCTTTTAAATACATCGTTCATGTGTTTGGCTGGCGTCCCCTTTAATTTTTATATCCCTTTTTTGTTTGCAATTTATACACTCCGCCCGTTGCTTTACTTCCCCTATTGGCTTTCATACACGCGGATTTCACTACCTTGTTTCCTTACGGCCCATCCTTGGAATATTTGTCATTTGATACAAAGTTTTAATGTGTGACTTGTCTATCTTTTGGGACTCCCGTGGCTAATGCTAAAACTTGAACAACAGGCCTCATAGCTTGTAGCATTGTTTTTGGACTTTATGGGCCATTTGGAGCCTCATTTCCTATGTATTTTTCGATGATATGTATTGCACTCGGTGCCATTTTGATATATTCACCTTTGCATGGTATATAAATGAGCAAACTTTGCATATTTTGTCTCTATTGGCTTGGAATCATGGTTGCAAATCTTAAAAATAGTTTTTTTATTAAAAAAATAATTATTTAATGTATTTTTTTAAAACCGGTTCATTGAGATCTGACCGCTCCCGATTAGACCGGTTCCGGTTAGAAACCCGGTTCATTAGGTCCACCGGTCCGGTCACCGGTTCCGGTTTTTAAAACTATGGTTGATATTGAACATTTGAAATGTAATTGGCATTGTGACATCAACATAAGATCATAGTTGGATATACCTTTGCATGGTATATAAATGAGCAAACTTTGCATATTTTGTCTCTATTGGCTTGGAATCATGGTTGCAAATCTTAAAAATAGTTTTTTAATAAAAAAATAATTATTTAATGTATTTTTTTAAAACCGGTTCATTGAGATCTAACCGCTCCCGGTTAGACCGGTTCCGGTTAGAAACCCAGTTCATTAGGTCCACCGGTCCGGTCACCAGTTCCGGTTTTTAAAACTATGGTTGATATTGAACATTTGAAATGTAATTGGCATTGTGATATTAACATAAGATCATAGTTGGAATATCTTGAGTAATTGTGATTGCCATCTTGTGTTGATAATCATTGGCTACCTAATAATTTACATCATTGATTGAGTATCTTGTGGATTGATTATTGGCACTAAGTTAATTGGCATTTCCTTATTTGTGAGATTGCATATAACTCATTGATAAGTACTCTTGTTGTTAAAGATTCATCATAACTTAAAGTACTGAAACATTAAGTTAATCTCAGACTAAGGATTTCACTCATAATCTCTTGCATAAGCATCCTAGGCTTACCTTGCATTAATAATCAAACCTTGTAAATTTTTGTAGATGTTCTATGCTTGATGCAACTTTACTTTTATTACAGCAATCACCCAAACAGTGAAGTAAAATGCTGATAGAACATATCAGTGGATCTATAGAAGACAAACCAGAAACAGAGGAATGTGATGGTGCGTTACGGCGGTCAACAGGATGCTTCAACCAGCAAAGTCTCCTTAATCAGCCAACCCAGAATGTGTCACAACAATCCTCAAATCAGTGATCAAGTCAACACAAGTCAACTCCAGAAAAGTCAACGTTGTCCAAAAAAATCAACGCAGGGCAGCAACATAAAAGTCAACGCAGCTCCAACTTCGGTCAACCTTTTGACCTCGGTTCTTGTGCCAATGTGTACGGCCTCCTAAAATCGAAGTCTCCAACAAATTTCAGCCCTTTTGGACCATGCGTTGACCAAAGTCAACGCTGGTCAAACTTCCTTGGAAACCCTAGCTGCAGCAATTTCGTCCTTCTTGGCTGTACAAATTCATCCTTCCTCCCACGTGTGAGCTGAAATCATCCTCCAAGGAGCTCGTACTAAATCAGAGAAGAGAAGAAGATGTGTGATGAGTTGGTGTGAAATGCTCTCCAAGTTTGACTGTATTTATATACATCATTGAGGTGTGTGACACATCTGCTGGGGGTGTAAAACTTTAAGGCCGACTTGCACATATAATTTATTATAAATAATAAATTCAAAATAAATGTTTTGCTCATCGGATTAAGATAAATTTTAAATGGATCTTACACCTCTCCGAAAGAGGAATCCAACAAAAATATCAGTATCTTAATCTGAGCATCACAACATGGAGTTTGGACCTAGTTGTCCAATTTTAACACTCACTCTCAACTAGGGAGAACTCCATCCATTAGTGCAATCAAACATCGTGCGTCATCCCGCCGTAACTTGCTTTGCTGGCCTCTTTATTTCAGAACAGAAGTGGGTTAGTCACAAAGACATCACCCCTCGGCTAACAAATTTAGCCCAGAGGTCCGAAACCTCTATCAGACTTGCAAAGAGTCTCCAACCAACCCGAAGTTGGTTCATCTGACCCGAGGTCAGGCGGAGGTCCAAAACCTCACTATACTTGATCCCAGATCAAGTGGTTGGACCGTGCCATCCTAGATAGAGAGTACGGCAATCTCTGATGCGTCCATCAGTATTTGCTACTAGTCTCTAGCTTTTCCCACCTCATTGGCCAAATGAGAGGTACTTCCCATGAGCCCTGAACTCAATGGGTAGGATGCATACGGGGCATAGATAATGAGAGGTGAACCAACTCAATAATCACAACGGTGGGGTCCAAGCACACCACCAAGGTCGGCAAGCCTAGCCTTGTGGTTGCCCATAGCTCCGAAAAGCTATCCCCAAAGCCCCTCATTTTCTGTTTGTAAAGAAGTAGTATGAGAGCCCTGTCTTGTTCAAACGTTAAACGCTGTTATGCATCCTTTGCTCTCCATACATTATAAGATGTCCTAGGCACTGGTCTATAGCAACTCTAGGTTGTCTCTAGGAGTTACAACAGGCCTAATACAAGACTACATATTAGTGATCAACAACATAATCACTCCTCATCATGATCAAAATTGTCACCACTACTAGACAAGGGATCATCAACATGAGCTACATAAATAATATGGCTCAAAGTTTGAGGACTCCTAAAACTCCTCTACAACTTTAGTAGTAGTAGTAGTAGCAAAAATAGACATCAAAACTACAAATCACTGAGCAACATGGTCTCTCATGAAACTCATCATTTATTCATCGCTACTAGAAATGGGATCATCAACAAGAGATACACATCATCTAGCTCAAAGTCTTCAGACTTGGATTGCTCAACCTTATAACATGATAGAAATTGAAAAAGTTTAACATGCCTAACCAATGATTTTGGTTTGAGTGAAGAGTTCATCTCCTCAACCTTAAAATGCGGTAGAAAAAGATTAGCATGCCTAACCAGTTGTTTTCCTTTGATTGAAGGGTACATCAAGGTTCTTAAAGGACTTCATGCTCTTGATCAAATGCCAATATCATACCCTTACACATGATAGAATCAAATGGAAACATTGCAAGTTCCCAAACCATGAAACCCTGAAAACCATTAAGTCTGCTGAATTTTGAGTGAAACCTAAAATTCTAGTTTCTCCATATGAAATCTAATGAGGTCGAAACCACTCTTAAACATCCTGAGTCATTTCATGGTAATGTTAAAAATTTAAGTAAAAGGATGAAAATGAAAAATAAAGGACATGTCACTCCTTTATTTTTCATTTTCATCCTTTTACTTTAAGAATTTAAAATTACCATGAAATGTCAATGCTTCACTTACCTCCACATCAGCCCTAAAACCCATTTTTGGCCGTGCGTGGGTCCGCATAGGGAAAGAGTAGCTAAATGAACCCGCCCTTATAAACAAATCAGCCCTAAAACTCAACTGCCGCCGAAAATGTGGGTCCGCGGAGGAGGTAGCACCTAACCGGCCAGTTAGGTCCGGTTTTTCTGAAAAATGGGTGAAATGCCCTAGGTAGCCGGGTTGCCTGGCCGGTTTCGACCGGTGGGCTATCTAACCGGCCAGTTTGGCCGGTTACCGGTTCAAACCGGCCGGTTTTTAAAACTATGATATCAACCAGATTGGAAGATTAGAGCTTATATGTGAGTGATATAAGTGCAAAATTTGGAAATTCTTATAACTTAAGACAAGACAAGCGAATGTTAGATTTTCAATAAACAAAATCAAAATCAGAAATTTCAGCGCTTATTAGTCTTATGACAACAGTAAGAAAATCACTTTAGATTCAAGAGACAACAAGCATATAGTAACTAGATATGATCACTAAGATGCCCAACAACTTGCCAAAGTAAAACTATGATTTTTGGCCCACCTAACATGCAATATTCAAAACTATATCAGATCTGAAATAACTTGTTACAACAGTAAGTAAAAGGTGTAAACAGTGAGCTATCAATGCTACAACAAGTGTCAAAACATGCCCAAAACCTAGAGATAGTTTGCCAAACTGAAAAATATGATTTTTGAGCTCTTTTAGGTGTGTTATTAAGAAATTATTCAGATTTGATTCAGTGATTATGCAGAGAATTTCCAGCAAGCAAAAATGTGTAGATCAAAAAATTAGGATTTTTTTTTGCAATTTTAGAGTATTTTGACCAATTAGATTTGTTTTTTAGGGCTTTATAGTACTCTTATGAAGATGCTATTACAATTGTAACAAAACAGAGATAAAATGAGGGTTTAGAGGCCAAACCCTAGGCCCTAGGCCTGTAGATCACTTGTCAAATTTGCCTAGAAATTCTTCAATGAATATGCCATTTAAAAACACCAATCTAGGGCCAATATCACCTGCAAAACTCACCAATTTTTATTTCAAAAAATTCAGAGATGGATTAGGGCAAACTAGGGCTAAAGAGTGTTGATTTTTGGTAGCATCGGAAGTGCTCTAAGTCTCGAAATTTGTGGAGAGGCTTAGGCACTGCTATTCCAAAGAACCCATAAACTGTTTGTGAAAATTCCACTCAGAAGATGTTTTATTGAAAAAAATAATTATTTTAATAGGGACCCTAAGTCTAAACTTTTAGGGAAATTAAATGATTAAAGGGTATTAATAAAACATAGTGTGAATGTTCTAGAAAATCAAGTCAAGTTATAATCTTAGCCGTTGATTAGAGATCTAATCTCGGCTGTTGATGTCTCAACCAGAAGACTATAAATGAAGGCTTGAGGGTCATTTGGAAAGACACACCGAGTGAATCAAGTGATCAAATTCTTCTGATGGAGCAAGTGCTCAGACGAAGATTCTAGCGCAGAGAGGGGGAGACGTAGCTTCCGGAGTGAGAGTTTTCTCAGCTGGAGAATCATCAGCAGAGAGAGACAGAGAGACATCCAGTGCAGAGCCAGACAAGTTGACGCAGAGTGTTGGTGAGGAAGAAGGTCTCTTGGGCAAGATCCAGGTTCAGGATAGAGGCCAACAAGGTTTCCGCAATAGTCTAGCACAATGCTGGCATTTTCACTCTACTCCGAAGAGCAGAGTGTCTCACTCGAGGCGTGCCATGACCTTAGTAAGTTTAGGATTAGAATAGGTATTGATCAAGCATAACTTATAGAATAAAACAGATAGAAGTGAGTGCTCCAAACATGTGTACATACTGTGCAAAAGATACTACTCATGAACGCATTCAAGATGAAAAAACAAAATTTAAAGTGACCAATACATTCATCTTAACCTGAGACACATCACAGAACTCAGGACATCAAACCCAGATCATAGTATATTGCATTCACAATAGGGGACAGTTACATTGCTCCTCAGAGCGATCCTGGCAGGACTGATTACAAGATTATCACATAGAACAAAACAGAATGAACAGAGAGAATAGAACGACCAGAGCGAACAGAGCTCTCCTACGGCTCCCTTTCTCCGATCCCTACCGTGCCAACCTACTGTCTACGCTGGCCAACTGCCTATTTGTTCCTTTGCCAACGTGACTGTCAGTTTTCCCTTCCTTTCCGCTTTGCTGTTTGTTGCATCTCCCTGATCACTGGGAGTTCCACTGTTTGTTCTTGTCGCTCCCTTCTGCCATCTGTGCTTGTTTCCACAACAACCGCGCCACCTGCTCTTCAGCTCTTCGCAATCGTGACAACTCTCTGTCTACCGTAGTTGTGTTCTGCCACCTGTCACCCGCGACTCAAAATTGTTTCATTTCAAAACAAGGGCCCCAACAGGCCCGAGTCAATCCATTTCCCTTGCCTCGGTCTCCATTGGTCCACTTGCCTCCGTGGCTGGCCCTGCCTTGTCCTTTCCCTCTCCTTGTTCAAACAAAGGCCCCAACTCGGGGACCTTTGCCATCCCTTCATGAGCAGGTCCATCTCTGTGGTGACTTGTTCTGCTTCTTTTTCCCCTAAGATGGCCGACAACTTACTGAATACGTCCTTGATCTTAATATCGGCCTCATCGACCATTTGCTGTATTGTTTGGGCAGTAAGCTTGACGGGTTGCCTTAGTTCCCAGAGGGCCTATTTGGTTGCTACAGAATGTTCTTCAATTTGCTGTATCTTAGTCTCGAGCTCCTCCGCTTGGTTGTACAAGTGGTTAAGGCCATTGGGGTCAGTGGCCTCCTGAATTTCCTTCGATACCTGCTGCAGCTATGCCGAGATCGGCTGTGACTTCATAGTCAGCGAGGTTGAACACTCATGTAGATGTTTCAGAAGGTCGTATGCTTCCTTCATCATGGTGCTCAAAGTTTCCTGCATCCTGGTTACTTGGTTTTGTCTTTCTGTGATTTTCTCTGTGTAGATGACTATGGGGTCTGGCAGCGCTGGCTTGGTCACTAGCGCTGCTTTCAGTTCTTGATTTTCCCGGCTTAGATTCGAACATGCTATCCTGACATGAATGGATTGCTCGACTAGCGTGCCAGCTGATATGTCGACCGGTATTTGGTCATTGTGAGTCGCTATTGTTGGCCAGAGATCCCTGAAAACCTCTGTCACCTTTTCCAGTTGGTCCTGCAAGTTATCTTTCTCTATCTTCAACTGATCGCGCTCTTCAGTAAGCGAAATGATCTGTATCTGTTGCTGCTCAAACTTTTGCTAGAGGTCGGTGTGGAGACCTTCGGCCTGCTGTGTTGCCCGCTGGATAAAACTGTATAATTGTGTTGTTCCCTAGGTCTGCATGCTCTCAGCCCCGGATGTATTCTGATTTGGCGGTCTCTCTCTGTGTGGTTGACCGTTGGCTATGGACCTGGCTGAGTGTTCCTATGGTGATGTCGGCTGTGTCAGTTGTGGCGACGGATTATCAGGGTTACCCATGCTTGGAGTAGGCTGAATCTGGTGGAGTATCAAGTTTGCTTGTTGAAATGGGTTCAACTCTTTGGGCGAGGGTGTTGTATCTGCAGTGTAGGACCTCCCTTGACTTAGAAGGTCCCGAAAAGTGATCTGTTCAACCAGGGGTTGGTTAACCTCAGGTACCAATGCTGTACCGGAGTTAACTTCTGCCTCGTGGTCTCCATTTGTTTTACCCTTCGCTCTGACTGGGTCCGAGATGGTGGCTGAGGTGGATGGCGTTCGGGTGGAATGGTCTTTTGAAGTGAATGAGGTGTAAGGTGATGACTGGTGAGTGGAAGGCAGAGATGTATGAGTATTTAAAAATGAGTAGGGGTTGAACACAGGTAGCTCCAGAGTTACCTGGGGTTCCGTCATTTGCTCCTCCTGAATTGGGGTTCCCATATCCAAGGGTTGCAGTTGATCCTCCCCAGTGAGATCAACAACCTGGCTAGATACTACAACTTTTGCCTTTTTAGGCCTTTGGAGTAGCTACTGGTGGCTTAGGTGCTTTGTTCTTTCTGGTTGAAACTATGGTGGTTGCCAGTGGTGAATTAAATAAGTTGAGCGGTAAGGTCGTGACTATGGGGCCATTATGGAAGAAGAGGCAGAATTGGAGGCTTGAAACTCTGCAGAAGTGGGAAACAAATGAGAATCGTTGGTTAGAGTCTGCATTACCCGGTTAAAGCCTTGTACCTTTGTGTTCAGCTCCTCGATGATGGGTGTCAGTTGTAGTCGCGACACTTTGGCCATTGTTTCATCTGGTGTTTCCCCTAGCAGTGGATCTGGCAACATGCCATCAAATGAATAGTGATAGAGCCCGCTTCTGACCTCCATTCCCACCCCTGGCTAGGAACATACTTCGATGTGGAACGCTTTCTCATCAATTTGAAACTTCAACGGTTTCATTTTGAATGTCGTTTTCGGCACACATGTTGGTTTGATATAGGTTTCCCTGTGGTTGACTCCAAACCATATTTGCGCAGAGTGATTATCCAGCAAACTCTTTGGGATTCTTTGCTGTGTCGCCACTATATCGACCATCTAGTTGTACTAGAACTTGAATACCTCTTCATTCACCTCCTTGGTGCTAGGGTCCCCTGACGCCTTCCAGGGTGTGAATTTCATTGCCAACTGCTAACTTGTTGTGAGTTCCACAGGCTGTCTGATTTCCGGGAAAGTCCATTTCCACATCGCAAATGCCATGATAAGGTAACCATAGATGAACCTAGTGGCTCTCTTGTAGTTATCCTCGCAAGCTTCAAATAGTTCATTCAACAAAAATGAACACCAATTTAATTGTCCCTTGGATACAGTGCTCCGCAACTGAGATGGTATCAAGTGTACACTCACCCTTTGTATAATGCCTCATGGTTTTACTCGCAATTAGATAACAGGCGAATTTGACTGCTGGCTTGTCTATAAGGTCTATCTTTGTCCCTTATTCCTACTCTCTTAGTGTCATATTTCTTGTAGTAATCACCATCTTCTCCCTTCTTCACCCTCTTTGAGACATTTTGGAACGCTGTGGAGACGTCTTTACCTTCTTGTGATAGCCCTGTTAGCTTGTGAATATCTTCCGCGTGGATTGGTATTTCTTTTCCTAGCCACAGTGACTCGTTCTGGATCTGGCTCATCAGGAATTTTTTACACTGCATCGCAGCCCCTGTGGTTCCGAACATTGGAAGATTTATGAGGTTCAGTATGGTTGATTGCTGGATACCTCTGAAGTCTGGGAGTACTCTTGTCGCTTGTTCTCCTGCTTCAGTGGCATAGTTTTCCATATAGACTTGTCTCTTCATTATTGGGAATTGGAAAGAATCCGCCAGGTTTGTGTCGATCAACGACGCGCTATCGTATTTCCCCACCAGCGACTCCATCTTTTGGATTCTCTCGTCGAGCTCCTGCTCAATGACTGTTGGTGCTACCTTGGTCATTTTTTCTCTTCTCTGGTATACTCGCAAAGCTACTCCTACTCTTTCTTTGTGAATTCTTGCCTCTGGAGACTCCTTCTGGACTTCTTCTGATGAAGTTTCTCTTGCTGCTGCTACTGTTTTTGGTTCTAACTCAGACTTCTCTGGCATTCTCGTGTTTTCTTTCATGCAAGTTATGTAAGTAACCGGCATGCATGAGGTTGATAAGACCCCATAACTAATTAATTTTTCATGCTTCCCTCGCGGCTGTAATCTTGTGATTAGTTACTGTGATGAGGTGGGTTCTGACAAAGCTGACTGTGACTTCGGGAATTGGGCAGACGTGATGGGTAATGATTATGGCCTAATATGGAAAATTTATTGCGGTATTGTCGATACTAATTAATGCAATTACTTCTCAAATCTCGGTAATCCTACAGACTGACATGTGTACTATGAGTCATGATGATGGAATGATATTCGACACGTTTTTTTCTCTAACATGGATGACACGCTGGACACTACTCTCCCCCCGACCACAATCAGTTGCGTTGCGGTCTCCACATCGCAACTATGAGTTATCTCTGTTATTGGAGTTTTCTTTATTGGGATTTCTATCTAGTCTCTTCTTGGGTGCGAGAGAGTTATTGACTCTACCTATTCTAATCTACCCTACTGACTCCTCTCGGTTGCGAGAGTTATTGAAAAATGAAATGTAGAACTTACTCGTGATAGGGCTTCAAGTGTGCGCCGTTCACCCATCCTGATAATATCTGGTCGTCTAGTTGTGCTAATCGAACTGCTCCTGAATCTTGGATTTCAATTACATGGTATGGTCCCAGCCAATGCATTCTCAGTTTACCTGGGAACTTTTGGAACTTGTTGTCGTACAGTAAAACTTTTCCTCTGACCATAAACGTTTTGCGCTTGATATGGCGGTCGTGCCAAGCTTTTTGTCTGTCTTTCTGGATAGTTGGGTGGAACTCTACTAGGAACCTGTCCTCTTCTAGTTCTTTATAGCTCTCATAATCGCTCTTTTAGTGAGTCTTCCTTTGATAAGTGTAGTGACGATGCTATTAGAAGGCTTGGTATGACAAACTCGACCGATACTATTGCTTCCCTCCCGTACACCAGCTGGAACGGGGTCTGGTTGTTTAGTCTTTTGACAGTTGTTCTGTACGCCCACAATGTTGTTGGTATACGTTCATCCCAGTCGTCTCGATCAGCGTTGCAAATCTTTGTTAAATGCTTTTCCAGAATCTTATTGAATGCTTCTACTGTACCATTAGCTTGTGGATGGTATGGACTGCTTTTATGATGTTGTACCATGAAATTTTCTAGTAGAGATTTGATCGTTGCATTGATGAAATGCGTACCTTGATCGCTTGTCAGACTTCTCGGGCGACCAAATGTGCTGATGATATTTTCAAATCTGAATTGAGCTGATGTTTCGGCTGTGCAATCCTTCATTAGTATCGCCTCTGCCCACCTGGTCAAATAGTCTGTTGAAGTTATGATATACCTGGCCTGTGGGTGCCTTGCGACAGGTGTAATTGGTCCTATAAAATCAACTGCCCACTTCTGAAATGGCTGCAGTGCTTTTATAGGGTGAAGTGGTAGCTCGTCTTTGTGTGATGGACGTCTCGTCCTCTGACACACATCGCATTTTTTTACAAAGGCCTTACTGTCTATGTGTACTGTCGGCCACCATAAGCCTGCCTGCAGTATTTTTCTCGCCGTTGGTTTTGCTCCGACATGCCCTCCCGCAACTCCATAATGGCATTCCTACAGTATGCTTTCCTTCTCATGATCCATGACGCATCTCCGCAAGATTTGGTCTAACCCCATTTTATCCTGCTATTAGCTGATACTCTGCTGCTTGGACTACTAGATGTCTTTTCTGGGCTGTATATTCATTCGGGCACTGTCCTGTTGTCAGATAGGTTGCTATTTGGTCTAAGTAGTCCGGGATGGCTTCTACTCTAAAAAGATCATCATTTGGCAGCTGATCATCCAGAGACCCTCCATTTTCTCCGTTTTCTAGCCTTGACAAGTGGTCAGGACCCACGTTTAGTCTCCCGGATTTCACTATCACCTCGAAGGTGAACTCTTGAAACAGTAGGAGCCATTTGTAGATTCTTCCCTCCAAGACTGGTTTGTTAACTAGGTACTTTAAAGCTGAATGGTCTGTGAAAAACTTAAACATACCTCTTAGTAGGTAGTGGCGAAACTTTTGAAGGGAATACACCATTGCCAATGCTTCCCGCTTTGTTGTGGTGTAGTTCCTTTTAGCTGTTGATAACTTGCGACTTGCAAAATAAACTGGGTGATCCACTGAAGTATCTCCTGGCTGAGCCAGAACTGCTCCAAGTGCGATGCTAGAAGCATCAATGTGGACATGAAATTGCTTGTCCCAATTAGGGTCAAGCAATATGGGCGCACTCGCCAACATTTCTTTCAAGGTATTCAGGGCCGTGGTGCAGTCTTTTGTCCAACTGAACTGCTCCGATTTCTGCAACAACTTCTCCAATGGTGCTGTTATCCTCGCATAGTTGCGGATGAATCGCCTATAGTAGCCTGTGTGGCCTAGTAGCGACCTCAACTGCTTCACAGTTTTCGGCGCCTCAATATTAATTATAACTGCCACTTTTGCTGGATCAATGCAAACCCCTTGTTTGCATACAACATGTCCTAGCAGTGTTCCAAAGGGTACTGCAAAGATGCACTTCTTGAGGTTTAATGAAATCTGGAATTGCCTACATCTCTCAAGCATTATCCTCAATAACATTGCATGGTCCTTTAACAGGATGTAGACTGCCCAGTCATCCATATAGACTTCCAGGAATTTGTGGATGTATTCCCGAAACGCTGCTATCACAATTCGTGAAAATACTGCTGGTGCGTTTTTCAACCCGAACGACATTACATGATATGCAAATGAACCCCATTTGGTTGTGAAAGTTGTCTTCTTCTTATCCTCTTCGGCTATCCTTACCTGATGGTATCTTGAAAATCCATTTGTAAATGAATAAGCGTCATTCCCCGCAACATTGTCGAGAACCTCGTCACTGAAGGGAGTGGGGAATGGGTCATGTATGCATGCATTGTTCAGGCTCCTATAGTCAACACAGACTCGAATTTCAGACTTTTCCTTTTTACTTTGTATGACTATAGGACTTACCCACTCTGCTTCTTCCACCGGGAATATCAACCCTGCCTTTAGCATCTTATCAATCTCTGCCTTGACTTTTTCTTTCACTCTTGGATTCAGACGATAGGGTCTGTCTTTGACTGGTCTTGCGTCGGGCTTCAAAATTATATGCATCTCCCCTAGGTCTCCTTTTATTCCTTTTGAACTCCGCTACTGAGGATGGGAACAAGTCTTCATATTCTTGTAGCAGATTAAATATCTCCTTAGTCGTCTCGTCATCCCAGTAATCACTAATTGACGCAAGTTTGGGCTTTTCCTCTGTCTCGATGTTCATCTTCTTGATCTTCAATGGTAGCAGATGAATTTCTTCTGTTGTCGGTCCTTCTTTAATATCCCGCTCCCCCTCCTTTTCTTTGAAATACAGATGTTATAGAATAACCAGTTATAGAGTTCCTCTGGAAACTTTCCCCAAAAGATCTCGTAGATATCACTCGCAGATTCAGAGAATAGAACCCAATCCTTAAATGCTTCCTTTTGTTGTCTCAACCTACCTGTCGTGCTATGAACTCATCAAGGGTTATCCCACCAACTTTCTATTTCTCTCTCTGATCAAACATACCATGACTAGCTCCAAATGAATGCCAAGAGAGGGACATGGGATGATCTGGAAAGCTCAGACACCATATCTCAAGAGGGGAGAGAGGCAACCTGGGCTATTCCGTTTATTCTATCTGATTGTGATCTATTACCCATCTGATGGCTAACCACAGTGCCCACGTTTACACGCCTCGGTGAGACTCTCTTCAGTTTCTGGAGGGGAGTGAAACAAGCCAAGATTGTATAGACTACTCATAAACCTTTGGCCTCTATCCCAAACTCAGTCTGCCCAAAAGACCTTCTTCTTCGCCAACAAATGGTTCTTCCTGAAATTCCATTTGGGAACTAGATCATTGTATTGCGGATCTTTGAGAGAGAAATACGAAGCTGGTGGGATAACCACTTAGATCAGTTCATAGCACAACAAGCTGAGTTGAGACAACAGAGGGAGAAAACTGTTAAGGATCGAGTTCTATTCTCTGAATCTGCGAGTGATATCTACGAGATCTTCTGGGGAAAGTTTCCAGAGGAACTCTATAACTGGTTACGGAGTCTACAAGTCAAGATAGTTCAAGGAAGCTCGCGAAAGATTTGTCGCAAGTGGTTGCACGAGGATCTGATAGCCCTTCATCGGTTAGATACCGATTTGACCCGAGCTGTAGATTTCTGGGTGCAATCTACCTTGGAAGGATACATAGTAGAGTTCGCAGCTGAGTGTTACCAGTCTTTTTCGAAAGCAGAGGACATATTCAGATCAGGATTGCGAGGAGAGCTATTGAAGGAGATCCCTCTTTGGATCAAAGCCTTAATGGTAGATGAAGGATTGATGGAGTTTCAAAAATTTGAGATGGAGACTTAAACCTCTAGTACTAGGGGAAGGAGCGGAGGGAGATGCTACAAGTATGTTGGAAGGGGGAATAGGGATATGGATGCCGAGACCTCCAATAGGTTGAGGGAGCGACGAGCACATTAGGGCGCAAATCGTTGAGAAGTGGTGAGAAAGGGTGATGAAGGAGTTGGAGAAGCAGGAAAGTAATCGAAAGGACAAGGACAAGGCGCCTCGGATGACAAAGGAGATGGAAGGTCAGATGGGTTCCCAAGAAATAGGAGGGACCATCAAGGAAGTTCGGCATGTGTATAGGAGCACAGCCCAAACGGAGAAGGGAAAGAAGTTCGACGGAGAGGACGCACACCCCGAGGAGATGTTCGATGTGGAGTTGCACGTTGCGATGGAGCAACTATTCCGAGAGGGGCTGACACCCATAACTCAAGGTAACTCTATTCCCCAAAGTTCAAGTAGCTCTAGTCCCGACCTTCCCCTGGTACTCTATCAGCGACTAGGTGAAATTTTTGTTAAGTTACGAGAATTGAGTAAGTTGAATAGTGTTTAGTCTACTGCAGTAATACACACTAGCAGTAGAGTTAGTAATACCATTTCACAACCGAGAAACAGGGGTTTTATTTTAGTAACACCCACACAAGAAAGCATGGCGGGATCATTTACTCGATACCCAGAGTTCTCTGGAAGGGGTAACGATGATGTGGAACAACACTGGTATCTCTGCGAGGCCATATGGAGGGCTCAGCAAACACTAGAGGCAGACAAGTTGATTGAATTCCAAACTACTCTCAGGGAGAGAGCTCTACACTGGTTTATCAAATGGTTTGAAGCTCATCCGAACCCAGCGATAGACGATGTAAAGAGGGAATTTGTAAAAGAATTCAAGCTACCCCAAACAGATCAGCAAGGTCTATCCGAAATTTGGGAGATTAAGCAGCGAGAAGGTGAAACTGCATGGTGTTAGGGTCCCGTGATTTGGCTGATTGGCAAACCAAATGACAGTGTAACATCAAACCAAGATTTGGAGCCTAAGGACCTAGCCTTCCTGGACTTAGAGAGGGCTCTCTCTATATGCGTAAGGGATATCTGTGTGTTTGTTTATTGTGTTCTGATTTTAGGCTAGTTATGAAGTAAGTTTTTGATTTTTGTTTTTTAAGTTGTGAGGGATGAAACTGATCAAAGATATAAAATAGATAACAAGATGTTAGATTAATTGAAGCAAATAAAAGGTCAAGAAGCAATAGATTAGATTTATACAAGGTTGTTGAAGGGCCGATTTGATTCAAGGTAGAAAGGATCTTAGGGAAAAATGGAGTAAATGGACATCAAGTTTGTGAACAACAAAGAGTTTCAAGCATCACTGGTTCAATAGATAACATAAATATGGTAGGGAAAACCATTAATCATGCAAAATGTAACTATAAACTAATCAATACATAGAAACAAACATTCAAGCCATGCATAGAAGTATAAGACCCTCTAACTTTGGGAAATGGCTATCAGACTTTTGGGAAAACACATAAGACAGACTAACAACTCAAAACACTATGCCGGAACGCCTAAACACAGTACTTCAAGTTATTGGGCACTTTGAATAACAAGATTCGCATAGTTTTAGGCAAAGGGCTAGATCAGAACTAGGCCTCCTTGGTTCAACAAGATGATAATCTATTAGTCAAAGAGATAGTTTCATGGATGGGACTATGGACAGTCATAGGTAAGCAGGGCACACCATACATCCTACTTAACATGCATAGAACTATGAATGAAACTAGCAACAATATCCTCAAGTTGTTAAAGAGCAGTTAAGAATTCTTTAATGCAACTAAGGAAGAAGAAAACATAAAAGCTATGAAGATTCAGGAAATTTGAGGTGCCTCCATGGGCATATCTCAAATTTGTTCTCTACTGATATATAGCAAGCAAGAAAAATGTATTCATGAATAAAAACTAGAAGACAACAACATAGAAATAGACATTATACCATTCTACCAAGTCATGGAATCTATCAACAGTCCTTCATCATTCATCCAAGAACATCCAAGAGGCAATCCAAAAGCATAACACAAGTATTTCCTTCCAAAGCTCATATGACCATATATTGCTTCTTCTCTCAAGTTCAGCCTTGTTTACAATGAGAGCCTTTGGAATATATAGGCTCAAGTGAGGAAAACCTCATGGTTCAACTTGCATCCTCATTGGCCTAATCAAAATATCTAAACTTGTCCTTGAGGCTTTGCAAAGCCCAAGGCACAAAAATATCTCATAAAATATCTAAAAAATGCTAAAAAAGGGAATTTAATTGACTTTGCATAATTTTTCATGTGCAAAAATAGATAAACGCACATTTGGAAAAAACAGATTTTAGAGGTTCAAAAATTACAAAAATATTTCAAATTTACATCAGAAAAAGGTCTCCTGACTTGCCGGAAACATTTGGCAGCCTTCCTAATGTCGAAACGAGGCTCATGATAGCTCGTTGGAAAGCTCTGAGTGTCTACTTTCTGGCGCAACTGAAATTTCCCCAATCTGATGCCTGGAAGTCCTCCAAATCTGCACCTGTGTGTAAAAAACCAGAAAATTACAGTTTGCTGATAGACCGGGCAGAGTGTGCAAAAAGAGAGCCTTTTTTGCCGTTTTGAGGGGGCAAATGATCTCCAAATGTTCTGAAAATCGCTGAGGGCATGCTCATGAAATTATGGCTTTCAATGATACCATTCTCCTCCCTTGACGAATCCTCAAAATGAAATGGCGAATTTATGAGTTTTTGACCAAAAACCCAAAAATGCCAAAAAACCAAAAATTGTCAAAATGGGCCCAAAATTGGGGTGCATGACCCTCAAGGGTCCTTAGCAACATGTTCCGAAGCTGAAGCCAAAATGTCAAGTGCTGATGTGCCTTTCTTCTCTCTCCGTGCCGGGCGCTTCCCCTTTGCTTCCTTCAGTTTCTCTTGGGTGGCCTTTAGCTTGCGCCGGGCAAACTGATTTAGCTTTTGATAGTGTTGTGTCATCTTCCTTTGCAGCTCCAGTCTCTGTTTGCCTTCTCAAGCTTCATCTCCAAATGTTTATTAGCTCTTTCTAGCCATGCCTCTTTATTGCTTTCAATTTCTTGCTCAAGTAGTGCAGTGAGGGGAAAGGATTGAAGATGGGCTTGTTCTTCTTCCTTTTGCTTTTCCAGGGCTCTTTTAAGCCCTATGGTTCTAGGCCTCTTTCGCCTAGGCTGGTCCTCTTCTTCATCTTCATCAAACTCACTGATGAGCTCCTCTATCCTTACTTGTGCTTTAGCAGCCTCATTATTGTATTTGATTGCCCGTGTTTCATAAACTGCCATGTGAACACTCATCTGTCTATTTTGGATCTCCAAGAAATGATTGAAGCTCTTTGCCTGATGAAGGTCATTCTCCAATGCTTCAATTTGACCCTCTCGATGGATTAGAAGGTTTTCAAGAATGCGGGCTTCGTTATCGCTGTCATCACTTTGGATTGGGATGAGAGCCAATGCACCTCCATGTTCTTGACTTTCTCCTATCTTGCCTTTCCCTTTGCCCTTGAAAGCTAACCTTGCACTCTTCCTTCTTGGCATGCTAGTGAGAGGTTTCTTGGGCGATTTTCTTTTGCTTCGGATAGCTCTTGTTACTTTTGGAGTAACCACCTTGAGCTTTTGTTTCTTTGCTGTCCTGGGCTTAATCTTCTCGGGAGAGGAAGGCATGATGGCCTCGCCCTTGTCACTTTGTTTGTCACCTTTCGGAAAAAGCCTTTCCTCTTGAAACTGCTGTGCAACTTGAGGAGACTGTAATGTGTCATGAGAGGACTACTGCTGCTCACTTTCTTCATGCTGTTCAAACTGCTGCTTCTGTTCACCAACATCAAGCTGCTGTCCTACCTCAACCCTTTGTTCAATTTGTGGTTCAATCTGCTGCCCCTATTCACCAACATCAAGCTGCTGTCCTACCTCAACCCCTTGTTCAATTTGTGGTTCAATCTGCTGCCCCTGACCATCAAAATCATGCTGCTGGCTTTCATTAGTTTCTTCATGTTTGTCCTCTTCTTTGTCTATCTGTTCATGCCCTTCTTCTTCATGCTGTCCTGACTGTTCTGTGGTGATCTTGAGCCTTCTAGGAGTAGGCCTGCTGGACAAAGGTACAGGGCGATGAATAGGTGGGGTGGGAGATATATGGACCGGAGGAACAGTGGAGAAATCTGGGTGACTGATGAAAACATCCCAAGAAACCCCTTTCTTCTCCAGCTGATGAAGAATGATGATTTTGATCAAAGAATGATGGAAAAGGGAAGCTATTTGCAGAGATGGGGTTTTCTTCTGGACTAAAGATGCCATCTTCTCGATGCTTTTGCATAAAAAGTAAGGGAGATTGAGCTGCCTAGTTCTAGTGAAATGCATCAGTAGTCGGACATGATAGGCATAAACTCGAGTAAATCTCCCTTCACAAGTAAAATACTTCATTATGACCTTCATTAGGGGAGCGTAGCTGGCAAGAAGATAAGAGAAAGGAAAAATAGCAGTGCAAGTATCTCTGTGCTCGGGCTTGATGAAAGGCTTGTAGTCATCCAAGTCTAGATGGGTCTGCTTGAACCATTTCTCGCCATGATATGGAATTTTTGTGGCTTTAGACACTGACCTCGGGGAAAACTTGAAATCAAGGTCTGCTACCTGGAAATGTTTGCTTTGGAACCTCAGGGCGCATAGGTGTGTCAAGGGCGAGAAACTTTTGACCTCCTGTACCTTCTGGCAGAAATCTAAACAACCTACCTCATGAAAATTGAAGAGGATGGATGGATGTGCATTGACCTCCTCTGTAGAGATTGGCTCATATCTTTTATGTAAACCACTTCTGCTGTGTTGCCTGGGCGGCATTTTGGGCTAAATATGCTATTGAAGAACCAAACAGCCTCACTGCCTTTAAACTGCCGCCTTTAAACTAAACCCCGTCAATTCACTGTTTTGATAGAAAACAATGTCTTTGGATGATTGCAAAAAGTTCCCTCACAATAAAACCCCTGCTCCTTAAAAAGTGGCCTTCCCACCTTTAATGTATCTCAGCCAGCAGACTTTTTAATAAGAAATAATACAGTGAAATGAAGACAGACTGTTAATTGAACTTGCTGGGTATAATGTAAAAATCACCTTTGCTCTGTGATGTTTGGAGCTCAACAACCTGTTTGTATCTTTGACCAATGATGAACTTCCCAATCTTCACAATCTTCCCCTTGTCTAGCATGCCAATCACTCAACAAAACTCATATCTCATGCAGTCAACCTTTAGTGTAGGCACACAATCAATTTCACAGTTTATGGAACAAAGGTGACAGAGTTTGAAAAGGTTTCAACAGTTTCAACAAAGCGCTGTAAGAGTTTATCTATCAAACAACCAAGGCTCCTCTTTCATTGTAGAACCCCTGTCCTCCTTAGAAGAATGCCTTTACAACTATTTGATTATCAGCTTAACAGTGATCTTGAAGAATCAAAAAGGCAGTCACAAAGTGTACATAGTGAACAACTACCCCCTCTGTGGTTGGTAGGGTTAACCTTGCTCTTTGATATTTTGAAGAATAAAACACCCTGTTTCTTTGATTAAGAAGGTGAAAACACACAGTTTTTTGGCTCAACAGATGTTCTTTCCGTGTAGAGACCTCATCGGTCATATCAACACTTTACCACAGCTTCTAAACCACTGATACTTACACAGCAAAAAACACACTTTTATATATAGGGTGACAGAGTTTGAAAAGCTTTGTATACTGTGGTGTTTAAAAATCTATAGCTGGTCAAATGCTGGGCAGATCCCTTTGATCAACACACTAAACCCTCATAATGCAGTGCACCAGTATGAAATGATATATGAACTCGGTCAAAACAAAGGAGCAAAACAGTTCAGGTTTCCTTGTGGTCAAAGGGCGGAGTAGGCATAATTTGAAATGCTTCTGTGGTAGTAAAGAAAACAGCTTGTACCTAAGCCTCTTCAGCATTTAAACAACCATAGGCCTGTTTTGAAATAGAACACCCTATTCCACTTTGACACCTTTTTTTAAAAACTCAGAGGGCACAGTTGAAATACCTCTAAAATGTGATGAAAAAAATCTTCTTGATGCGTTGAAATCACCTTGGAGGATGCTTGGAAGGCGTTTGGAGTTTGGAAGCATGCGCGACACCTTTGTGGAGAAGAACGCCGCGCAGAAAACTTGTCTGGTGGCCTGTCGGGACGGTGTCGGGCGCCCGTGACCCGCGGCTACAGGGGCGCCGCGCGCGGCTACAGGGGCGCCGCGCGCGGCTACAGGGGCGCCGCGCGCGGCTACAGGAGTGCCGCGCGCCCTTGTGGCGCAGTTCAAAAAAATGTCCAGGAGCGCCGCGCACTCCTACAGGAGTGCCGCGCGGGTTAAAACGGTTCAACCTCGTTCTAATTTCTGTAACTTGACCCGAAACTTGCCTTCCAACGCTTGAAGACTGTAGAGAGGCTCGATTTCTTGCTTGGAGATTTTGAAAATGAAACTTTTGCCCTTCGACCTCACTCCTTTGACACATCAAACACCCAATGGTCACTTTGTTATTTGAAATGCAATCGAACCTTTGGTTGGTCTTTGCAAAGGTTTTCAAAGCTTTTTGCCTTCTTCATCATAACCTTTGGTGCACTTGTAGAACTCGGGTTTCGAAATGATGTTGGCAGTGGAGTTTTTTGTGCCTTCAAATAGTCTCAATATGAATCATCCTTTTATAACATCAATGACTTGAAAAGGTGTTTTCTGCTAACATTGTCCCTTTGGTGTTACTTAGCACAGAAGCTCGAGCTTTAGAAAATGACTTAATGAACTTGTAGACCATCTCTTGACACTTGTTTAACACTGTTGGTGATCATTTTAAAACAGGAAATCCACTCTGAATCTGTTTTTTTTTTTTTTTTTAAATACTGAAAACTGCTCTGTTATTAGAAAGGATAGGGCTTGTCTTTTTAACTTGTTTTGACAGTTTCTGTTTCCAGGTGTCTCTTCAAACTTTTTCTCAAACTGTAGGTGTCAAAAACTTACTGCAGTTTTTCAGAGTTTGCCATGGTCTTTTGATTAAGAAGGGCGCCTTTTTCCAATACACTTCTCTGCTCAAAACATATCATTATGATGTCTCTGTCCATTGAATAATGAAAACCTATGTTTGTTTCAAGCTTTCTAAAAAACTGACAGTATGTCAAAGCACCTCTTTGCCTATTATGAACAATAGTTTCAATGGTGATGTCTCTTGATGACATAAACCTAGATTGTCTGTGTCAGCTGTTATAGCATATTTGAAAAGGCACCTGTCTATAAATAGAGTTGCTTTCAATAATGACATGCCTCCCCAGGGTTTTAAAACTCAGATCATAACCTTTTTATACCTTTGTGTTGAGAAGATAAGTATGTGAGATGTGAAAAAGCAGCTATAATTACTCACAGACACCAAGGCTCTTTTTGGCCACTTTCTTCTAATGGAGCTATGAAATCACCAAACCTGCTGCATCTGAAGGCTACATTTGTTTTTGTGGTGGTGTGTAGCTTGCAACATCTGGACTTGCACTAGCGCTTTGAATGATATCAAGATGTCTTATGTCTGGGGTTTGTGTACTACTTGCCTGCCTTTTCTCTATGTTTATCTGGAAACCATAGACCTTATCCCACAGCCCAACAGAAACATAAGAGCACACAGAGGTCCTTTTTACTGAAGTGTCTTCTTGCTCAACACTGATTTGAGCCATTCATACTAGCACCCCTGCAGAGATGTATTGTTACAATAGCTTTGATCAATGAAGTCTCTTTTTGTTGCGCCATGACAATGATGCCTGAAGCTTTATTCTATGCTCTTTCTTAGGACATAAGACTTGGAAACTCTGCTTTCTCTTGATTTGAACATTTCTGATCTTAGCCCTGTTTTGATCACCATTTTCCCTCAGAAACCTTGAGTCACTGTTTCACTGTCTAGTAAAAAACAAACCTGTGCTTACAGTCAGTTTGCAATTCTTCAAGTCAACATTGCCATCGCCCTCTGCTTGTAGATGAAGGAGGCGCCTTAACCCTCTGCTTATAGATGAAGGAGGTTCTTGGCCATGACAAATTACAAGTCTGTTTGACAGTGTTGTCTTTCTTCTACTGTGTTGTCATGCTGAATGGAGCTGCAGGGTCTTTATGAGAAACTCTTTGTCCTGCAGATATATCTCAGGCTTATGTTCACATTGAGAAGCAGCTGCTCTTCTAATGTGGAGTCAAGAATTTTCTTCTGAGATGATGACATGTTTCCTGTGCTTGTAAAATCCATAAACAGTATAAAACACCTAAAATCAGCTTGAGATTTATGGTCTATGCAGTGCTGAGACTTAGGGGCGTGTAAGTGGCGCGACTTAGAGCTGTGACTAACTTCATTAGCAAAGTGGGAGGTCTGTTATGATTGGTCTGTAGCAGATGGAGGTTTTTTGGCCTTTTGATGGTTGCCGAGGGTAAAATGCCTTAAAGTGCCACTTCCTAACTTAGGGGAGGGCTTTTGAACAGACTTGGATTGTCCTTTTAGAGCTGACAGGCAGACTTAGTATGGTTGAGGTTAGGTAGGATTTGATAATGGGATTTCAACTTGTCATGGGCGAACTGAAAAGGAAGGAGAGCAAAAAAAATTTTATGGGTGTTTTCCCAGCTGGCAAACTTGACAAATTTTAGGATCAGCTATTGGAAAACTGGGCTGTTGAACTAGTCATCACTAACAAGTAAAAAATACTGATGACTAACAGTGGCTCCATTTGGGGAGGGCAGCTCCTTTTCAGGAGGTGTCTAGAATTTCAGATCTTTGGCTTATGAAGACCAGTGCCTTACCCATTGGCGCAAATTTTCACTTTTCTTTGATGCTACTTCTGAAAGAGACAGCATGATTAGCATCGATGATATTTCTACTTACCCCACTATCTTTCCTAACATCTTTTCTTCCTTTTTTGGCGCATTTGAACTAGCAGCCTTTTGACAATGCATATTTTTCTTTTTGCAAAATGAACCTATCTAACTCTACACTTATATCTGCCGGGAGTTCAAATTAAACTGATGAACTCCTTCATTACTCTATCTAAACTAGATCAACTGTCAAGATTAAACTGTTTGACAGGATTTTGTTCTCTAATCTAAAACATGAAATTTAAAATGATCAAATCAGGATTAGACAGTTTGATTTGTCATGCATTTGCGGCATAAAAGACAAGCTGCACACAAATATTATTTTGCAACAAAAGGAAAACTAGACAAGCGGGGCTAAGATGTACAATGTATTTTTCATCCCTCGCTTCTCTCTTTGGTTCTATTTTAGGCATGTGGAACCAGAATCTCTCCCTAATCTATACTTTGTGATAAGTCAATCTTACACAATGTTGACCATTTTTTGCACTCACTAACTTATCAGCAAATAAATTTAAACATGCTCAGCTATGATTAGGCTAGATAGCTGAACAAGACATTGAAGGACTAGTAGCGGCATTTGGGCTTGTGCGCTTTCTGAAGGACTATTTTTTTGGAACACGGGGCTTTACCATTGTTTTTAGAAACTGCCCTCTTTTTCTACTGTTTACTGTTTTTGTATTTTCTGCTTTTTCACTTTTCTTCAAAAAATCTAAAACTGAAAAGATGCTCACAAGGCTGAGCTTATTTTCCACTGCTGTCTACCTATCCTAATTTAAACTGTACACAACATACACATTTGGTGAACTCTTCTTTCCAATGTAACCAGTTAAGTAGATGATTGCATGGGTGACTCTGGTTTAGTTCTTTCATGATGCAGAAATAATGACAAGGCCACTCCCATTTGGCGGGTTTTTGGACAATAGTACTTAAGCTTTTTCTCATTCTTGGTAGCAACTTGTTTATGATAGAAACCACTACTCTTTCAGACTTTTTAAGGAAAACAGCAAATGGATCTTGGAATAATACCTGATCTAGAGGATTTGAGATATAGGTTTCATTTAAGATTACTCTTTCAGACTTCTCAAGGAAAACAACAAATGGATCTTGGAATAATACCTGATCTAGAGGATTTGATATATGGGCTTCATTCAGGATTACTTTTTCTTCCATTTGGCTGTATTTGAGACTCTCCCGGTAAAGCAACCCTTCCCTTTGCTCATGATCACTTGAACTATCAGACTCATCATATATTGCAGTGTAGTTCTCTTGCCAAGCTGATGTGTTTTGATAGGGCGGGCTGAAAACTGTGTGAAGGTCATCAGGTTGATGAGCAGGGATACACTTTGACAGTAAATTATCTTCAAAGGATAGTGTGACAACTCTCATTTGTTTCTCAACCTCTACTTCATCATCTGCAATTTGTGAGTCAATGGAACTTGGTGGCTGCAAATATGGAGTTAAGGAAGATTCCATGTCCAAAATGATTTCTTCAACCATTTCAGGAAAAGGCTTCTCATTTACAACATGCTCAAGAATTTCACCATCTTCCTCAACCTCATCATCAAAGCTAAAAAACTGCTGATTTCCAATTATGTGAATGTTATCTCTGATGGACTGAAGTGAAGTAGAGCAAAGAGTCCGAGACTCTTCACTTACTTCTGAACTTTCAAAGCTCTCCTCATCAGTGTCATAGATGACCTGTAATGGCTGCTTACTTTCTTCAAGTTCATGAAACTGAGCTTCTTCTTGGTAATCAAAAACTGAGTCTTCTGCAAAGTTAGTTTCTGTTTGGAAGTCATAATCATCAACATATTGATCAAACATTGGAGAATCATTAACATAAGTAATGTCACCAGCCATGTATATTGGACAATCAGCGTGCTTTTCTTCAACTTGATTTACAAATTTATTTTCTGATTTATGATATGCAGGATTAACAGGAGAAAAATCAGAGAAGTTTTGGTTACATGAAGTTTTAGAGGTTCTCTGTATGTTTATAATTTGATCTATTTCCTCTTCAGTTAAAGGAGAAGGTATTTTCTGTTTTCTTTGAAGTGGGCAACAATTTCTTTCCATTTTTTGTGGAAGTTGATCCTGTGGCTGAATGTCCTCTTGCATTTTACAGGGAAGAGCAAATGGACTGTTATCTGTTTCAACCTTTTCAAAGAGCTCTTGTGGCTCCTCTCTCGTTTTTTGATGGATTTTATCTAGGATCAACTCTTCTTGGTTATAGAGATGGACAATGCCCTATATAGCGTTTACAAAAGACTTTATGGAAATCCTTCAAAGAAAACAAGGTGCGAGGTTCTAGGTTTTCATACCATTCTCTTGCCTCTTCTTCTAATGTACCCATGAACATTTTCATGAGGCAGTCATCATGCCATTCAACCTTTAACTTCCATACATGTATATGAAAATTGATGAGGTGTAAAAATGGGTCGTCAATATTTTCATTTCGAACCAATTTACATCTGTAGGCATTTTGTGTGGGAAACCAGGGATATGTTCTCTGCTCATCGGAGCATATCTCCTTTGTGTCCTCAGGTGGAGGAATTGAACCATGTTGTCCTCCATTAGCATGATTGGGATTGCTTAATGCATTCTTAGGAGACTTTATAAGGACTAGTGGGGAAATAGGCCTACTGGAGGCTAGTGGAGTCGCCAGGTGGAACTTGATTGTTTTGAAAAGATTTAGCTATGGTCCACCACCAGTAACTAAGGAAAAGCCAATCTGGGAATGTTTTGGGTTTTTCTGAGTTTTTATGTGCAGCCTATGGTTTGTATAAAGTATTCTAAACTTGTTTCGACACTTTGCTAGGGTGGCAATACAAAAAGAGTTTACTCTAAATGATCTTATGGACTGCTGGTCTAAGTTTAAAGTATCTAAAGGACTAAAAAGTCTTCAAGAGTTTGCTAGACTATTGTGTACTCAGTGTCCTACCATCTCCCGCTATGTTAGTGAGCGATGGGATAGATCAATTGGATGGTAATCTAGAGTTCGATAAAATAGTAATGCCTACTGGAGGCTAGTGGAGTCGCCAGGTGGAACTTGGTTGTTTTTGAGATATGTGTGTATGGTCCACCACCAATATTGACAAAAACCAATCTAAGGGAGTTTTTTGAGTTTTTCGTGCCTAAGGTTTGGAAGAGTGTCCTATAGCTGAGTCATCATTTTGCTAGGATGGTGAACGGGCTAGTTTCTACTCTTCAAACAACTCTTAAGTTTTCTAAGCTTGATCGAGACTTCAGGAGTTACTAAGGTGTACATAGATTGTCACTAACTCGGAAGGTCCTACTGTGAGTGCCACTATGTCAGTGAGCAGAGGGATAAGTCAATCAGATAGAATTCTCAAAGGTCTCTGAATGTATAGGGAATCTAAGTTTTTTGTTACTCAGGGTTCCACCGTGATCGCCATTATGTTAGGTTGGCGATGAGGTGGCTCAATGGTAAGTGCACTTAGTTCAAAAAGGGGCTTCCGTGTGTCTTGCAAGATATTCAAATTTAAAATGAACTCAGAAAGGTCCCACCGTGATCGCCATTATGTTAGAGAGCGGTGGGATAAGTCAATCAAATAGTATTCTTAAGGCCTCTAAATATTTTAGGGAAACTAAGTTGTTTAACACTCAGAGTCCCACCATGATCGCCATTATGTTAGGGTCCCATGATTTGGCTGATTGGCAAACCAAATGACAGTGTAGCATCAAACCAAGTTTTGGAGCCCAAGGACCTAGCCTTCCTGGACTCAGAGAGGGCTCTCTCTATATGCGTAAGGGATATCTGTGTGTTTGTTTATTGTGTTCTGATTTTAGGCTAGTTATGAAGTAAGTTTTGATTTTTGTTTTTTAAGTTGTGAGGGATGAAACTGATCAAAGATATAAAATAGATAACAAGATGTTAGATTAACTAGGCTATGGGGTCAAAAGGTCAAGAAAACTATTAGATGACGATACAAGGCTGTTTGAAGGGCCGATTTGATTCAAGGTAGAAAGGATCTTTGGGCAAAATGGGGTAAATGGACATCAAGTTTGTGAACAACAAAGAGTTTCAAGCATCACTGGTTCAATAGATAACATAAACATGGTAGGGCAAACCATTAATCATGCAAAATGTAACTATAAACTAATCAATACATAGAAACAAACATTCAAGCCATGCATAGAAGTATAAGACCGTCTAACTTTGGGAAATGGCTATCAGACTTTGGGGAAAACACATAAGACGGACTAACAACTCAAAACACTATGCTGGAACGCCTAAACACAGTACTTCAAGTTATTGGGCACTTTGAATAACAAGATTCGCATAGTTTTAGGCAAAGGGCTAGATCGGAACTAGGCCTCCTTGGTTCAACAAGATGATAATCTAATCAGTCAAAGAGATAGTTTCATGGATGAGACTATGGATAGTCATAGGTAAGCAGGGCACACCATACATCCTACTTAACATGCATAGAACTATGAATGAAACTAGCAACAATATCCTCAAGTTGTTAAAGAGCAGTTAAGAATTCTTTAATGCAACTAAGGAAGAAGAAAACATAAAAGCTATGAAGATTCAGGAAATTTGAGGTGCCTCCATGGGCATATCTCAAATTTGTTCTTTACTGATCTATAGCAAGCAAGAAAAATGTATTCATGAATGAAAACTAGAAGACAACAACATAGAAAGAGACACTATACCATTCTACCAAGTCATGGAATCCATCAATAGTCCTTCATCATTCATCCAAGAACATCCAAGAGGCAATCCAAAAGCATAACACAAGTATTTCCTTCCAAAACTCATATGACCATATATTGCTTCTTCTCTCAAGTTCAGCCTTGTTTATAATGAGAGCCTTTGGAATATATAGGCTCAAGTGAGGAAAACCTCATGGAATCCTCCATGGGCATATCTCAAATTTGTTCTTTACTGATCTATAGCAAGCAAGAAAAATGTATTCATGAATGAAAACTAGAAGACAACAACATAGAAAGAGACACTATACCATTCTACCAAGTCATGGAATCCATCAACAGTCCTTCATCATTCATCCAAGAACATCCAAGAGGCAATCCAAAAGCATAACACAAGTATTTCCTTCCAAAACTCATATTACCATATATTGCTTCTTCTCTCAAGTTCAGCCATGTTTACAATGAGAGACTTTGGAATATATAGGCTCAAGTGAGGAAAACCTCATGGTTCAACTTGCATCCTCATTGGCCTAATCAAAATATCTAAACTTGTCCTTGAGGCTTTGCAAAGCTCAAGGCACAAAAATATCTCATAAAATATCTAAAAAATGCTAAAAAAGGGACTTTAATTGACTTTGCATAATTTTTCATGTGCAAAAATGGCTAAACGCACATTAGGAAAAAGTAGCTTTTAGAGGTTCAAAAATTACAAAAATATTTCAAATTTACATCAGAAAAATGTCTCCTGACTTGCCGGAAACATTTGGCAGCCTTCCTGATGTCGAAACGAGGCTCATGATAGCTCGTTGGAAAGCTCTGAGTGTCTACTTTCTGGCGCAACTGAAATTTCCCCAATCTGATGCCTGGAAGTCCTCCAAATCTGCACCTGTGTGTAAAAAACCAGAAAATTACAGTTTGCTGATAGACCGGGCAGAGTGTGCAAAAAGAGAGCCTTTTTTGCCGTTTTGAGGGGGCAAATGATCTCCAAATGTTCTGAAAATCGCTGAGGGCATGCTCATGAAATTATGGCTTTCAATGATACCATTCTCCTCCCTTGACGAATCCTCAAAATGAAATGGCGAATTTTTGAGTTTTTGACCAAAAACCCAAAAATGCCAAAAAACCAAAAATTGTCAAAATGGGCCCAAAATTGGGGTGCATGACCCTTAAGGGTCCTTAGCAACATGTTCCGAAGCTGAAGCCAAAATGTCAAGTGCTGATGTGCCTTTCTTCTCTTTCCGTGCCGGGCGCTTCCCCTTTGCTTCCTTCAGTTTCTCTTGGGTGGCCTTTAGCTTGCGCCGGGCAAACTGATTTAGCTTTTGATAGTGTTGTGTCATCTTCCTTTGCAGCTCCAGGTCTCTGTTTGCCTTCTCAAGCTTCATCTCTAAATGTTTATTGGCTCTTTCTAGCCATGCCTCCTTGTTGCTTTCAATTTCTTGCTCAAGTAGTGCAGTGAGGGGAAAGGATTGAAGATGGGCTTGTTCTTTTTCCTTTTGCTTTTCCAGGGCTCTTTTAAGCCCTATGGTTCTAGGCCTCTTTCGCCTAGGCTGGTCCTCTTCTTCATCTTCATCAAACTCACCGATGAGCTCCTCAATCTTTACTTGTGCTTTAGCAGCCTCATTCTTGTATTTGATTGCCCATGTTTCATAAACTGCCATGTGAACACTCATCTGTCTATTTTGGATCTCCAAGAAATGATTGAAGCTCTTTGCCCGATGAAGGTCATTCTCCAATGCTTCAATTTGACCCTCTCGATGGATTAGAAGGTTTTCAAGAATGCGGGCTTCATTATCACTGTCATCACTTTGGATTGAAATGATAGCCAATGCACCTCCATGTTCTTGACTTTCTCCTATCTTGCCTTTCCCTTTGCCCTTGAAAGCTAACCTTGCACTCTTCCTTCTTGGCATGCTAGTGAGAGGTTTCTTGGGCGATTTTCTTTTGCTCCGGATAGCTCTTGTTACTTTTGGAGTAACCACCTTGAGCTTTTGTTTCTTTGCTGTCCTGGGCTTAATCTTCTTGGGAGAGGAAGGCATGATGGCCTCGCCCTTGTCACTTTGTTTGTCACCTTCCGGAAAAAGCCTTTCCTCTTGAAACTGCTGTGCAACTTGAGGAGGCTGTAATGTGTCATGAGAGGACTGCTGCTGCTCACTTTCTTCATGCCGTTCAAACTGCTGCTTCTGTTCACCAACATCACGCTGCTGTCCTACCTCAACCCTTTGTTCAATTTGTGGTTCAATCTGCTGCCCCTGTTCACCAACATCAAGCTGCTGTCCTACCTCAACCCCTTGTTCAATTTGTGGTTCAATCTGCTGCCCCTGACCATCAAAATCATGCTGCTGGCTTTCATTTGTTTCTTCATGTTTGTCCTCTTCTTTGTCTATCTGTTCATGCCCTTCTTCTTCATGCCGTCCTAACTGTTCTGTGGTGATCTTGAGCCTTCTAGGAGTAGGCCTGCTGGACAAAGGTACAGGGCAATGAATAGGTGGGGTGGGAGATATATGGACCGGAGGAACAGTGGAGAAATCTGGGTGACTGACAAAAACATCCCAAGAAACTCCTTTCTTCTCCAGCGGATGAAGAATGATGATTTTGATCAGAGAATGATGGAAAAGGGAAGCTATTTGCAGAGATGGGGTTTTCTTTTGGACTAAAGATGCCATCTTCTCGATGCTTTTGCATAAAAAGTAAGGGAGATTGAGCTGCCTAGTTCTAGTGAAATGCATCAGTAGTCGGACATGATAGGCATAAACTCGAGTAAATCTTCCTTCACAAGTAAAATACTTCATTATGACCTTCATTAGGGGAGCGTAGCAAGTTTATTGAATTCCAAACTACTCTCAGGGAGAGAGCTCTACACTGGTTTATCAAATGGTCTGAAGCTCATTCGAACTCAGCGATAGACGATGTAAAGAGGGAATTTGTAAAAGAATTCAAGCTACCCCAAACAGATCAGCAAGGTCTATTCGAAATGTGGGAGATTAAGCAGCGAGAAGGTGAAACTGCATGGGACTTAATGAGAAGATTCAAAGATGCAGTGGGGAAATTGAGCTACCCAATTGATCCGAATCATCAGAGAGATTGGTTTATCAAGGCTCTTCTTCCATTGACAAGAACTCCATTAACACAACAGAAGATCGACACATTACAAGATGCATTGGAGCAGGCTATGAAGATAGAGGCCATGGCGGGATATCCGCAGGAGTTCAAAGGAGGGGTCGCAGCTCAAGACCCTTCGGTACTGGGGTTACAACATCATATAGCTAGTCTAACAGAAAAGTTGAAGGATATTCAGCCAATGCGACCGACAAGACCAAATGTATGGTGTACACACTGTCTGATGGAGGGACACGTGGTAACCGAATGTCCAAGGTTGCGGGGCCAGAATGTGGGGACATCAGCAGCAGGGGTACAGGGAGCTTCACCAGTAGGAGGAGTTGCACAGATAAACACTCAAGGATTATTTCCGCCTCAACACCTGTACCCAGGGTTCCCCGCGCAGCAGAATCAGGCCGCAAAAAAATATTGTGAGATATGCAATAGCATTGGTCATCCGCCCCACCTATGCCCAATCTTGCAAAAATACTCCAACATTCCGAACAACATATATTGTGAGTTCTGTGCTTCCACAACACACAACACAGAGCAGTGCAGAGCACTGGATGCACTGGCGGAACAATTGGATAGACCCTCATACAGAGTAAATGAGGCTCCCAGGGGACGAGGAGGAGGCATGAGAGGAGGCCGAGCTGGAGGAAGAGGAATGACCAAAAAGGCCACGTAGCCAGGGAATGTCCACTTCTTAGAAGACCTTGGTGCTCTCAGTGCAGAGTTAACACGCACGCAACAGAAGACTGCCCAGAGCTAATTAAAAGATGGGAAGAAAGAGCTAGACAAAGAGGCATAAATCTGGTAAATGCAGAGCCAAGAATAATAGAGGCTCAAGCTATGCAGAATGTAGCCATAGTGACACGAGGAGGAAAAAGAACCGGGGAAGATGCACAGACTACAGACTCGATAAAACTGATAAGGCCAACATCTCTAAAGCCAATGTTTAAGCCAGAAAGACAAAAACAATACTTTAAAGAAGCAGTGGAAACATTTGCCCAACTTGGGGGAAGCAAAGGCATTGGGTTACCACAACCCAAGGTAGATAAGGAGAACCAAGCTAGTACAAGTACTACGATTGAAGAGTGGTTCCAACTATTTCTAAAGGTTGTTACCAATGCACCAATGCTGGAACAGTTGAAGCAGAACCTGGAAATGGTGGTGTAGGAAACCACAGAACCAGGGGAATCAAATGACACTACACAAAAATACATACGGAGAGTCAAAAGAAATAAGAGGAGAACAGGGAAAGAATTCCGGGTGAACACTCAAGTCGCGGGATTCCAAATTAAGGACATAATGCTTGACCTAGGGTCAGACGTCAACATTTTGCCAAGAAAGACGTAGGAAGCATTGGGAAGATTGAAGCTGGCATATTCACTAATCCAGCTCCGCATGGCAAACCAGTATTGCATTGTTCCCATAGGCAGGCTTGGAGGAGGTCGAAGTCGATGTTGCAGGGGTTAAGACATACACAGACTTCGAAGTGATAGACATTATGGGGGATAAGGATCCCTATCTAGCATTATTGGGGATCGACTAGGCTTTCGAGAACTATGCAGTAATAGATTTAAAGAAGGAATTGATGATCTTTGAAGACGGGGAAGTCAGGGTCACCCAACCACTCGACCCATATCAAGGTCCCCGATACACAGAGTCTGTCGAAAACAGAGAAGATGCTCAGCTTCTTGATCTTTATCAAATGACAGCAGGGAAAAAAGACGATTATATCAACCCAACAATGGGAGGGACTGTGAGTTCGAGAAGTGTTCAAAGCTCAGACTTAAGCTCAAAGATAGCCTGGAATGATTGGCAGTAGGGGGATATGAGACAAATACAAGAAGATGCGCGAACATCGGAAGGATTAACTGGATCGGAACTGAGGTAAGAGAATATCCAACTCTGTCAAATATGAATGCTGTAAATACCTTTATTGCCAAAATAGAAGATAAGGTACTAGTGGACCATAGGGTCCCACTCATGGATGTGGCTTTACAATCCACATCAGCAAGGTGGCGGAGCAATCACCACAACTCCCTGTTGCGATGGGACAAAGTTGCAGCAGCATTGAAAGCCAGATTCAAGGAAGAAGAGGGACCGTAATTCATTGAAAAATACCAAGGGGACTCGGATCCCAGGAAACATTTGAAATATTGTAAGGACCAATGGAAGAATGTAGGATACCCGGAAGAGCTGTGGGTACACAAGTTTGTACATTCACTGGATTCGATTCCGCAGGCTTGGTACCTAACTGCGGAGCAAAAAAGAGGAACCGGTACTTGGCAAACAGTTGCGGATTAGTTTACGCAATGCTTTTCCTTTGAAGGAAAAACATAACCAGCCACACAAGCATTGCAGGCCATTAAGAGGGCATTGTTGTTTCCAGAGATTCAGGAAGAGGAAGAACAACCACTCCCACAACAGGGCATCAAACAGTTGGTAGCATGCAAACAGAATGAACAGAGAGAATAGAATGACTAGGGCAAATAGAGCTCTCCTACAGCTTCCTTCCTCCGATGCCTACCTACTGTCTACGTTGGCCAACTGCCTATTTGTTCCTTTGCCAATGCGACTGTCAGTTTTCCCTTCCTTTCCGCTTTGCTGTTTGCTGCATCTCCCTGATCACTGGGAGTTCCACTGTTTGTTCTTGTTGCTCCTTTCTACTATCTGTGCTTGTTTTCGCAACAACCTCGCCACCTGCTCTTCAGCGCTTCGCAACCGTGACAACTCTCTGTCTATCGTAGTTGCGCTCTGCCACTGTTACTCGCGACTCAAAACTGTTTCATTTCAAAACAAGGGCCCCAACACAGAGCCACAGAGGGCTACATACTGGTTGAGAGGGTTTTCGAGATTTTGCTGTCAGATCAGTTCCAGAAGTCGGGACCCGAGGTGTGAGATCGGGAGGCTGAGATCTAAGATTTTGAGAGTCAGATCGATCCATAGCTGGGGTGACGCAGTGGCAATGCAGAGCTTGCCAAGGGCACCTCATCTAGTGATCGGATCAACTGGATTTTCCAGTGATTGAGTGAGGTAAAACTCACATTCTTTCTGCCAGTATTTCTCTCTCTGTAACTGAATAACCTTGAGGTATTCAGTGATGTATTCATAAATTTCTACTGCTTAATAATATAAACCCTCAGATCTGCTGCATCGGTTTTCACACATTGGGTTTTTCCGGGGACATCCAGCAAAGCCAGTGCAGAGCCAGACAGGCTGACATAGAGCTAGCGCAGAGCCACGAAGGACTACGCAGAGGCTGCATAGTGGCTGAGAGGGTTTTCGAGATTTCGTTGTTGGATCAGTTCCAGAAGCTGGGAGCCGGGGTGTGAGATCGGGAGGTTGAGATCTGAGATTCTTGGAGTCAGATCGATCCATAGTTGGGGTGACGTAGGAACTGCGTAGGGACTATGCAGTGGCAGCGTAGGGCTTGCTAGGGGCACCTCATCTAGTGACCGGATCAGCCGGATTTTCCAGTGATTGAGTGAGGTAAAACTCACATTCTTTCTGCCATAATTTCTCTCTCTGTAACTGAATAAACCTTGAGGTATTCAACGATGTATTAAAAAATTGCTACTGCTTAATAATATAAACCCTCAGATCTGCTGCACCGATTTTCCTGCACTGGGTTTTTCCGGGGACTTAGTCCAAAATAAAGGTGTCCTATGTGTGATTTGTTCTTTGCTCAGTTTCCTTGTTTCAGAATCATAAAGTATTAATTGTAGGTTTTTTCAGTAATTTACTTCAATAATTCATGAAGAAATTTGAATTAATTCTGTAATGTAATTTACAAAATAGGAGAAGTAAATTTAGTTGGTTGCAGTAGGATACTTGAGATTGTTAGATTTAGGAATTTTCACATAGTATCAGAGCATTTGATGTGAAACAGGAAGAGCAGATCTGAGCACTGAAGTGAAGGCCGAATTGCTGAAGCAACAAGAGATCGAATCCCCAGAGGGATTGCGTAGTTCTAGCTAGGAGGGCTAAATCTTTGAGATTGTCTCTCTCTGAGAGAGTCGATAGAGAGGTAAGACTTTCGAATCGAGATCTTGCCAAGGCAAATGGAGCTACGAAGAGCCTTCATGTAGAGCCAAAGGAACGCAGTTTTTCTGCAAGCAGTTGCTGGGCAGAGAAGTGTCAGAAGAAGAAGAAGAGCACATAGCGGGGAATTCTTCCTCAGTGATTTCCTAGCCAAGGAATTCAACATTTTCCCAAGATCTGTGCAATAGATCCAGGCAACTGATCTACGAGCTCTACAAGGAGTACGTAAGCCTGCCTAGTGCTGCGCAATGGGGGAAGAAGAGGAGCAGTTTGACAATTTTCGGCTGAGATGACATCTCATGGTCTTAGAGATCAGGATCAGTTGGAGGGATCCTCCAACTATGTAATCTGGAAGGAAAGGATCAAATTCCTTCTGGATGAATATGATCTCAAGACGTTCGTGGACAACGTGGTTGTTGTGCCTGTAGATCCGGATCAGAACAAAAAGTACAAGTCTGATGTGGCAAAGGCCAATAGACTTATCCTTGATGGTGTCAAGGATCATATAGTCTCGCATATAGCTGGAAAAAACACAACCAGGGAGATATGGGAGGCCTTGGCTCTGCTATACGAAGGAACTTCCGAGCAGTAGAAGATGTACTTAGAGCAGAAGCTCCGAATGATCTAGATGCAGAAGGGAGAGCACATTGCTCTATTCTTAACGAGACTTCAGGAGATTTGAGACCAGTTGGCAGCTGTGGGATCCACCTCAACTGCTACAACTATGGTGAGGTTGGCCCTTAATGCAGTCACTGAGGAGTGGCAAGTTTTTGTCCAAAGTATCTTGGGCAAGGCAACGCTTCCTAGTTGGGAGCAGATTTGGGCAACACTTCAGGAGGAGGAGTTGAGAAGAGATCTGGTCAAGTGCAAACTTGATGGTAGCAGCGGGAGTGGATTGAAGAATCCAGAGGAGGAGGAGAATGCAACCCTCGCATTGAAGGGACAACAAGGGCAACATAAACAAAGAAAGATGTTTTGAAGGTGAAATGCTTCAGATGTGGTGAGATGGACCACTTTGCATCATAATGTCCTTTGAAGAAAAATGACAAGGATGAGAAGCACGATCCAAAAGTTGCAGCCGCGAAGATCGAGCAGGATGAGTTTTCCATGAGTGCCCACGCTTCTCCAAGAGAGAAATGGGGCGACATAGAAATGCAAGTTCACCTTGAACTTTAGTTGGGCAGGATCCTTGAGGAGCCCATCTCTTGGATCACAACCTTGCTATGGGTGCCCATGATCAGCAGTAGCGGGATGGAGGAGTTTTCAGTGGAAGTTTAGGAGTGATGGAGCGTCAATTGCAGTAGGTAGTAGCGCCTACTTCTGGAGCAACGCAAAGCAGAGCAACAACAACGTATAGCAGAGTGACAATAATGCAGTGCAAAGCACCAACAACGCAGTGCATCAGAGGGGCAACACAGTAGCTATCAGCAATCAGAGTCTTCAACACTGAGGTGCATCCACTGAACGCTTGTTCAGTTTTGGGTGGTTTTCAGTTGCTTCTCTCAGCAGCCGAGTTGCAGTGCAGATGCAATGTTAGCAATGGCAGTGCTAGCAGCATAGCAGATGCAACACTTGAGAGGGAGCTGTAGTACAGATGCAGTAGTGGCAGTGTCATGGGTAGCAGTACAGTTGTAGTAGCATTGCAGTGGTTGGTGGACAACTTGTCAGACTTCAGCAGCGCAGAGGATGCTTCAGTGCCAGAGCAGTATGCAGCAGGCATGTTGTTAGAGCACTTTCCTCTCTAAGAGGGAGTGTTGATTTTTGGTAGCATCGAAAGTGCTCTAAGTTTCAAAATTTGTGGAGAGGCTTAGAACTAGTATTCCAAAGAACCTAAAAACCATTTGTGAAAATTTCACTCGGAACATGTTTAATGTAAAAATTAATTATTTTAATGGGGACCTTAAGTCTAAACTTAGGGAAATTAAAAAATTAAAGGGTATTAATAAAACAAAGTGTGAATGTTCTAGAAAAAGCGAAGATCAAGTCAAGTTATAATCTTAGCTGGTGATTAGAGATCTAATCTCGGCCGTTGATATCTCAATGAGAAGACTATAAAGGAAGGCTTGAGGGTCATTTGGAAAGACACATCGAGTGAATCAAGTGATCGAAATCGTCTGATGGAGCAAGTGCTTGGACGAAAATCAAATCTAAGTGATTCCAGTGCAGAGAGGGGCAAAGGTAGCTTTTGGAGAGGGATTTTTCTCAGCCGGAGAATCATCAGTAGAGAGAGGTAGAGAGACATCCAACAAAGCCAATGCAGAGCCAGACAGGCTGACGCAGAGCCACGAAGGGCTACGTAGAGGCTGCGCAGTGGCTGAGAGGGTTTTTGAGATTTCGTTGTCGGATTAGTTCCAGAAGTCGGGAGTCGGGGTGTGAAACTGGGGGGCTGAGATCTGAGATTTTGGGAGTCAGATCAATCCATAGCTAGGGTGACGCAAGGATTGTGTAGGGACTACGCAGAGCTTGCCAAGGGCACCTCATCTAGTGACTGGATCAACTAGATTTTCCAGTGATTAAGTGAGGTAAAATTCAGATTCTTTCTGCCAGTATTTCTCTCTCTGTAACTAAATAACCCTCAAAATTGCTATGGCTTGATAATATAAACCCTCAAATCTACTGCATTGGTTTTCCCGCACTGGGTTTTTCCGAGGACTTAGTCCAAAATAAAGGTGTCCTGTGGGTGATTTGTTCTTTGCTTAGTTTCCTTGTTTCAGAATCATAAAGTATTAAGTGTAGGCCGCTTCAGTAATTTACTTCAATAATTCATGAAGAAATCTGAATTAATTCTGTAATGTAATTTACAAAATAGAAGAAGTAAATTCAATTGGTTGCAGTGGGATTCCTGAGATTGTTAGATCTAGGAATTTTCACAAAGAGGGCTAGGAAGAGGGCCAAGGAGGAGAGGAAAAGGCCTTAGAGGCCTAGTGGCTCAAGGGAAAGGCTTAAGAAGGCCTACAACAAGCCCTAGAGGGCTATTGCTTAGCTTGAGGGAGGGTCGAGAGGCCCTTAGGGGCTGCGGCCTAGGGAAAACGAGGGGAGTAGGGGGGCCAAACGCACTAGGCCTCATGTGTAGGGCTAAAAAGCCCCTAAAACCAAGACGCAGGAGGGAGAAGGGGAGTCGAGGCCTGTAGGCCTGACGGCTAGCCTCAAAGAGGCCTAAAACTCAGACGCAAAGGGCTAATAGGTTGATGCAGGGGGCTAAAGGGCCAACCTTTAGACGCTGGATCTGGGCCCAGGAAGGCTAAAAAAATGAAACCCTTGCTAAAACAAAAAAAGTAATCTTTTTCAGATCTGAAATGCTGCTCAATTTGTTCAATGGCTAGCCCTGCAAAATATTTTTAGAGACTAGATCTTACCGTCAAGGGCATAGATCTAGCTCTATTCCAACTTCTTCCACTTGGTCTCCCCCTGCGCAAATAGATTTACAAATACCAAAACCTCAATATATAAAAAAATATATTAAAACCCCAAAACCTCAATTAGAAAAATTACTTTATAAATTATTTACAAAATGTACAAATATACAAGGGTTTTAAAATAAATTTTGAGAAATAAAATTTCGATAGAATTTTCTTTGATAAATGGCTAATAATACTTTGGAACACAATTTGTGAACTTGGGGACCAAGGACTGGGGAACCGGCAAACACTATATATTTTTCTTAAGAAAATTTGTCAGATATATGGTGGATTGAATCATATAAGATAAACCCAGAATCTATCAATAAAATGATTTTATCCCCATCTAATGAAAAACAAATTTTTAAATTAATAAGTACAATATTGGAAAGCCCATACCCAGCACATACCGCAAAGAAATGAACACTGAACACCATGGACTACACCTAGCAGGATTGTCGTGTTACATCAATTCTTTTGCAGCAATTTCTTAGCCAAACATCAGATGGCCTTTGACACAAATGACTCTCTAATTTATAGATAAATCCTCCAAGTGGAAAAATAACAGCTAGTTGGTTTGATCTTTGTCAAAATAATCTCAACCGTCGAAAAATATTTGATCATCTTTTAATCTCCATTGTTGAATTTATTTATTTTGATGAATTTTCGAATTTCTTATTAAATCCCTTTTTAATTAGCTCAAAATTAATTATTTTGAGCTAATTTCCTCAAAAATTTGACTTTGACCTAACCACCAATATCCACGGGTCTAGTTTTTCTTGAAATTTCCAATATTCCCTTGGTGGGGGACCTCCAAAAATTAATTCCTTTGAGACCCACAAATTTTTCCACTCGGAGAATTTAATCTCTAGACATTTAATTGACTCTAATTAATTTAATTTTTGGCTTAGGATTTTAATTTATTTTTGCCAGAAAATTTAATTAATTGACACTTTAGGGGATTAATAATTTTTCCACCCTCTAATATTTTAGCCATGGTGTCTAAGTACGAGGGGCCATTGTTAAAATTGGCAACTAGGGGCAAATTCGACCTTGGAACAACTCATTTGATGGAGATGATGATTGCATTAATTTCCTCTTTTCGAGAGGTCCACAATTGATATAAAGATAATCCAATTTGGACAAGAATTTATGTCCATACATGAGCAAATTGTTCAGGTCGACCACATCAACATGTAGGCTCATGAAGCCCAATGGACGTGACTCTTCACCCTCAACGAATTGTATAAATACTAGTGACCTCTATCCTCATTTGGCATCATCATCACTCACACATTCTCTCTCCTTCTCTCATGGGTTCGTACTACATTAGGGCATTCTTCTCTCGCACATGTGGATCAAGAAGGACGAATTTTAGAAGCTGAAATACAGGGCCAAAATTATAGAGTTCACTGTAGTTTGACCAACGTTGACCAACAACTTCTAGGCATTATTTGAATTTAATCTTTTGGGGATATTTCTGTCTCAACATGCTATAAAAAACCGAGGTTTTTTGAGCACTTTGACTGCAGACCAAATTGCATGTTGACTGTATATTTCAAGATAACAATTTCATTGGGTTTGATTATTGACTTTGTCACTGTTTTGGGTTGACTTTGACCTCCTGATTAGGCAAAGTTTGACTGGGGAAGACCGAGCTATTTTGAGGACATTCTATTGTTGCTTTGACCAGCGTTGACTTTTTGGTTAGGGCTGAAGTTTGACTGCAGTTGACTGCAGAAATTGACAGGGCTGTTTTGACTTTGATTTTGGCAAGTCAATTTGACTTTTGTACTCTCTCTCTGCTGAACATTTTGATATAATAATAAGAAGAATTGATCAAAGCGTTTTCCCCACATTGGGGTTTTTCCTTGGCATCTGCCAAATATGGTGTCCTCATGTATTGGCTTGTCTTCTGCATTTTGTTTCATTTTCTATCTGATTTTATTGTTAATGTGATTAATGGTTATGTGATTGCTATTGGAAATCTAACTTTAAAATTGTCATCGGGCTGCTAAAGGAACATTGAAGTAATTACGCTAAGCATAGAGCATACAATGGTTAACTAAAATTAACATGGTATCAGAGTCCAAGTGAAGACAAAGCCCAAACAAGAGAGAGAAAAGCAATCACTAAGAGAGAGTAGTTAGACACGAATATTGGTCTAGCTTCAATGGCTACTACATCTTACTTCAAATCTGAGGGTAAGCTCAAGGAAAAATATGACTACTACATCTTACTTGAAATCCGAGGATAAGCTCGAGGACAAATATGATTATCATGCATAAAAGATGACTTTCGACTTGATTTTGGAGGAGAATGATGTTATGGACTATGTGTAGGGAAAAATGGTGGAGCCTCCTTCAAATGCACCTATTGCTGCAAAGACAAAGTACAAGAAAGGTGAGGTCAAAGCTAAAAAAATTATCATTGATTCCATTCAAAAGCATTTGGTTGCCTATATGTTTGATTTGGGAACATCTAAGGGGATGTATGATAAATTGATTGGGATATTCAAAGTAAACAATTCAAATCAAATTCTCTTTCTCAATAACAAGTTGAAAGACATCAAGATGGATAGAGGAGAGTCTATCCAATCCTACTTCATGAGGATTACAGAAATCAAGAATGATCTTCTATCTATTGGAGAAGTTGTTGCTAACAGGGAGCTCACTCTCAGAAAATATATGTTGAGAGTTGGCTAGTCCAACCAAGGACTGTCCCATAACGTTTAACGAAACCTTAGAGATCTTTTGCAAACACCAGATCAACCGTCAAACCAAGTAGAGAAATTGAATAACAATGAAACTTTGGAGAAATAGAGATACCTGCTACTTTAAGCAAAATTAAAAACGTTACCCTAGATCTAACAAACTGAATAAGATACTTGTATTTAGATTATTCTGGGAGAGATATTGATTTGCGATCTTCAAATAATATCCGGAGTAATTAAAACATTGTTACCATAAATTCATGAAGAGGAACACCACCGCAAGTTGAAACCTCAAACACTTTGCATTTATTCCAGAAAATATACAAGAGAGCTTGAGAGCTTAGTACACGATCAAAATATCGGACGAGAAAGAGACTGATATTGACCTCTAATTTATAGATAAATTCTACAACGGCTAGTTCGCTTGATCCCTGTCAGTAATCTCGACCGTTGAAAAATATTTGATTATTTTTTAATCTCATTCTTCAAAATTATTAATTTTTTAAGGAATTTCGAATTTTTCATTTAATTCCTTTTTAATTAACTCAAAAATAATAATTTTGAGTTAATTACCTCAAAAATAATAATTTTGAGTTAATTACCTCAAAAAATTAGCTTTGACTTAACTACCAAGGCTCAATAATCCAAAATTTCTCAAAATTTTCAATATTCCCTTGGGGGCCCGGGACCTTTAAAAGTTCATTTTTTAGGGACCCACGAATTTTTTCTTTGAGAAATTTAAATTTACTTAGGACATAGAATTAATTAAATTTTTGGCTTAGAATTTTTAATTTAATTTGGCCAGAAATTTTAATTAATTGACTTATTAGGGGATTAATTTTTTTTTGCAACCCTCTTTACATAAGATTAATACAATAAACCCATGAGGGGGAACAGCCATTCATTATAGACCCTCAAATATCTACCCAATCCTGCGACTCAAAATATGGTCTAGTAGACACAACAATCTGTAATAAAATGACCTAGCCAATTAGTTAGGATCATTCCCAAATTAATTTTACAAAGAATTGATAAAATCACTAGGACTCACTTAATATCTTGATGACAAAATCCACCCTAGCTTTGGGGTGAGGCTGGAGGGGAAAAACTCTGTTGATCATTTGTGTCTAGAGACAAAGATGAATCAGTGAGATGAAAAACCTCCTAGGATAGAAATCATCACCAAAATACTAGGCTTACTTAGGTTTTTACATACATGATGGTCCTACTAAGATCATTTACATTATAAACATGCAGAATGGGTTTACATCTTTTATGAACTGTCGATTGATGATGAAATCTGAATGGTATGGACACTTGAACATGATGGATGTACTGCTATGGGGTCATTGACACAGAGTGGTCAACACTAGGGATGCCCTAACTGCCAAGGTATCCTCCCAACAAGGACTGAGGTGTCATCTAGGCAATTGCCACTATAGGTACCATCAGGCTACAACCTTGGTATCCATCCAACAAGATATAGATGCCATCTAGGCCTTCATTCCCTAGCATCCACGTATCAACACTAAACCATAGCTCCACACGATAACCTCCCTCACTGGGATCTAGACATCAACAAAGATTTCAATATTAACCATGCCAAGATGTCCTCCCAAGTACCATCATACATATAGTTTTATGGTACTTCATCTCTCTGCCTCAACCAAATTAGAGATTTCCACCAATTCGAGCATGCTCCTAAAATAAACTAACTTCTTGTTCGAAAGAGATTTTGTCAGCACATCAACTGCTTGTTCATTTGTTGGCACGTACTATAGTTTCATGACCCCAACCAATATCAAATCTTTCAATGTATATGTTCTTATATGCTAGCACAAAACTCCGGGGTCTTCAACTATTCTGATGCTGCTTAGGTCATCACCATATATATCGACAAAAACTTCCCCCTTCAATTTCTCCAGCAACACCAAACTCAACCTCAACACTTTCCAAAGCATCCAATTCTTGTTCACAACTTCATCAATCACGAATATCCATTTGTAGTGCTTTGGCCTTTCTCCGATCTTATTCTTTTTTCAGTGTCTTTACTATTTTCACAATATGTCTTCCCTCTTAACTGGGGAGATATATACTTTCTTTATCCAAGCTTCTTCTCTACTAGGGGACAAATCCATCAACAACACAACCACACATGTTTTTTCTTTCACATCATCATATCATCGAAGAACTTCAACCTTCCATAACATCATTCTTTCTAACTTTACATGACAACAAGGGTATTTATTAATCAATAATATAAACTTCAAGATTCTTACAACTCCCTCTTTCCATCTTCATCATCAAGTCATTATTAAGCATGAGGTAGGTAAGCATCTTCAACATCTTGAAGATTATGTACCTGCAAATCTTCAACAAGTATAACCAAGCACAAATATATATGAAGTCAACTTTATCAATACAATAGAAGCATATAGGGTTATCCAAAACTTAAACCTAGTTAGGTTTCTCAATCAACAAAAGTTACACTTTTCATGCCCTAGACTTTCACAATAATATTTGCTAGGGTTTTGTAACAAACCCTAGATTCTTTTACCAAAACTAAACTTTAGATATCAACAACTAAATTCAATCATAGCAAAAGCATTTTACATCTAGGGTTTCTAGTGTTAATTTTTGCAAATAGAGTCAAATTCCACTTTGGACAACTCAGATGGTTAAGATTATAAGTTTGCATTAGATTCCTCTTTTCGAGAGGACCAAAATCGACCTATAGGTCGCCCCCAATTGGTTAAGCAGAAGTTAAGTTATGAATTATTTTATTTATGAATAAAATGGAATGGGTCGGCCTCAGCACATGTGGATTTGGTCAAAGCACCAAGCGGTCCCTCACTAAAGCTATAAATAGAAGCGGCCTCAAGATCATTCTCACACATTCGCTCATGAGATTTTCTTCTTGCACTTTTTGCTTTGGATCATATTTTCTGTTTTGGCTCACATAAGTTCGTTGGGAGAAGCTCGCATAGGGTTCGGGATCACAAGCAAGAGGCTTGCTCTGATCTGGGTCTTCTGAGCCATAGCTGCGGGCACAATACTATAGTTTTCGAGCCAGGGCCACAGGCTGAGTGTGTTAAGGTAGCGGCTAAGCTGCTATAGTCGCTGGCTGAGCGTGTTAAGGTCGCAGCTAGGGTTTATGGGCTAGATCGGACTAATAAGAACTAGAGCCGTGGGCACAAAATGTCTAGGTTGCGGCCAAGGAAGCTTCAGCCGCGAGCTGAGCATGTTGAGGTCACGACTAAGGGATTTTCTGGGCAGATCTCAGTTGGGTCACATTCAGTTGCCTGTGCAGTGCCTTCATACATCCGTCGCTTAGTCACAGTTGCTTCAGATCAATCTTTGGCAACATCTTAGATTTAGATCTAGGAGTTGGAAGTTGATATCACTTGGTTTCAGTGATGTATTGGATTTGTGCTCTTGATGTTGTAGATTTGCAGATCTGTAGATTTGATCTATTTGTTTCCGTTGCATATATGTATTGGGCTCATTGTACTCTTTGCTGAAAACTTTTTATGACAATCTATTGAAGAAAAAGATTTGAAATGGTTTTCCCCCATAGTGGGGGTTTTCCCTGGTCTTGGACCAAACTGCTGTCTCTTATGGTTGTGCTATTGTCTTCTTTGTCAATGCATGTTTTGTTGTATCTTCAGTTATAGTTTATGATTATTTACACTACTAATAATTGGATGCATTGTTAATGAAGAAGTAATTTGGGCTAAATCAATTGATACAACTTATAACAATATGAAAAATTAACATGGTATCAGAGCTAAGGTGAAGGATAAGCCCAAAAGAAGACAAGTAGTGAAGCTCTCTTTATCAGAAAGCAGATCTACTAGCCAAGGTCAAGATGTCTTCCTCTACCTTCAAGGAGCATGAGAAATTGGGTGATGCATCAAACTTTGCTGCATGGAAAGTCAGGTTGGAGATCATAGCCGACAACAACAATGTGCTGGAATACATTCAAGAAAGGATGTCCGAGCCTGCAGAAAATGCCTCTGCTTCTATCAAGAACATATATAAGAAAGGTGAGTCCAAAGTAAAGCAAATCATAGCTGATGGTTTACAAGATCATTTACTTGCATATGTTGGGAATTTAAGAAAGTCTAAAGACATGTATGACAAGATAGCTAACATGTATGAAGTTAACAATCTGAATGAGATTATCACCTTGAAATGTCAACTCAAGGAAATGAGGATGAACAAAGGTGAAACTGTTTAGTCTTACATTATGAGGATCTCTTGTCTTAGAGATCAACTGCAAAGGGTTGGAGAGAATGTGCCTAACGAAGAGTTGGCTGTCGTGACTCTTAGAGGTCTCCCTTCTGTCTGGGAAACATTCATTACTACAATTAGCGACATCAATGTTCTCCCGACATTTGAAAAAATTATTGGAAAGCTTACTAAAGAAGAATCAAGAATGATAGCAAGAGGAAGAATTCATAAGCATGAAGAGGGAGAACCTGCTGCATATACCACCCATAACAAAAGGAGGAGGTCAAAAGGAGGCCCTTCAAGAAGACCTCCTCTTCAAAGCTCAAAAGGAAGGAATGACAGATCACTATCCCATATTGAATGCTTTAACTGCCACAAGAAAGGTCATTATGCGCGTGATTGTCCCGAGAAGAGAAAAAGGCCACGATACAACACTAGAAACAACAACAATGATAAGAGAAGAAGAGACAATCAGAGGAACAACCGCGACAAAAGATATGAAAGGAGAAGAGATTCTTCAAGCAACCGAGAAGAACATCCTCCTCAAAGGAAGTCAAGGGCTCCTAGGTATGAAAGTAATGCTGTGAGTAAATTTGAATATGTTCTCATTTCTGCACTTACTAGTTCTTCTCCACCAGATTCGTGGGATAGTTGGTTGGTTGGCAGTGGGGCCACTCATCACTTCTCTAAATACAAAGAAGCCCTCTATAATCTGGAAGGGAGGGAGACTAAGCTGAAAATCATTCTTGGAGCTAACTCTACTCATCCTGTAAAAGGATTTGGATCTGTTAAGTTTTAGTTGAACTCTGGGGAATCAGTATTGCTGCATGATGTTATGTATGTGCCAGGTCTAATGAAGAATTTGATTTCTATTTCTGCATTAGAAGATAAAGGGATGGGGGTTGCCTTCATTAATGGAAAGGTCTTATCTTGGCTCACTGATTCACATATGGAAGATGCAGTAACATTAGATTTGAGATCTTAAGGACTCTATAAAGTCACAGGAAGGCCACTTCTAACATTGGTTCATAACACCAATCATCTAAGCGAATTGTGGCACCATAGGATGGCTCATTTATACTATGATGCTCTTTTGAAATTGAAGAGACTGGTCTCAGGTATTCCTGATGTTCAAGCTCATCATGATGGAGTTTGTCCAGGTTGCGCGAGTGGAAAGAAAACAATGGGATCATTCCCCTCCAGTAAGAACAAAACAACTAACATCCTCCATCTCATCCATTCAAATATATGTGGTCTAATGCCTGTAAATATATGTGGTCTGATGCCTGTGCATTTTATTGGTGGTCATCTCTACTACATCACCTTCATTGACGATTTCTCAAGAAAGACCTGGTTGTACTACCTCAAGCATAAGGATGAAGCCTTTGAAAAATTCTAGGAATTCAAAGCTTTGATCGAAAATCAATCAGGGAAAAGAATCATAGTTTTTAGGTCCAACAACGGAGGAGAATACATGTCAAAAGGATTCATAGCATTCTGCAAGAAAGAAGGGATCAAGAAGGAAACTATTGTGCCTTATACACTTGAACAAAATGGCTTAGTTGAAAGAAGAACCGATCGATATTGGAAGTTGCTCGTGCCATGCTTCATGATTAGAAGGTACCGAAGTTTCTGTGGGCTGTAGCCACACATGACTGCACTATCTTGATTTACTTGTCCTACTTGTTTGATTTAATTAACAAGTTAGTTTCTGAATATTCAGTAAAATATCAAAGCTAATACAACTGCAGCCTACACATATATATAGATCATTTACTGAAGCATAACGCACACATGACAAAGGACACCATATTTTTAGGACGACGTCCCCGGAAAAACCCAATGCAGGAAAACCGATGCAACAACTCTTAGAGGGTTTGTTTATTAAGCAGAATATCTGAATACAATCAAGGGCACTAGTAATGGTTTGCCCAACATAGAATTTCACTGCAGATGTACTTATCACTCAAAGACAAAAAATATGGTTGATTCAGCCGAGGAAGCACTCCTCTGAAATACGTTGAATACGAGCCCTTTCTGGCTCACTGGAACCCCAGTGTTGCTCCTCCAGCCTCTGCGTCAGCTTCTCCTGCCCAATGTAGCCACTGCATAGCACAGGCTGCCCCTGCATCACCCTTCTGGGCTCAGCGCTGCCTCTGCATCACCCTGAAGGCCCTGTGTCAGCCTCTGCGTGAGCTTGGCTAAGCTGCATCCCTCCTGCTGGTCTCTGCATTGCCTGGTACGGATCTGCCTCTCTGCCTTTGTATTCTCGGCCTCGGATCAGAATAAACCCTCGTTGATTTGCCCCTCACAAGCACTGCAAGCTCACTCGAAAATTCTCAACAAACCGCGCCCCATAATTTCGACTTAGCTCAAGTGATACTGCTCTGCGTGTGTTCTCCCCCCAAGCCTTCCTTTAATACTTTTCTTGTTGAGAAATCAACGGTCGTGATCTAATCTCTAATCAACGACTAAGATTAGAAAAGGCTTGATCCATGTTACTTAGAACATTCTCACCCACATGTTTAAATTAATTCCCTTTAATTATTTTATTTCCCTAAGTTAGACTTAGGGTGTCCATTAAAATAATTAATTTATTGAATAACTTTCACACTGGGTGGAATTTTTCCAAATGATTTTTGGGTCTTAGAGATTTCATGTGTTCTAGCCCCTTCACAAAGTTTCGGAGCTAGAGCACATCTGATGCTACCCAAAATCTCAACAATCAAGCATTGAAAAACAAGACTCCTGAAGAAATATTCTCAAGTAACAAACCCAACATCAGTCATCTTTATATATTTGGATGTCCCGTATTCTTTCATGTGCCGAAGGACAAAAGAAACAAGTTGGAAGCTCAGGAAGAAAATGTATGTTTATCGGTTACTGTGAAAACTCTAGGCATACAGAATATATATTCCTGGTCGAAGGAAGGTTGAAATTAGTAGGGACTAACTTTCGATGAAAATGCAACACTTTGTAATGCAAGAGACCTTCCTCTGCCTCCCAAGGAAGATGATGATGACAGGGATATTCTAGATGGTCCTTCTATGCCTGAGTCAGATGATATTGATGTTCACATGGAGCCTATGGATCCCTTAGATCCACCTCCCAATGATCCTCCTTCAAAGAAAATACCACTTTAGCTTCGTGACACTCTACAGGACAATGGAAGAAGCATTCCCATTAAGATCCTTCAGAGAAAGGAAGGAACCATGCAGGTATCAGCGATATGTAGTTGCTATGAGCACCATGATTCAAGCTGAACCATCCTCATTTGAAGAAGCTGTCAAAGAACAAGTTTGGAAGGATGATATGGCCAAGGAATACGAATCTATTGCGAAAAACGATGTTTGGGATGTTGTGCCGAGACCGCATGGAAGTCTGTTGTGACTTCGAAGTGGTTATGCAATATCAAGCATGGAATCGATGGTAGCATTGAGAAATACAAAGCGAGATTCGTAGCTCGAGGTTTCTCTCAGAAAGAGGGAGAATATTATGGCGATATATTTGCTTCTGTGGCTCGATACACCACTATCCATTCGATGGTTGCCCTTGCTGCTAGTCAAGGTTAGACCCTTCATCAGATGGATGTAAAGATCGCTTTCCTTCATGGTATGTTACAGGAAGAAGTGTATGTTGAACAACCACAAGGATTTGAAGTGGAAGATCGCAAACGCATGTTTGCAGGTTGAAGAAAGCATTGTATGGTTTGAACTTTGAGGCAAGCTCCCCGAGCTTGGTATGCATGCATTAACAACTATCTAGTGAAACTGGATTTCACAAGAAGCAATGCTGATCCTAACCTCTATTTTAAGGTTGTCCAAGGTATGCCATTGATTTTGGTTCTATATGTTGACGATCTATTCTTGACATGAAGTGAACCGTTGATGATCGAATTTAAGAGGAAGTTAGCCTTTGAATTCGAGATGAAAGATCTTTCTCTCATGCACTACTTTTTGGCCTTGAGGTGTGGCAAATGCCTGGTGAGATCTTTCTCTCATAGGGAAAGTATGTAGTAAAGCCGCTGGAAAGGTTTGGTATGACTGAGTGCAAATCCATGACTACATCGATGGAGATGAATTTCAAGAAGCTGTGTGGAAAAGCAGCTAGACTTGGTATGAAAAATCCATCTGAGTATATGTTATGCAATTAACACATTGGGGCTCTGATATTCCTCGTGAACACTTGTCTAGATATATGTTATGCAGTTAACACATTGAGTCAATTCATGACTCAGCCCCTTCATGCACATTGGATTGCAGCCAAACATGTATTGAGATACTTACATGGATCGATCACACTTGGTCTGAGATATTCTGTTGGAAATATCGAACTTCATGGATACACTGATGCTGAATGGCCAGGTAATGTCTCTAATAGAAAGAGTACATCTGGATGTTGTTTCAGTCTTGGTTCTGCCATGATATCCTGGATGAGTAGGAAGCAAAATTCAGTAACATTGATCACAACGAAAGCAGAATACATTGCTGCTAGCACGACTAGTTGTGAAGCTGTGTGGTTAAGGAAGCTCTTTGGTGAGCTGTTGGTCAAGTCTTAGATACCACAGTGATATACTCTAACAACAAGAGCGGGATACTTTTGGCAGAGAATCTTGTATTTCATGACAATTCTAAGCGTATCGAGATTCGAAATCACTTTATTCGTGGCATGGTACAGAGAGGAGCTGTTAGACTCCACCACATATTGAGTGAGGAGCAGATTTCAAATATTCTCACCAAGGCACTTCTGAAAGGAAAGTTCTTGGTCTTTAGAGAACAACTTGGACTGATGGATGTAGCCCCTTCGAATAAGGGGTAGCACTGATCTAGGACACTGAGCAAGCTTTTCCTACCCTACTTGAGCTCTCGGGGTGAGGAATTGAGATAAAGGGCTCTTGGGGTTGAGGGATCTCTAGATAGTAGGGCACTTGCTTATCTGTTACCCAATGTTGAGATGTTGCTCCCCTATCTTCATAGGGTTGGAGATGTTGCTCCCCTATTTGGTCTCTGCAGAGTATACCCTAGTTGGCATATACCCTCAAGCAAGGCTTGTTGGGAATACCGCTCCTCATTTGGCCAACAAGTTGAGAGTGTTCTTGAGGTGTACAACCCAAGTCAATTATGATGCTGGTGTTCTACCACATTACTAATGAGAGTTATTGATGGGAAGATTAGTAGGCAACTAGATTGGGTAGAGAGTTGCTCCCCTTTTGTGATTTCGGGTTGAGAATGGACTCCCTGATGAGATTCTAGGGTCGGAGATGTGCTCCCTTGTTTGAAGAATTATTGTAAATTTTTGAAGATGTTCTATGCTTGATGCAAATTTACTTCAAACTTCTAGGGCTCGATATCCCAAATAGTAATCACATAAACATGAAAATAAAACGTTGATAGAACATACCAATAGATCAATGGAAGACAAGCCAAAAATATACTTAACTTTTGATCAACAAAATATATGTGTTGTGGTGCATTACGACGGTCAACAGGATGCTTCAACCAGCAAAGTCTCCTCACAGTCCGGTAACCAGAAGTGTCACACAACCCTCAAGATAATTCCAATAAAGTCAACCCAAAGTCAACGAAAGTCAATGTTGTCCAGTTAATGCAGTCAATGTAAAACAGTAGCAGCAAAAAGTCAATGTCTAACCTCGGTATGTGTGCCAATCAATGCGGCCTTCAGAAATCGGAAGTTTGGTGAAGTTTGGTGAAGTTTGGATGTCAAAGGACCAAGCGTTGACCAAAGTCATCGCTGGTCAAACTTGCGCTGAAACCCTAGACAGATCCGCACCAAAACCCTAGATGCTGTTCCACATGTGTGAGAAGAAATGCCTCCAAAAGGTGATCAAACCAATCAAACACAAGAGAGATGTGTGTGATGAGTGGATGATGAAA
>CM076571.1:793915830-794160059 GCA_034641835.2 Pinus albicaulis
TTATGAGGAAACTTCCCCCCCCACTGAAAAATGGGCCACCATACGAACACTCTTTTCCTTATAAACTCAGAAGGGTTGGAAATTTCATCAAATGGATGTAAAAACTGCCTTTTTGAATGGAGATCTAAAGGAGAAGGTTTTTATGTCCCAGCCAGAAGGATTTGTTGTGAAGGGCCAAGAAAACAAAGTATGCAATTGTATAAAGTACTTGTATGGCCTCAAGCAAGCATCGCGAGCCTGATATGATAAATTAACTGAGCGTCTTCTGAAACTTTACTTCAAACATTTTGATCTTGATGATGCAACTTTCTTTGTTAATAAAGTTGAGAAAAACGTCTTATATCTTGTGGTGTATGTAGATGATATTTTTATGACAGGGAACAATGAGATTTATATTGCATCCATAAAGAAGGAATTGAAGAAAGGTTTTGAAATCACTGATTTGGGCTATATTCACTACTATCTTGGTCTTGAAGTAATTCAACATCCTAAATTTATATTCCTTTCTCAAAAGAAGTACATTGTAGATCTTTTGAACAAATTTGGCATGGATGAATGCAATACTTTGAGCACTCCAATGGAACAAAACTTGAAGCTCACATCCATTGAAGGGAAGAAATTTGAGGATGCAACGAAGTATATATAGCTTGTAGAAATTCTCATCTACCTGACTACAACCAAAACATACATCTCATTTGATGTTGGAATCCTCTCCAAGTTGATGCAAAAACCTTGTGAAGTACATTGGTCTACTGCAAAAAGAGTTGTAAAGTACTTGAAGGGGACTCAAGACTTTGGACTCAAATATACACAGGTGGGTGAATTCAACTTTAGCAGATACTCTGATTCAGACTTTGATGGGGACAAATAAACTGGGGTATCTACTTCAGGTTATACTATGTGTCTTGGACCAGGAGCTATCTCGTGGAGATCACATAAACAATTAGTTCCAATAGATTCCACAACTGAGGCATATTATGTGGCAGCCACTGAAGTGACAAAGGAAATTGTGTGGCTCGGGAAAATCCTAGAATATTTGTAGATGAAACAAATGCATTAAACTCTACTTATGATTGACAACACTTCTGCAATAAAGTTGGCCAAGAACTCAAAGTTCCATTATCGAATGAAGCACATCAATACAAAATACCATCCGATTCGACATGATGTTGAGGCCAAAACTATCCATTTATGTCATTGTTCCACAAATGAGCATACTACAAACATCTTCACCAAAGCACATGGAAGAGAAATGTTTGAAAAATTTAGAACGATGCTTGGACTCACCAACATCCCTTCAGATTAGGGGGGAAATGTTGACACATAATCCTAAGGGATTAGGTGAAATTTTATAATATTGTAAATTAGGAAATAAGGAAGTCTAAGAGAGATTGGGAATTGAATCCCAATGGTCTCACCTCCATGTATATATTCATGAACATGCTCTATCAAATTCATGTCCAATTTGTGGAGTCACCTCCTGGTCTGACACTAACATAGAATTTTCCATTGATTCCTTAACATTCATGCTTCAAATAATTTCTAAATTCATTATGATGTATTGTTCCACGATAACCATAACACAACTACTCCTTAGAAAGTGAACATGAAAAGGAAAAATCCATCCTCCCAAATATGCACACAACACACTACTTCGTTGTTTAGTTAGCATAACTAACTCATGGTTGTGCTTCTACCATGAGGTTCATGCTTCTTCCAACTCAGTATCAATGTATTTAATGCTTCTCAAATTCACTGGTCTATCCTTACCTCAAATCGTCTATGTAAATCTAGCATCTTTGAGAAAATAAATTGGGAAAAAGGTCAATCAACAAGATGAACAACATGGTATGGATATCAATGACAAACCCATGAGATAACATAGAATACATATATTAATATCATATTCATATATACAGATGGATGATGCATATGTACTTGAATAAAGTATAAAAATTGTCTTGTTATTTTGTTCTAAGAATTTCTCAGCATTATTTAGATATGGAGTAATCGGTTAAAGTTACCTCACTCAATTCTCTTACATCATGGTTAATTAATTATCAATCAACACAATTGGATCACATGGCATTATCTTCTTTTCCAACGTTATGGAAAATACGCCAGAAACCATAATAAAGCATGATTGTTTATGTAATAATTTACCGATTTTCCTATAAATCTACATTACTCAATAGGGATTTTTAATTTCATGGTATCTCTTCATACCTATGTTCAAAGGGATTGGCGTGCATTGTATATATATACAATTTTGTTTTTGGTATTTTTATGACTAGCAACTATATTTTGAAATTAATTGCAACATAATATACTTTGTAGTTAATTTATATTTCTGATAGGTGAATTAATTTATCATAATCCTTTTCTACTTAAAAAACATTGTAAAACCCCAACTATCATAGTGAACTTTTAAAATGAGCTCTTTGCAATCCTACAACATGACAACAAAATTCTCAATACTTTTCTTACTTCTAAACATCACTTTAACATCACATTGAATAACAAGTCCCGCGATGGAAAATCAACATCATAGCTAAACCAAATTACTAATAAAATTTGATCAAGCCACACCCAAGTGTTGCAAGAAAATATGATAACTAGAAAAGTTACATATTTTCATTAAATTTATATTTCCCATTAGAATTTGTGCATGGTCATAATAACACTTGGATTTTAAATGTCATATGCATTATATAAAATATGTCCATATTTGTTAAAAAATATAATGGGTATAAGGGAATAAAGTATTATATCTATGAGTATGTTTATATTATCTATGAGATATAATATATATAGTTTATACAAAGTTTAGTATCCATAATGTTCTACCTATAAATTTTATGGGGAGAGATTGAGGTTGAGATGACATACAAAAAAGTAAATTATTCCAATGAGTATCTAGACTCATCCCAGTCTCACATAAACCCATAAAAAGATTATGTTGCTAGCAAAAACCAATATAAAATAAATTCAAGTGGAAAATAAAGGTAAAATGTGCTCGCATAGTTACAATTTGGTAAACCTGAGTGAAATAAGGCTATAACATATGTTATGTAACCATCATAAGCATTCTCATGCAAAAGGTAGGAACCACAACTTACTTGATAGATATATTGTGGGCTTTGCCCCTTATTTCAAAAAGAGCTTACTTGTGTACTCCTTACACTAAAAACTAGAGCATAGTGACAATAAGCTCTTACACACTAGATGTCACGACACAATTTGCAAAAGAAACCACTCACATGATGCAACTAGAAAAATGACGATTCCAAGAAATCATCGATGTACTGTAACTAGAAAAATGACAACCCAACAGAGCACTTTGGTGAAAATAGTTCGTAACAAGCACCCTCGAGAAGAAATCGAATATGGGTTGCCACTGTGGGTGATAAAATTTGCATGATAAACACCTAGCCAATGTAGCTACAAACACATTAATTTTTAAATATTTTCTAATATCTCCCTATCCTATACTAGATACTCATATATAATGACCACAATTAGAATTTTGGTGCAAGTGTTAAAAAGTTTGCATCTTCTGAATGACATTGACCCAAAAATAAAACATGTATCACTGAAATCTATCTGTATTTCAAATCAAATGTGTAACAGAATCATACGACATTTTTTATCCGTATAGTTCCAGGTCATTCAAAAACCCTTACCTAAATCATCAACTAATATGACTCTAGAAAGAAAAAAGTCAAGTAACATATATGAAATGAATTATCAATTTGACCATGGCGGATTGTTAATCACTCATGTGTACCAAGACATATTAACACAAAATTAACTAAAAAATGAAACATTCAAAGAAGCACAATTAATCATAATTTATTATAATAAAATTACATTGTCATCATGAACAATCTAACACATCTTGTACACCATACCAGTTCAGATACCTCCTTAAAGTGAAATTGAGGTCTTTATTAAAAAAATTCCAAACATGCCTACATAACTCTCCTTTAATTAAGAGCTACATTACATGCTTTCAGAAAGATAAATTAGATATATTATATGCCTTGACTATTGTTTAGTAAATTTAGTTTTTCTTTCACACTAATTGGAAATTGATGAAGCATCTTATATAAACGGCCTAATACATTGAAATCCCTACAAAGAGAATTCACCACTAATTGTGCAAAAAATTATCCTTCACTACCAATTAAAGTATATAAACCAACTTGAGTCTATCTAAAAGGATGGCACCTAGATGAAAATATTTCTTTAGCTTCTCTTCCACTACAGGTAGCCACTCTTTTTTCCTGAAGTTTAAATAAGCTACACAATAATAATAGTTGATAATTGTTGAATCATCCTATCTAAAATAACTAATACATTGAAAGGCCTACTGATTTGGATTTATGCAGGAATGCTATAAAATATAGAAATAAACATAAATGTAGAGACGCATCAGAAACAAAACTTCATTTCATTAATATCAAATAAATGAAATATACTTACAAACAAAATGGACATAAACTATCTAGGGCGATGGTATCTTATCTCTAAGAAGAGATGTGGTGGACACATGCCTCTGAAATGTGTTACAATGAGGCTCGAAGGACTATTTATTATTGAGAAATAGTGGAAAACCATAAACATTAAAAAACCTAACCAAACACCAAACTATGGGCCACATTGAGATAAATTGGTACATCAATTTCCCGGGGTCATAAGTTTGGCATACGATCTTCGTTTGACGCATATGATACCTTGTTAGAAAGATATATATGAGGAATACAATTTAGCGAATTTCAAGCTAAAGCCTCACATTTACCTTTGGTTTTTTTCCAAAAAAGAATTATTTAGGGCCTCAAAACGACTCCAGAAGCTCGGGACCTGAAAAACTGCCAAAAATAGTAAATTGTGCTACAATTAATGAAACTCAAAAACTGAAAGAAACAATGGTTGGGGTCCAAGAGGAATAGGCGGGTGGACACCAATATCCACCTGTATCATTCATCCCCCCTTAGGAATTAATGGTCACCATTGCGTTGAGTTCTCCCATGAGAAGAGGAAAATTCTGCTGAACTAGGTCCCTGGTGAGCCACTTGCCCTGGTGAGGCAGTTGGCCTGCTTTGACAACCAGATATAGTTGGATCCTTTGTTGTCAGGTGCTATTTATATTTATTTCCATGATATGATCATTTGTGGATTTTTCCATGCATTCTAGGTTTAACGCTATTGGTGTGAGTTGTTATGCTTGTTCTGCAATGTCAGATGTGTCCAGTAATGGTGGTAAGTATCGCCGAAGGCGATCCACATTGAACATTGAGTATTAGCCAAGGAATGGGGGAATTTTGAGCTCAAATGCATTGTCTCAAATAGCCTTAATAATGGTGTAAGGCCTATATAGGAGTGGTATGAGCTTCTGATGAGCTCAGGTTAGGCGTTCTTTCTACAAATGCAACTAAAAATTGTCGCCCACCTAGAACTTGTGTGGCACTTGATGTTGATAATGTCTTTTATTGTACTTGGAATTTGATTTCTCTATAACAGAATGCTGATAGAATGACCCATCAGGAAGCGGCACGCTTGGGTTCATATCAATGGAGTGCTTAACCTAATAGTGTAGAGGAACCCTTCTGGGTGAGGAGAAAATGTCCTTGTATTCCTCCATGACTTTGTCCATCTGATGCTGCCACACAGGGGAGCCCTGTTTGGAGGCTACAACCACAATCCTCTTCTTTCCCTATGGGTGAATCATAATGAAAATCAGTTTCCTGGTTTGGGAAATAATCTTACTGAATTGCTTTGTAGTACTAAAAAAGATGGCGGAAGGTGGTACTACCTCTGATATCTTGTACAACTTATTTCCCAAAGTAATAATAACAAAACGAGGCCTAGACTCATACAAAACATGTCGCTTCCACAAGTATGGTTGGGCTAATAATACATCAGACATGTTAACAGGAGAAACATCACAAAATACCTCATCCATGAAGGGCTTGATGTTGTACGAAAGGAGGCATTGCTGGCTGACGTAGAGATGTCTTCCTAGGTGAAGTCACCCAATGGTATATGGTTGCAGGTGTATTGTGGTCGATAGACTGAGATGCTTCACAAATTTAGCTGAAATGAGGTTCTTTTGGATTGTGCGATAGACAAGGATTTGTAGTGGAGAACCCTTAACCCACATCTAGGAATGGAAGAGGTGCTCCCCCTCCTCTAGATCCTTGGGCTCCTCCCTCTAGAGCTTGGTGGTGTAAATGGTAGCACTGGGTTCCACATCAATGATCTGCTTCCCTTTTTCATTTCCTTTGTTCAGTTCTAGCTCAATATACAAACATGCATATGATTCAGATTCCTTCAGTTCGGCCACCAATGATTGTTTTTCCAGACACTCACTTGTGTTGTGAGTCGATCTGTTATGAATTCACACCACTTCCTCGTGTCCTTCTTTGGCTTTGTAGTGTTTTTTTTAGTTGCCTTGCTTTGGATTTGCCCCTTGTTTCACAGTTCGGGGGTGCCTTTCCCTGGCTTCAGATTCGCATAGCCAAAGTCTCGTTTCTTCTGCATAAATTTCTGCTCGATCTTGGCAGCATATCGACATGTTGTGCCAACCGAGGTAATGTTAAGGAACTCCATTTCCTCCTGAATGTATCTGTGTAAAAAATTATGGTACTTGAGGACCAAATTTTTCTCCGAATCTTTAATACTCAAATTTTTGAGCAGGGTATGGAACAAATTCGTCAGCTTGTGCACATCTTGATCCCTTTGTTGCGGCATCATGTTTCATTAGATGTACTTGTCCTCATAGCTCCTCACAGGGTAATATCTCAGAATGAATTCCTAGTGGGTGCGAATGAGAACAAATAGGGTTCCCTCTCATCCTTTTTCTCACAGTAGGTAGGTTTCCCACCATTCTTTGACATGGGGGGCGACTTTGAGGAGTAAAAAGGTAATATTTTCTTGCTCGGATAAATCATGGACCAAAAAATACCCTTCCAGAAAATAAACCATCTATCTATGACGTCTGAATCTATCTATGACGTCTGAATCTATCTAGCCTTCAAATACAGGAATGTAAAAGTTTACTTGTACCTTGAAAGGAGTGGCACCTCCAAAGTGGTTGCTAGATGCAGATGTGCCGTTAGTGGGCAGTCATTAAAGGATCTAGGAAAATTTTTCCATCATCACGTTCATTTGTTTCTCGAGGGCTTCCTCGAGCAATATTTTGATAGGATATCATGCTCGCTCATCTTTATTTTCCTCCCCCATGGGCAACCATCATGGTTTGTGACGCTGATCTTGCGAAGGTCAACTATATCCAGCCCTAACTCGTTATACCTTGACCTCGTTGGGGACATGCAAAGAAGGATTGAGAAAGAGAAGACCACTCTGATACCACTGATCCAGATTTATGTAGGAATGCAATAAAATACAAAAATAAACATAAATGTAGAGATGTAGCATAAATAAAACTTCATTTCATTAATATCAAATAATTGAAATATTCTTACAGACATAATGGACTTAAACTAGCTAAGGTGATGGTAGCTTATCTCTGAGAAGAGATGTGGCGGCTACATGCCTCTGAACTATGTTACAATGAGGCTCGAAGGCCTATTTATTATTTAGAAACAATGGAAAACCATAAACATCCAAAAACATAACCCTAGGGGATGAAACACCAAACTATGGGCCACGTTGGGGTAAATCAGTACATCAATTTCCTAGGGTCGTAAATTTGGCATACGATCTTCATTTGATGCACACGATACCTCGTTAGAACTATCTATCTGAGGAATAAAACCACTAAAAACAAATGTTGATTTGAAGCCTCACATTTATCGCTGATGATTTTCCAAAAAAATGTCGTTTAGGGCCTCAAAACGGCTCTGAAAGTTTAGGACTCGAAAAGCTTCCAAAAATAGTAAATTGTGCTACAATTAAGGAAACTAAACAACTGAAAGAAACAATGGTGGGGGTCCAAGTGGAATAGGTGGGTGGCCACCAATATCAACCTGGATCACCTACAACTAGTAATTTCCCAAAAACTACCACTTCATTACTAGTTAAGGCACAACCTTGATTTCATTGTGCTTTTATGATCAAAACTTCAAATTTTTCATTTGATATAATCCAACCTGAGTCAATCCAAAAGGATAGCATCCAAACCTTTAATGTGATAATTCTCTTAGCTTTAAGGATTACATCATTCATTTCTTCCATGGCTTTCTTCCTTTATTTAACTAATAGAACTAATAAAATACAAGGACATTCATCTCAAATCGAGCTCTAAGGGCATGAAAATCGATGTTTTGTACATGGGTATCATAGGACCTATCTATATACAAATATAAAGAAATAAATGTGACTTTGAAGTTGAAATTCCATATGAAAACTTAATTATTGAAGGTTTCATTTTTTAAAAAATCCCTTTTGGAAGGGCATAATTTTAGTTAAATCATGTTGTGAGTTGAAATATAGAAAAATAGGAAACATAAAAAAGGATTAATTTGACTATTAGAGTGAAAACCAAACTATAACAATGGGTATACTATATAAAATAGATAGTAACCACAAGGTAAAGAATATAATGCAACGCCCCAGAACAAAAGTATACACATCCAATCAAAATCACAACCTAAGCATTGGATGAACATGATAACACATATATTATTTTATTAAATCCTTGTTGCTTGTTCAAAGATGCATTTTACAAACTTATTTACACATGAGCATGGAAAGTCTTGAATCCTCAAGAGACAGATTTCTTCCCTACAATCTTGGAGGAATTTTAGAGGAATCCTCTCAAACTTAGGGGCCTCTCTTAACTACATCCTAAACAATTGCAAACAATTTTTATCACATATTTTTTTCTAAAGACTTCTTAAACTTGGGAAAATAACTACATATATATTGAAATATGTTCCTGCATCAAAATAAGTACAAGGCATGATACTAAACTATTAATAACATTAATATCAATTAAGGATACTATTACATCTACCAAAGAACTTTATAATAGGGTTGGACTGTAAATTACCGAAAGAATGAGGATTATAATACAAGAAATGGAAGAGTAAAGCAAAAAAATGAAACAACTAACCCAAGGAAAAGAAGTCAATGATCTAAAAAATATTAAAATGAAGAACAATATTAAAGAGTTGGATTAAAAGTGCAATAAAAATTTGGCCCTAAATAGTATAGAAATAAAACTAGAGATCAAACTCATTAAAATGGAAATGAATAAGCTTAAAAAGTTAGACCATTAGTTTACCAAAATAAACTTCAACCTGATAGATTTTGGTTTGAAAGAGGATAAGGAATAGGGCACACTAGCTCTTGTTAAGGACAAACTATAAAATAAATTACAAATTGAAATAACCTATCTCATACATGCAAAGAGTTTCGGTAAAATAATCGAGAATAAGAATAGGTTAATTCATGTTAAGATAAGTTATAATGACAAAAAATGTGGCATACTTGATACAAATATCAATCTAAAATGGTCAGGAATATTTATAAATGAAGGCCTAATTCCTCAAGATCAATCTAAATTAAGGAAGAAAATTAGAGAGAGAAAATAGTTTAGGAAGAAAGGAAAATGAGAAATAATTAGAAAGTGAATTTAAGAGTTAGAACAAAAATAATAATTTGGCCATATATGGCATATAAAGTAAATAGGATATCAAAGGTATAAAATAAGAACTGGATAAACTTATAGAGTTAGACAACGATGATAACAAAGAAACTTGAACCTCATAACATTTGGTTTGAAAGAGGAGAAAAAATAGGACACATGATAGCTTATCAAGGAAGAACTAGCAAATAAACTACAAATTGAAAAAAATTCTCTCATAGAAGTGCAAAGGCTATAAGATTAGTTGATCATAAGATCGTGTTAATTGAAAATCCCAAAAACTCCTAAAAGTGATCCATACTTTGAGATCGAAACTTTGACAATATTAACAAAACAAAATAACATGGTCTCCCTCCAACATAGATGAATTGATGTTAAAGGTAAGATCCAATGACCATAAATATGGCATTCTCAACTATTCTAAAATATAAGATTAGTCTATGGCTAAAAGGTCACGAAAAAGAACTAAATACCATGTCAAATATAGGAGCTATTATTTCATTATGAATGCCTTGTTATGCTGATCCAAAATGTTTAACTTCAAGGATGCATTCAAAATTTCATATAACATTTCATATTAACTAAGTAACTTAAACCAAATGAAAAGAAGTAGAAAAACATAAGCAAACATGGTATCAAGACACAACGATTTGATTACGGATTTCACCTAATCTGAGCTACATCTCCAAGCCCTGCTCAATAATGGGGAGGCCTTCTTTTATTAAGTGACATCAAAGAAATCAGTTGCAATTTTTTTATATAAAAAATATCCTTATACATCCAATTTGGATGATAGCCTGAAAATGGAGAGATGAGCTAGAGAAATAGACTGCACGGATGGATTCCTGATGTGAAAATTTGAAAAAGTGACTATAAACTTTCTCAATTATCACATGGGCACCTTTGGCCCTCTAAGGGAATATTTTTAGCATCTGCTTGATACCCTCACTCATAGTTTGGCCTGTTGGCAAGCATGCCTATTTGGCCCATATTGGGCTCACCACTAAGTACATTTGTATGTATGCTAGAAAATCGAGATGAAAATAATTTTCTCTAGTATTCTCTACTACGATGAATGGGCCATATTGGATTGTTCGTAACTTATTTCCCTCCCCTTCCATTTTGTCTTTGCTGATGTGGAGCCACACTTTGTCTCAGACCTAGAATTGGTAATTGACTCAGTGCTTGTCATGTCAAGCATTGTATCGAGCCTGAATTTTCTCTCACTGCTCATGCATTTCCTCAAAATCATTTGTATCTATTGAATGAAATTTTGTGCTTTTTCCCTGTTATCTTGCCTACTCGAATCTTCATCTTTCCCAAATATCATTTCTAAGGGATCCTTTGGTAAATAACCAAAGCATGTCTCAAACAGTGAGATCTGAGTGGATGAATGAACTACTCGGTTGTATGCATGATGCACACAAGGAAGCTACTTGTCCCACAACTTTAGATTTTTCTGTAATAGCCTTGGAGTAAGTGTGTCACTGTGCAGTTGACAACCTTTGTTTTTCCATCATTCTGTGGATGAAACGATGTGCTCCTCTTCAACTTGGTATCCATCATTCTCCACAAACTTATCCAAAACTCTCCAAGAAAACGAGAGTCTCGACCAAACACAATGGATGTGGGTAGCCCACAATGGACTGATACAAATTGGAAGGACATATGAGTATTCTGCTCCACAATGAGTTGCTTCTTACAAGGAATTAATATACACAATTTTCTAAATCGATACACAATGACATACAAATAGTCATGACCAATCCTAGACAAAAGAAACCTGACTACAAAATACATTGACACACTTTCCCATGGACAACTCGGAACAGGGAGTGGTATGTAGAGCCCTAATTTAATTTTAGAGGGCTTGAATATTGAACAAAATACACATCTCTTTACATATTGAGTCACAATATTATTCATGTGAGCCCAAAAACAAAACCTTTATAAATGACACAAAGTATTTTCTACACCAAAATGGCCTAACACAGGAGAGGTATGAGCCTCTCTGATTACATTTATCCTTTCAGTCATGGGAATACAAAGTTTTCCAAGATGGTACAACATTTTTCCCTACAAGTGATAATTGTCCACCTACTATCCATGTGTCAGTTTTGTGTAAATATTCTTAAAATAATCATCATCAACATACTTTTCAGCATAACTTTCAAAAGATATAGAAACATTTCTCAAAACTATAGATACGGAAATAGGAGGGTAAGAAAGCATATATGCCACTTTGTTGTTGGTGCCCTTCTTGTATTTTATTACCAAGTGAAACTGATGGAGGAATCACATCCATCTAAAATGACGTGCTTGTTGAATCTTGGTGTGTGACTAAAGGTACTGCAAGGGATGATGATCTATATGAATGATGGTCTCCTTACCGATCAGGTAGTTCTTACACTTCTTCACACTTTGAACCAAGGCATACAACTCCTTTTCATATGTGGTATAGTTAACAACATCTTGGGAGAATGTATCTGAATGGTAACATACATGTTTCCTTTGTTGCATCAATACTGCTCCCATGGTATATCCACTAGAATCTGTCTCGATCTCAAAAGGTTGTTGGAGGTCAGGTAAGGCCAAAATTGGTGTGGTGCTAATATTTTTTTTCAGTGTATCAAATTATTTTTGTTGCTTTCCTCCTTGCTAAAAGGTTTTCTTCACACTCGTCAATGGATGCAGAGGGGATGAAATTACAGAGAATTTGACAATGAATATTTTCTAATATTGTACTGAACCCAAAAATATACATACCTCTATAACATTGTTGGGTTTAGTCCACCTAAAAATAACTTCAATCATAAAAGGATCTATTTTCAATTGTTCCCCACCAACAATGTGACCTAAGTAAAACAAAGAGGTCTTACCAAATTCACACTTCCACATTTTGACATAAATTTTTTTGTTTTTCAAAACATCAAGAACTTTCTTAACATGACACATGGTGAGCCCTGGTATTTCACCAAGAGTGCTGAAACTCCCAAGGGATACTCAAATTTAATTATAAACTCAGGGTTCGTACAAACTTAGAGGTGATAATGTTATATGCATAGCAGATGGATTCTACTCATGCCACCCTGAACTAGATGTTATGATCATTAGTACTTCTATGTCATTACTCCTACTAGATTAAAGAAAAATTAGCCAATAAAATGTAGATAAATACTTCTAATTTAAAACAAAAGAGTTCTTAACAACTTCTACTTTCAATTGACACTACTACATTTGGCGGAAATTCCGACACTTGGTTCCGACGCTTTTGACCAAATGTCGGAAATTTCCCCAAATGTTTTCCATCCCGCCCGAAACCGTCGCTATACCGACATTTATAGAAAAGTGTCGCAATACCAACACTTAGAAAAAGTGTCTCAATTGCGACGTTTGGAGGAAGACATCCCCATTGCGACACTATGGCCCAAAGCGTCGCTATTGCGACGACTACCTCCAAACGTCGCAAGTACGACACAACGTTTAAGTGTCGTAATTGCGACGTTTGGAGGCAGCTATCCCAGTAGCGACACTTTTTCCGCCGTCGGTATAACGACACTTATATGCGCGCTACATAAAAATACGAAACTTATATGCGCGCTACATAAAAATACGAAACTTATATGCGCGCTACATAAAAATACAAAACTTATATGCGTGCTACATAAAAATGGTTTTATTGTTTCGTATCCATTGCAATAGCTACATTAACGTCTGATATCACGTGCACATTCTCCCTCCGCCCTTGCAGAACAAGATTCGCCCTCAGCTCTTGCAGAACATCATTTGTCCTCAGCATTCGCCCTCAGTGTTCGCCCTCAGCTCTTGCAGAACAACATTCGCCATTAGCTCTTGCAAAATGGTAAGTTCTTACTACAGGCCCTTCCTCCTATAGTAGGGTTGACTCTATTTGAGTTTTTTTGGTCAATTCCATTGGATTGTGTTAGGCTGTAGGGTTCTCTCTAGATGTCAAGAATCAAGATTCAATACCCTTTATTATCTTCATCACCCAATACAAGATTTAAATTTTTCCCAAAGAAACGCTTATTAATTTGGCAACCATTATTTCTCCCTACTTTAAAAACCCTACATTTAAATGAAAACAAGCATTGCATTTCAACTAAAAAAATCTATTAGTGTTCAAATGTACATGTGTGCTACATTAACGTCTGATATCACACGTGCATTCGCCCTCCGCTCTTGCAGAACAGCATTCGCCCTCAGCTCTTGCAGAACAGCATTCGCCTTCAGCATTCGCCCTGAGCTCTTGCAGAACAGCATTCGCCCTCAGCATTCGCCCTGAGCTCTTGCAGAAAAGCATTCACCCTGGATTCGCCCTCAGCTCTTTCAGAATAGCATTCGCCCTGCATTCGCCCTCAACATTCGCCCTCAGCGTTCGCCCTCAGCTCTTGCAGAACAGCATTCGCCCTCAGCTCTTGCAAAATGGTAAGTTCTTACTGCAAGCCCTTCCTCCTATAGTAGGGTTGACTCTATTTGGGTTTTTTTGGTCAATTCCATTGGATTGTGTTAGGCTGTAGGATCACCCAATAAAAGATTTAAATTTTTCCCAAAGAAACGCTTATTAATTTGGCAGCCATTATTTCTCCCTGCTTTAAAAACCCTACATTTAAATGAAAACAAGCATTGCATTTCAACTACAAAAATCTTTTAGTGTTCAAATGTACATGTGTGCATCACTTGTGTAGGGCATTCCTTTTCCACTTTCACATTATCCAAGAATGTGTGCAGTATAGTTCATATTTTTTGTGATTTAGATTATCTTGAAAAAGGAAAGGTAAATTATTTCCCATGGAAAAAGAAGGTTTTCCCTTTTATAGGTTGTTTGGACTTACGTGGAAAAATTTATGGTATGCCTTTCATATTATGTAGTTTAAATTTGAATTAACAAATTATTCTACATGAAAATATAATTACCTATGTGATGTCCTTCATCACTAATTAAAATTATAGGGTTTCAATTTCCTAGACTCTAACTCATCTGATGCTAAATTCTAGGTTCTCATTGGTGGATCACTCTTCCATTGATTTCCTTTCCCTCTGGATCTTGTCATACTTTAAAAGTAATCAATGATACATATTATTTCAGGTATCCCAAAAGGCTTTATAGTAGAAAATATTGTGAAGTTTTTTTGACACTTGAGGATTCTTTTTAGAACTGCAACGCGGTCTATGCTATCGAGTTATATACCAAGAAACTTGTCCTTAATAACCACACTATGAGGTAGGTTCAACCAGTTTGAACTTGTTGGGACATAGCATATGAAGTTGTGTGATGAGTCCATATCACAGGTCTATTATGGTGACAAAAGTGAAGACACATAATGATAGTTATTATGTTAACATTACTAGAAACATTTTTGAAATTATCCATGCTATCAAGATGTCAAAATTCCAGGCATTAGGTGTCAATACTCGTAGCTAATAGATAATAATAATAATATAAAAAATCACAACTTTATTCTTGAAATATGATTGTTACACATTGGTAACCTAGTTCATGAGTTACTATCACCCAAAGACTGCAAAACAAACTTAAAATATAAATTAAACCAACATGAGAATCCAACTAAGGGTTTCTCGACAAAATCATGCCATAACCTCGCATTTTGAAACCCAAATTTGAATCCATCATAAGTAATACAATGCAAACTCAGATGGATTTTCAATGCATGTTTGCATGCTACACTTATTCTCTGTCTATATATCATTTTTTAAATGGAACCATTAGTCAAGCCCACAGTCCTTTTTATGTGAAAAATTTCAGCTCTATTTGAGCTCTTTTTTGCTCCACCACCTCCATAAACATATGCAAACATATACCATGATCTTGGAATTCCATTACATATGTATGTGCCAATGTTCCATAATCATGCCCCATCATCAATTTAAGAAATTTCCATTGAATATCAAATTATGGAGGGGGGGAACTTTTTGCTGCAACATTTGGCTCAAAATCAGGGACCATCCCCGTATGAGGTGAATGAGAACTATAGATATTTGAAGAAGTAGATTAGTGCCTTTTCCTCTGGCCATGGAGTCATATACAGTCATCCATCACAAAATTTGTCTTTGTTCATTCTCACCTTGAAAGTTGCAAAAATTCATGCCCTAATTGAAATGACACTAAATTTGAAAGATATAATAAAAATGCAAGCTAGAAGTGCCCTATTAATACAAAGGGAAAACCTTCCTACCTACCCTAACCGAGATAAATTTTGATTGAATAGGAAACATGATATTGCCAATGGAGTTGATCCAACAACTTGTTAAATGTATGGGACTAAATCATGCATTTGATTTCCAGGGAAACATGCGCATGAAGAGAAAAAGTGTAGAATTAATGGATAATCCATACATGCCACTTATGAAAACTACACCGAAAGGTCAAAAAATACTTAAGGCCTTAACTTAATTTTAATCCAAAAATGACAAAACAGGATTAGTGAAAACACGAGAGTGGTGTGGGTGAACAACATAAATAAAAAGTGAAGATACCTTTCCCCAAGATGCCTTTGTCACCGTTGTATGAAAACATGTTTTCCTTTCCCTTTATACATGCAAGTGAATGCATTATATGTATGGTGTTTTCCCAGAATAGGAGAAGCCTACTTAAATATATCATTCGTGGAGTGAATGTTTCCTTGACCCAGAACCTCATAGAAACTTATCACTGAATTTGATGTTGGGATGGGATTGTAAAGATAACAACCTCTTCATTCCTACAAACTAGATTCCTTCCTAGAGTTAGGACACAGAGTATTGAATCAAATTTGTAGTTTCTAACTTCTTGTATTGGTTCATCAATCTTGAAATTTAGACATTGCATGTCTTCATTGCTTCATGTTTGAATAATTTGCATCATATCATACAATAGGAAATTAGGAATTATGATTATTATTACTTTATGGATCTGTTAAGTTATTTTTAAGTTTGCATGGTTTAGTGTCAAATTATTCTAGTGTGCCCCTAGGCCCAAGTGAAGGAATGCCAAGGACTGAGAACCCTAGTTTTTAAATGGTATTGTTTCTTATACCCAAAAACCCCTCAACATCACTTCTTATTAGTTCTTAACAATAGTGTTGTAAACAATTTGAGAATTGATATGGCAAAATCTCGCACTTCTCAAGATAAAGTCCTAAAGCTAAAGTGTGATACCATGTGTAATTCAATAGCCCCATTGTCACCTCACCAACCTCTTTTCACTTCGGGCTAGCTCTCCTCCAACTCAAGGGGGGTTCTCCCTAGTAGATGTTAGGGATCTAATGGCCCAACCAAACCAAGTCAAGAGCTCCCTAACTCTCTATGTTTACTACTATCAATCAAAATATTGAACAATAGGGTCAGACATGCATCCTGAAGATAAAATTGCCAGGGTATTTTTGGGTAATTTCAAAAGGAAAGTCCCCAAACACATATAATCAAGGAATTATAACGTGATTTCAAACATTAAATATCAACAAAATTGTTTAAAGGATATTGAAAGGAAAAAGGTGATGGAAGATAGAAAGTGCCTTACTTAAATTCTCTAAGGATTTGTCAATAGTTGCTCCAAAAGCTTCACTTCAAGGCCCTTCAAGATCGTCTCCAACAATGCTATACCATCAGCTTCAACAATGTTGCTCCAAAAATGTTCTCAAGGTCTTCACAACAAGTTTACTAGAAGTTGCTCCAACAATATATTCAATAAGGTCTTCATTGTCAACTCGTCTCTTGTTTGGGTGCCTTAATGTGCAATGACATGTTTCCAGGACTGAATTTAATGCAAGGCATATTTGAAACTCTAACTCTGTCTTCCGGTGTCTTATTAGAAATTATTTCAGTTTTCATTTTGTGTTTTCAAGTTGGATATTGTTTTCAAGTTTTTACATTTATAATTTTATTGCAATGTGGCAGACTGATCAGAGCAGTGCAGGAACAACCCCGAGACGGGATGATCGCGGAAAGAGGCCAAAGGAAGAACATGTAAAGTGCCAGCATTGCTCTATCTTTAGGTATTTTAGTTATTTACATAATTGAAATAATATTAATTTTGTTCAAATATGCAGACACCTAGCCATGGTACGCCTGATGATTCCCTCTTTGAGGAAGAGCTTTCTTCATCCCTATCTCCAGTGTTATTGTTGCAAAAAAAGGCATGACATGCAAGGTCAGAATTTAATACTTTGATAGACGCGCCTCAAACACCTGAAACAGAAGAGAGGATAAAACATCTTATGAACCAGCTAGAAAGATATCAGGTAATAATAAAAAGTCAAAAGGATATTTTTTTTGTTCTGCATGAGATGAATTGTGATAGTTTGATTTTTAATTTTTACATTAACTAAACTAACAAAAAGTTCTTTTGTATGTAGCGTTTTCTGGCATTTGCTGAACCTGGTGTTGGTGGTAGTGGGACACAAGGGCAAGAGATTGCCCAACAACCCTCTCGTACACCTTCTACTCCTTTAGGTGCTAGCCAAGAAACACACCCTGCCCAAGCAGACACCCAGCCAACCGCTGAACATGTTGGCAATGATGAGGCTGATATGGCCAACTACATTATTGCGTTTCCTGGAGCTACACGTGTCAGCTCCACAAGGACCATTAATGGCACGTTGTTGGTGAACGATGAGGGTGTCCCTATAAAGCATGTACAACTCCGAGGTAAATTTTAATATTTTAACTATTTCATGTACTTTATCTAAAACATATTTATCATGATTTTTATTTTTAAATTAATGATAATATCTTCCTTTTTTTTTGGTTTTATTCTGTGTAGGAAACAATGAGTTCTACAGGATTCTGGAGAGCCATGCGTTGGTAATTTTTGGCCCAACCATACGTACAGGGTGGAATTCCCAGAATTCCAACCTGAAAAAAGAACTTCTAGATTATCTAGAAGCCCTTTTTGGGGTCGGTACATTTGACAGAAAAGCGGTGGCTCAGGTAGCCGGCAAATATTTGAAATATACTAGGGACACCTATAGGACGCAATTGCAATTTAACCCTAGATATGAGCGTCCTCTCGCAGTTTCAGAGAGTGAGTGGAGAGCACTCATCCATGACGGAAAAGAGAAAAGGGCAAAGAAAGAAGGAAAAATGCCAACTGGACCCCCAAGGTAAATTACAACTTTAATTCAATAGCTTTAATTTTCTTTATGTCTAAAATAAAAGTGTGCTACGTCATATCTGACTTCAATCTTTTGATGCTAGGTTGCCCGACACCTCAAAGGCAACCAAAGCTAGGATTGAGAAAAAGGGCCATCACAAGCTCGACCAGGGTGGCTACTTGAAATTAGCTGCAAGAATTGTAATTAAGTAGCTAAACATATTATAATTAATTGTATCGCCTTCCAACGTTTTTGTAATCCTATCAAATATGTCAAATATGATTAAAAATACACAATCATATGTAATGTAGGGTGATGACTTCGGAACAGAAACTACAGAGGAAGATAAAAATATCGCTTTCCATTTCGGCTATCAAGCTGTAGTTGAACGTCGCAGAAGCTTGGGGCAGGTCCCCAGATCCAGAATGTCTGATAAGGTAAAACATTAACCTTTCAATATGTTTGTTTTCGTCCATAAATTTAATGTCTAACAACTTTTTTAAATCAAGGGAGCAGCACTACCGACGATGCAAATAACCCAATTTTAGAGCCAGATGTAGATGATCCTCCGTCTCAATCGATCATTATGGTGAGGACAGTGAATAATGCATACTATGAGGGCGGTAATGATATTAATTCACTTATAATTTTTTCTAATTATACCTTGATGGTTGTCCTTATAACATTTTTTGTTTAAATGACAGAGAATGTTTCCCTTGAGGATCTTACCACCAGAGAGGAAGACAGGGCAACAGTCCCAACGATGACAACTAGTGCACCAGGTAAATAATCTCATTGCAATTTTTTTTATTAATATTACCGAACTAGTTCAATGATATTTAAAAAATGACAATTAAAATTTAATATTATTTTTGTTTTCGCATTCTTATGCTGGACAGACCATACAGTGTGACTCTTTTAACTAGTCGATTGTGTAAAATGTGCACCAGGTAAATAATCTCATTGCAATTTTTTTTTTTTAATATTACCGAACTAGTTCAATGATATTTAAAAACTGACAATTAAAATTTAATATTATCTGTTTTTGTAGGCGATGCCCCGTCACTGGATGAGACCAGACATCGTAACTACGCAACTAGGTCAGCGGCGACAACTGGTGCACCAGGTAAATAATCTCATTGCAATTTTTTTTATTAATATTACCGAACTAGTTCAATGATATTTAAAAGCTGACAATTAAAATTTAATATTATCTGTTTTTGTAGGCGATGCCCCGTCACTGGATGAGACCAGACATCGTGACTACGCAACTAGGTCAGCGGCGACAACTGGTGCACCAGGTAAATAATCTCATTACAATTTTTTTTATTAATATTACCGAACTAGTTCAATGATATTTAAAAACTGACAATTAAAATTTAATATTATCTGTTTTTGTAGGCGATGCCCCGTCACTGGATGAGCCCAGACATCGTGAATACGCAACTAGGTCAGTAGTGCGGGTTGAAAGGCATGAAATAGGACCAGAGCATAATGATATTGATGATGTAATTAGGAGCTTTAAAAATAGGAAGAAGAAAAAGAAAATTTGACAATGTAAAATATTGTATTATTATAAGACAAACGTTACCATACTTGGAACGTTTTTTTGCGTTATATAAAAAACTCATTTATCTTACTATTTTTATGTCAAGCATTAATTGCAATGTTTCCTTGTGTACTTTTTGTTGAATTGTTTTTTTATTAGTTATTGAATATTTTTTTTTATGCTCATGAAAGTAAAAAATGAAATATAGATTGGGTATTGGGGAATTGAGAGTGATGTGAGGGGAGGGGCCATAAGAGCTTCCACCTTCACGTGGTTGGCCCTGTTTAGTAGAGAATAATTTATTGGAGCGATTTAATCTTGGAGCAAACCTCCCTTGATCCAGCGTAGCAACAAAAAAGTCACTGTTGACTTAGTTGCTACTCTTTGAGATCGTGGGAGGCTTGTTCCAAGTTCATACGACTCCAATAAATTGTTCTTGAAATGAAGAGGAGCTTATTCAGGTATGTTTTGACATTTTCAACATATGTTCTAACATTATCATAAGAATGCATCTTAGAGTAAAAAATACTACATCAATTACTTATATTTATTGTATAGATAATGATGGATTTTGATTGACTTGGCAGTGTAGGTACAAATCCTCTTGCATCATGAGCAATACAACTTGTCAACCAGGGTCATGTCCAGGATATTTTTGCTTGTGCACTTGACCAGGTTCGTAATGTCACATTTTGTAAGTTCCTTTACAGTTCACAATTCAATATTAAGCTTGTTCATGATTATTATCTAGGTTTTTTGTATGTGTTTTTTCATCTATTTGATTGTAAGCAACTCTGCATGTTTCCTATTGTTCACTATGAATTCTCCCATTACCACTCCCAGGATGAATCCGAATTTATTGTTACATAGGTTGCTTTATTGTTACTATGATTTCTCCATTTACGATTTCATAGGTTACATCATGTAAAGTTGTCAATCTCAGGTTGGTGATGAGCTTTAGTTCTCCAGATTTGGGGCTTTTATGATATTTTCTCCCTCATGTCATTCCTACATCACCTCGTTGTTTGAGCATGCCAATTTTCTACCACTTGTACCAATTGGCACATGTCAATCTCTGAGTGGTGCCACATTTCACCTATTTTCGGTGAGATTTTTAGGGTTTCTCTAACATAGCAATCCGACTCGGTGCTGTGTTGGCGAGGAAGTCGGGTCTGGACAAGACCCGGTTCGAAGTTGTAGCCAAAAGGGTCCGTGTTGTGCAGGAACACGCCGGCATTTCACCCTACTCCTTGGAGAGCCGGTGTGTCTCACCAGGCGTGCTTTGCCACATGCAGAAGGGGATGAGATCAATGGCAAGGAAAAAACCCGCAACTCATGAAGGAAAATGCATCGATTACATATACAGAGTTATATACGCAAGATCACTTAATAGGCATTCAGACATTCGCAAATAAAATTTTAAACCAGCATAAACACATTACAAACCCATAAAAATCTTATTGAGACAGCAATCTTCCATTGTATTAATCTCTTGGCCAAACACATGATTACATGGCATTCTCAATGATAGCTTACAAATCTGATACAGAAGGATTTCGGAACAGAGAAGTAGAATAGAGAAGAAGAAGAACCATAGGAAGGTCACGCATGATTCTCCTGTAGTCGCTCTGGGCGTCTTCCTCTGTCACGAGCCTCTCAACCTCTTCAGCATTCTCCTCTTTTCAGCCGGGTGACTGTTATTTATTCACCCGCTCTCGCGACTATCAGTTCCTCTGTGTCTTTACTTCAGCTTCTCCCGGCTTCTCTCCTATTATCTGCGTGTTCCACTTTCTGTCTTCTACTGTGTGTTTCCTTCATCTGTACTTGTCCCTGTTCTATCTCCAGCTATCGCATGCTTCCGCGCCACCTTGATAGCTCTGCGACTCCTGGTAGTTGCGGCGCGGTCGCAGTTGCCATGTGTCTTCATGCCGCGACTCAAAAAGTTCAAAATTCAAAATGTCTTAGCCAAGATTTCAAAAACTAATAAAAAACAAGGGCCCCAACAGCCTGCTTGAATATTTTCACATAATACTCATGGTTTGGATTGATGAGCATGTTCTGAATGGTTGGTTGATTCATAATAACCACCCATATAGTCATCTTGAGATATTTCAGGAGTTTTCTCAGGTTTCCTTTTTCACCGTTTCTAGTGGGTGGGATGGTGTGGGGTGATCCATCAATACTGGTGCTCTTGTAGTAGGGAATTTGTTTTTGGGGATATAAAGGAGCATTTGATGTAGATATCCCATTGGATGCATTCATAGATGGGCACGAGAGGTCGAGAATTTAAATTAAAAATATGCAACCTCTAGCATGGCAACCTGAAGGCCGCGAGAGACACTGGTTAAAGATTGTTTTGTGCTAGCCTTAATATAGTCATGATTTATTTCTATTATCTTAATGCAAATATATAGTCCGGTCTCATTAAAATTAGGATTGTGGTTGTATTTCTCTTTGGTTGTTTCTCTCTTAATGCTCCAGAAGTTGCCAAAAGTTGCGATAGTTGTTTAGTTTGCCTGTTACAACTTAAAAGTGGTTTTTAGCAATGGGAGTCATGTTTTTTAAGGTTTATACTAATATGAAGATCTTGTAATTCTATATTCAGCATAAGAGAAGATGGCCTCTGCTTTGGGAAGTATGACAACAATTGCCACATCTACCTCATTGGGTAACAATGGAAAGGGGAAGAAGTTGGGTGCAATGTTTGATAATTATGGCAGACAATTGTCTTCTCTTTCAGTTTTTTCACCCATTTCCTTTAATCGCTCAAGCGGAAGAGGGACTCTGAGATTACGCGACAGAGAGAAGGTAGTTAATACAAGAGCTATGGAAAAGGAGTTGTACTTCAACAAGGATGGCTCAGTGACAAAAAAATTGCAGGTCAGAGAAAAAATTTTGTTTAAAGGAAGGTCACCTGCACGTGAAACTTCACTGCGGTGGATCTTTCCTTGTCCACTTATATTCGATTTTAATGTGTTATTTTAATTTTTCATGGAGGGTTGTTTTGGCATATGGTCTGGCATTCAATTGCACACTTACTGAAAGCATTGTCAATTTGTCTTGCGGGCGGTGTGAACAAACTTGCTGATCTTGTTGGAGTCACCCTTGGGGCGAAGGGAAAAATGTTGTCTTGGAGAGCAAGCATGGTTCTCCGAAAATAGTTAATGATGGTGTGATAGTAGCTAAGGAGGTAATTTGTAGATGTGTGCTTTGGTTTTCTTTTTAACGTTGTATTAGTTCCCCCTCTTAAATGTCTTAGATTTGGTAGGCATAATTTGAAAACTCAAAGGTGAAAGGAAACATATTTGTTATCCAGTGGTCTACTTGGCCTATGGACTAGCCACATTAGAGTAATGCATAAAGCTTTTCACAACAATAAAAGGAAAGGGTTATGGCTGAGTCAAATTTTATTGTTATTGACGATGTAATGAAATGTATCTCAATGCTATGGTTTTGGCCTTTTTATTGGTTGAATTAGAGGACCCAGTTGAAAATATTGGGGCCAAGTAGGCTGGTTTTCCTTTTTGTTGATGGTTTGGTGTATCTAATTGAATTAGTTGCCTAAGGTATTTTTGGTTACAAACTCCTTTTCATTTTTCATACAGTATTGGCCTTGTGGAATACATTTGATTGTGTGGTCTTGTTAGATCTACAACATTTGTAGTTGTTTAGTCTTATGGCCAAGGTGCACTTTTATTATGGAAATAGTTGATGCAATATTGTCATTCAATCCTTACTGCAGGGTAGCATGTTGAGAAGTTTCTTGTGAAACATTTGGTATTCAAAATGACACTTGATCCTATATAACATCATGCACTTGACTTCAAAATTCATATTCAAAGTGTGCCAGACAATTCTTGCAAAATTTCAAATATTTATGTTGTTTTAAACCATTATCTTTTTCATGTATTAGATGTTGAAAATGTGAAAAAGACTTTGGTATGAAACCAACTGGTGAATAATTTCTAGCAAAACAACCACTTCCAAGACATGATTTAGAAGTAGAACATATGTACTTATGAAGCATAGAAAGATATCCTTGATGCATTGTCAATGTTTGGCTAGGGTTATTTTTGGAGAAAATAACTCGTTATTCCTAGAATAGTGATCTTCAATACAAGTAAATGCCAGAGAAGAGAGATCATCGTGTGACGCAACAAAACTGAAATTGGACCCCCAAGGAGAGCTGGTGTATCGCTCTGTCAGCATTTTCCCTTGGTGTACCCCGTTCTTTTCCTCCAGCCTGAGTCTTAATTGACTTCTTTCTTCGGGTTTATTTATCAAATTCGTAGAATTTGATAAATAAATACTATCCACAATGGTTGGACTTTAATTTATATTCCCGACTTTATATTATCTCCAATCCTTATAACCAATGTTTAACTTTCAACACTTTGTATTTATACTCCACGTTTCTTTTTAAATAAATAACTTGTAATGAACTTTTGGCTCTATATTTCACCACCTAGCCTTACAACAATCACGCTCCAGACTTATGCTAATTATCCGCCAATCGTTTAATTAAACAATTTCATTATACTTCGGCCCCACCTATATATATCAATAACCAATCAAACACTCGTATCGTACTTGGCTATCCTCCGCACACCATAGTTAACCTTCAGGCAAGTTCAATGTGCGACCACCGTCCGATGGCCCTTCTCCAAATCAACGACTCTTGGCAATTTCACTTGGCTTCCAACGTCGGGATTTAACATGCGATGGTGCGGGTTAAACGGTGGTTTTCCGGGGGTCACTTCACCACGTGTCGCATTCCCTATGGAATTTCTCGCGAATAGGAAATACTGCCTACTTCGCAAAAGCGGTGCGATATGGGCAACCCGCTTTTGTGATTCCGCTCATGGTTTTGGTACAGGGCTTGACCACGGGTTCAAGTCTGGTTCCGCTATCCTTTTGTTTGTTAACTCATGTCCAATCCTCGGGTCAGGTTCCAAAAGCACAACAATTTTGTCTCTTTATTAAGCGGGATTTTTACATTGGCAAATATGCTTGCATGCATAAAAATATTCTACATTTGCACCAAAGTATATCTCTCTTTCACTCCCAATGCTCCATAGAGTTCATCCCATCCTTTATAAATTTTAGTTTTTGTTTAGTACTATTGTCATTTTTCCATTATGGAAAACTTCTTCTAGCCACCTAGGAATAGAAAATGTAATTGGATATAAATTTGAGGCCTCTTCTATTTTAGAAAGAGCATCATGTACTAAATTTTCCTTACCCTTTTTTGCAGATTATCTCAAAATTAAAACTTTGCATTTTTTCTCCTCATTTTTGTTAATCTTCTAATGAAAATCATAGCTTCAAAAAATACTTTATGCTATCATGGTATATCTTGACTTTAAAGTGCCTCCCAATGATATACTATCCCCATTTTTTATTGCATGTAATATTGCTTCCATTTATTTTTCATACGTACATTTCACCAAATATTTTCTTTGAATTCCTTGCTTTTAAAAGCCAATGATATCCCTTATTGTGTTAATGTTACGTAAATTCCTTGTCCTAGTGCCTCACACTCTACTATGAATGTTTTACCAAAAGTAGGTGCAATCAATGTTGGTGTAGAAGACATGGCATCCATTAAAAGAGAGAATGCCAAAGTAGCCTCATCATTCCATATAAATGATATTTTCTTCAAGAGATATGTGAGTGGACTTGAAATGCATGCATAATTCTTAACAAATAATCAATAATATCATGTAAGTCTAAAAAATCTTCTAAGAACCTTGATTTTCTTAGGAATAGGTCATTTTGTAATAGCTTGCATCTTTTGAGGCTCCAACTTCACTCCTTCCTTTAAAACAATATGAACCAAATACTCGAATTCTTTTTTCCCAAAAGCACATTTGGATATTTTTACATAAAAATGATTGTTCTCAATAATTATTTATATAAATTTTCCACATGTTTAGTGTGGTATTCCCATGATTGATTATAAATATGTGTATTATCAAAGAAAACCAACAAAAATTTTATAATATGGGATCAAACAAAATTGTTCTTAAGTCGAGCCTGTCGGACTTCAAACGGCGATAAACCATAATTCAAACCAAATTCACATTCCAAAATAGCCTGCTGACGTCGGCCAATTTTGTGATGTGAAAACCAAATGAATTTTGCCCTAATCTTTTACGGGTCCGAAGTTGGGCTAGCGTACGGAGGGAGAGTTGTGACGTGAATTTCTTATCAAATTCGCCCTAATATTTTTTGAGTCCGGATTTCCACTACGCGAGTGGCCCAAACAAAGATCCGCTCCAATCAATTTCTACCATGTGTCCTCAATCAAAACTTGCCCTGCTCCCGGCTGCGGGTGCATTCGATGGCGTTTAAGGCGATGGGACATGGATGTGGCGATTTTATATCAATCACATTAACATTTAATGCTGTTCAATTAAGTTTTCACATCAAATTCGCATTAATTAAGTTTTAACACTGTTCAAGATCGGACCTCCACTCCTGTGAGCGATTCCGCATGCTCCAATATGATCCGCCCTTCGGCTGTCATTAATGATTAGAGATTAATTATGACGGGCATCCTTTGATTGCATTGCAGTTGGGTCGACAAAATGGCATTTCGCTATGGTTTTTCAGACGAGCTGGTTGCTGGATTACACTGCCTGCTAACTGTGATGAGAAGGAAAAGTGGCCAGCTGAACTGCTGCTTAGACCTTGCTGCATATCTGCATTTCTCTCGGTTCTATCTGTGTTTGTCTTCCTCTGTTTCTTGGAATTCTGCTTCTCCGTCTCCTCTTCTTCCCACTACGCCTGAGACTGCACCCATGCCTCGCGTGCGTCATAGGATGCGTTGCCGCAGGGGGAGCACTAGAGGTCAACCCATGCGCGCTCCCTCCAGACCCTCAACAGATTCGACTTCCGGCCAGTCTAGTGATTATTACGCAGGTCGATATCCAAATACTAGGAGTGGGCGGGGTCGGGTTGTAGGATCTGGCCACCGTATGGGTTCCACTGCTCCTTGTTTCCCCACTGCTAGTTCACCTTCTCCCACGACACGCACTGCGCAATTTTCCTTTAATTGCTCTCTCAACTGCCCGTGAATCACAACTTTAGTCACTGTGGTCTTCTGCGAGGAGGCCCAAACGGAGGAAGAATGCACCCATCCGATGGGTCTGAGCTCGGAAAAAGCTGGCCAACATTCAGGCCTTCAGGAGGGGAGCCATGGCATGCATGTGGAGGTAGCACCTAGCGATCCTGGACCTTCCGAAGGATGGTGCCGAATCGTGGAGGAGACACTGGAGGAGTAGTTTGGTTAATTTGTTTTTCTTGCTTCGCAGGCCCACTTAATTGGGCTGCTTTTAGATTATTTTACTGTGTTGGACCTTTGTAATATTTTTGAATTTTGTAAATTAAACGTTCAAGACTGGTTTCCTCGTATGAGGGCAGTCTTCTTAATTTTTTGATTTTTTGATGACAAATTTGCCATGAGTCTGGGTTCCAATCTTCAAATGTGAAAATGTAATGACTTCATGGACTGTTTTACTTCATATAATATATTCAAAACAACGTTTTTCTCTTGTGAAAAAAAAATGATTAATGTTTATCACTCTGCCTTCAAAACTAGCGATGCTGGTCTATGTTGCTGGTTTATTGATATGGTCTGATGGTCTTTTTATATTTTGGACATATCACACTCCTCACATGATTAGCAGTTTTCTCTGTTGCAGGATTTTGGGTACTTTAATTGTATTTGGAACAATGGACGTCGGTACTCTATCTGTTGCTTTACTATTCTACATACTGCTATTTCACTTTCTTATAGATGCCTCGGGCATATTTGGATGCTTTCTCAGATTGTCGATAATCTCCATGAGGACCGTTACTGGGTTTTATATCAAGTCCCTGTATGTGACATGGGGTATTTTTCTATCACTGTCTGGGGTGGGACTTCCACTTTTCTGGATGAATATTTGGGTTCCAATCTTCAGATGTGAAAATGTAATGACTTCATGGACTGTTTTACTTCATATAATATATTCAAAACAACATTTTTTCTCTTGTGAAAAAAAAATGATTAATGTTTATCACTCTGCCTTCAAAAATAGCGATGCTGGTCTATGTTGCTAGTTTATTGATATGGTGTGATGGTCTTTTTATATTTTGGACATATCACACTCCTCACATGATTAACGTTTTTCTCTGTTCAAGGATTTTGGGTACTTTAATTTGTATTTGGAACAATGGACGTCGGTACTCTATCTGTTGCTTTACTATTCTACATACTGCTATTTCACTTTCTTATAGATGCCTCGGGAATATTTGGATGCTTTCTCAAATTGTCGATAATCTCCATGTGGACCGTTACTAGGTTTTATATCAAGTCCCTGTATGTGACATGGGGTATTTTTCTATCACTGTCTGGGGTGGGACTTCCAATTTTCTGGATGGATATTTGGGTTCCAATCTTCAGATGTGAAAATTTAATGACTTCATGGACTGTTTTACTTCATATAATATATTCAAAACATCGTTTTTTCTCTTGTGAAAAAAAAAAATGATTAATGTTTATCACTATGCCTTCAAAACTAGCGATGCTGGTCTATGTTGTTGGTTTATTGATATGGTCCGATGGTCTTTTTATATTTTGGACATATCACACTCCTCACATGATTAGCGTTTTTCTCTGTTGCAGGATTTTGGGTACTTTAATTTGTATTTGGAAAAATGGACGTCAGTACTCTATCTGTTGCTTTACTATTCTACATACTGCTATTTCACTTTCTTATAGATGCCTCGGGCATATTTGGATGCTTTCTCAGATTGTCGATAATCTCCATGTGGACCGTTATTGGGTTTTATATCATGTCCTTGTATGTGACATGGGGTATTTTTCTATCATTGTTTGGGGTGGGACTTCCACTTTTCTGGATGGATATTTGGGTTCCAATCTTCAGATGTGAAAATGTAATGACTTCATGGACTATTTTACTTGATATAATATATTCAAAACAGCGTTTTTTCTCTTGTGAGAAAAAAATTATTGATGTTTATCACTCTGCCTTCAAAACTAGCGATGATGGTCTATGTTGTTGGTTTATTGATATGGTCTGATGGTCTTTTTATATTTTGGACATATCACACTCCTCACATGATTAGCATTTTTCTCTGTTCAAGGATTTTGGGTACTTTAATTTGTATTTGGAACAATGGACGTCGGTACTCTATCTATTGTTTTACTATTCTACATACTTCTATTTCACTTTCTTATAGATGCCTCGGGCATATTTGGATGCTTTCTCAGATTTGTCGATAATCTCCATGTGGACCGTTACTAGGTTTTATATCAAGTCCCTGTATGTGACATGGGGTATTTTTCTATCACTGTCTGGGGTGGGACTTCCACTTTTATGGATGGATATTTGGGTTCCAATCTTCAGATGTGAAAATGTAATGACTTCATGGACTGTTTTACTTCATATAATATATTCAAAACAACGTTTTTTCTCTTGTGAAAAAAAAATGATTAATTTTTATCACTCTGCCTTCAAAACTAGCGATGCTGGTTTATTGATATGGTCTGATGGTATTTTTATATTTTTGACATATCACACTCCTCACATGATTAGCATTTTTCTCTGTTCAAGGATTTTGGGTACTTTAATTTGTATTTGGAACAATGTACGTTGGTACTCTATCTGTTGCTTTACTATTCTACATACTGCTATTTCACTTTCTTATAGATGCCTCGGGCATATTTGGATGCTTTCTCAGATTTGTCGATAATCTCCATGTGGACCGTTACTGGGTTTTATATCATGTCCCTGTATGTGACATGGGGTATTTTTCTATCATTGTCTGGGGTGGCACTTCCACTTTTCTAGATGGATATTTGGGTTCCAATCTTCAGATGTGAAAATGTAATGACTTCATGGATTGTTTTACTTCATATAATATATTCAAAACAACGTTTTTCCTCTTTTAAAGTTTCATTTAAAAAAAAAAATTGAGCCACGCCGATGGAATTTATCTGTACCTTGTAAACAATCGAATTCTGATAGCTTAAAAAGCATCGGAAAATAAACCAGTCTCACTTATCAGAATGACGCTTGTGATAAAAGCGTCAAACACATTTGTTAGGTGCGACAATTTACAAGCGTCCCAGGCGCGGCGATTAAAACGTCGGACCACATTTCATCGGGTGTGGCGAACTACAAAGCGTCGGAAAAACTGGCGTTTAAAAACGTTGGACGCATTGCGTCAGTGCTGACCGTTTACAAACATGGAGAAGCGGTGTTCAAAGCGTCGGACATTTCGCCGAGTCACGGCGGTTCTCGTCGGAAGTGTGACGGTTCGGGAGACGTCGGAAAAGCGACGCCTATTCGGAAGCGACGGAAGAAGTGTCGATAGTGCGACACTTTTTAATTGCGTCGGAACTGCGACGGTATGAAAAACCACGTTTTGCCCGCCCTCGAACTGTCGCTCTTGCGACGATTATGTGTCGGAATAGCGACGAATTGGCCTTCGGAATTTCTGCCAAATTTTCTAGTGTGATAGTGAAAGCAAATCATAAACAACTGACCTAATTGCAGAAAAGGAAATTATGTTATGTTGCAATCATTCACCTAACTATCCATCTACTTTACAATAAAGCAACTATTATATATTCACACACTTCATCAACCATAAATGAAAACTCTATATACTATTTCAACTAACTTGCACTTGCATGTAAATTTTTGTCCTATTTATGATAATTTTGTGATGAAAGAAAACACTAATTCCTACTATGTTTTTGCAGCATAGGAGAAAGGAGTTTTGGAGTAGCCTAGGGGGCCTCTTATGGTCATGAATTCAGAGTTGGGGGTCAAATGCATCCCATCATAGGTTCAAATGGCAATAAGGAGAAAAAATGGAGTGGAAATGGTGACCTACAGTGATGTTATAGGAATTTTCTATAGGATCTCTGTATTGCTATAGGAAGTTGCTATAGGATCTTTGTATTGCTACAGGAAGTCCTAAAGTGCTACAGGAAGTAAGACGAGAAGGATCTAAGGGTGAAAAGTATGGATGGAAGTTGTAGAAAGGTGGGAGAAGGTGGAAGTAGGTGAGTGAGGGGTTACCAACACCTCCAACTAAGCTCAGAACTCTTATAGGGTATATTTTTCACTTGAAGGGTTGCTCATGGTGATGATGAAGATGATTCATAAAACAAGGTTTTGGTAGAAAAATTGAAGGTTAGAGGGAAGAAGGATATCACAATGATGATATTCCTTTTCCTATAGTTGTAGATAGTCTTTCAACCACTACATACATCCTTTCATTTATTATTGACAAACTAAAATGTTTAAAAGTGGAAAATATGAGTTGAATAGAAACTCTAGTTAACCTATGCTAAAATATGATCTAAGAAACAAATCTAAGTTCTAACTTACAGTAAGCATATGATGAACATGATAATCACACTATTTAAATTTCCAATAAATAATAAACAAACTATTTTTGGACTGTGGTTGGAGATCCTTCTCCTCATGCTCCCATGAGAGAGGTGAGAAAGAGAGGCTACAAACTCAATTTTGATAGATTTTGTTGCTACTAGATTGAAAAAAATCTAAATAATTTGTTGGAACATAAAAAGAGAATATAAATACACAAGAGGGACTTATCTAATGGATTGGGCCCTAACCCAAAATCATCAACCCTCTGAGACTAAATCAGTAATGGATCAAACAAGTTCTCATTATTATTGCATCAAAAAGTCTAATACTTTATATGACAACAAATAACACTAATTCACAGCTCAAGAGCTACCTAGCTTCCTACAAAGTTTGAATCCTAATGAGCTGTTGTACATGCTTATTTATACAAATGGGCTCCCTAAAAAGTAGGAATATTGTCTCCTTGATCTCGAGAAGAGTGAATATTGGATCCTCATAACTGCCACTTGCTTGGAGGCCTTTTCCTTCAACCTATTGGAAGAGATATCGATGTGATCTTGAGCTGATTGAGGGAGTTAAGGAGGTGGAGAACCCTCCTACAATATGTCCTTGTTGTCTACTCCAATCCCTTAGGTGGAAAATGTATCAAAAATGGTTTCATTTCCTGTAATTAAATCATATTGAGCCACATGATATGAAAAACATATTTCACCCTTCTCACTAAGCATAATATGACAAAAATGTAAATACACGTGAGAGATAGATAGCTTAATAAGATAAAAGAGTGAATTGTAACCCCTTAAAATGTACCTATTGATGAGCCTCATCATCACTCCCCTACTGAAATGGTTTCTCATGCTCTGAGAAACTCATTTCTCCTTTCTGATCTCTTTCAATTTCATGATGACCTCTCTGACATCCCAAGGTAGTTCATAGGGAGTGCCTTTTGGTGGGTAGAACCCTGCATTCTTTTCTTTCTCAACCCACTCCTTTCTTTCCTTTTTTTGATCTCTCCCTTCATGCAGCCACATCAACAAAGGTGGGATGAGCTTCAATCCTATCCATTGGATTTCCATTATTTGCATAGATATTTTATAGAAGGGTGTCTTATCCAATGATTTTTTCATTCTTTTAAGAGAGTGGTATTCCCTCTTATGTAGGCTAAGTGATAAGGCATTCCATATCCTTCATCATGCCTACAAACTCTCTTCTCCTAGAAGCCCAGAGATTTCATCAAAGTGTAAAATGGCTCTACGTTGTGCTTCAATGTATTTAGGTGCCAGTGCAAGATCATTTGAGATGAATTGATGGTTGGTAATGATCCCCTTAGGGCTTATTATTTCTTCCCTGATTTGTAGTGGTTTTTTCTCCTATCTTGCGATTACTCTTTTAACCTTTGCTTCTCTTGTCTCTCCATGTGTTAGCCAAGATGCTAAAGCCATTAATTTCATATCACCCAATCTGGAATCAAGGTCCCAATTTTTCATATCAAACAAAATTATGTTATGCATATAGAATTCAACCATTCTATCCCTCTCTCCTAGACTAGACTATTTGCAGAAGTCAATGAATTGTCTATAGTTTTGAAAGGGTAGGTAGCCATGTTGAGATAAGGTCCTGTTGAGGCCCTGGAATTCCGTTGCCACAAAATGGGGGAAAACCACCTGGTCTGGACCTTAAATTATCTCCTTTTTTGTTTGGTGTGGTGGCTCCGACTGGGAATAGTGGGACCAGTTTCCCAATAAGGATGATTTTCGGGTATGTTTTGATTATATAACATGCAATGGAATATGATTCTAATCTATCACGTGCATCTATATAACACTATATATTCTACTATATTCCCTGGGTGTTTCTTCCTTTATGTGATATAAAGAGATATCTTTCAACCATTAGTAATATAGATTATTTAACAGTTGAAAGAGATGAAAAATTATGTAAAGATGATTCTTCTAACAAAATATCTTGATTAGAAGAATTATGAAAAATATATCACATTCATATGTGTGAATATACATCCAATAAGAAATCACAAAGAAATATTAGTACATAAGTGCATTTAACATTCATCTATAATGACATTTCGAATATATAGTGCAATAAAAATATGACTGTCAATCTATAAAGTACAGCTTAATACAAGTGAAAAGAAGTACCATATGTACAAAGTCCTACTCATGTAAACTGACAGTGGATATCTGCATCTCTTCACTTTAAAGAAATTTATAAAGTAGAATAGTGCAACATTAGTTAAACATCTTCAAATGTCAAAATATAACATACTGCGTTCCATTAATTCATCAACGCATTCACAAACTTACAAGTGCATTCTTCGCAAATGTTTTTGAAAATTTTATGGAACTTTCTCTAAATGCATGAGAGGGGTTTAAATACTAAACTAAATATGTTTAAAAATATATTATTACATAAAAGTAGAGGAGGTTTCAAAAAACCATCCTCGTAAGACAAACTTTAACTACAATATAGGAAAATAAAGTAACTATATGGCTATGAATTCAGATCTTTCATTTCGATTTGATCCGTAAGTTGAAAAATATATAGCATAGGTTTGAGCTGACATGGCTACGAAATCCTTGATTTGACATGCCCTTGAATATCAAAATTGAGAGTGTTGGCTGCGATATTTTTGTTGAATCTGTTAAGGACTGCAGGGTTGGGTACTAATGATAAGGTTTGATTGAAAATTCCAATAATTTTCTTGATCGAACTTATTTACTTTTTTAATTGTTTCTTCCTGCATTCCCACCTTTTTTTTCCACTGTGTTTCCAGCTGCTTGACTTCTGAGCGCACTTTAAGTGTGCACTCTTTGATAAGTTCTACTTTCAAAAGAAGTTCACATACAGATTTAGTAATTTCCTTTGTTAACCTTGATTCTTTCGTTGTTGCTTTCTCTTCTTGCTTTATTTGTGCTTCCCAATCCTTGAATAAGATCTCCTTATGGAATTTATCTACCTGGGGTAGATCAAATCCTTGCCCGAGTTTGATGTTTTCCATTGAATGTGTTCATTGATTTTCTTCTCGACCTTTCTCACAATCAAGTTTCTAGATATCCACTTACTAGATCAGTATTTCACTTGAGTCACAATAAGAGCTAGTGATAAAAGCTTGTTGGAAAAATACTTCTTCTTGTTTCTTTAACTTAGAATTTACATCCAATGCTTCTGTTATGAATTTCTCTAGTTGTGGTTGTCTTTGTAAACTGTTTATTGCCGCTTCCAATTATGTTTTCTTCTCGGTGAGTCTTCACATCCATATTCGCACATGAATTCTAAAAATAGACGCCCATCCATCCATATAATTTTCTCAACCATCTATAAATAGATTACTGCTAAAAATAGACTTTGATCCAAATTCTAAAAATAGACATATCACCTAAAAATAGCCTGTGGGCCCCACCTATTGTAGGCGCTTAATTTTTACTAGGATCATCATCTTGTTGCATCTCAAAACTCCCTCTCAACAAGAAAGGGATTATCCTTCACCCCGATCCCACCTCTATGGTATTCAAATTTTCTCCTCGTGAGCACCTTTGTTAGAATATCTGCATCCTGGTCTTCCGTAGGGATGTACTAAAGCAACATGGTCTTCCGCTGCACACAATCTCTAATATGATGATACCAGATAACTACATGCTTAGATCTATCATGAAACACAGGATTAATCGAGATTTTAATGCAACTCTGATTATCAAAATGAATCAATGTAGGATCTAAATGAGAACCAAACAAACCGACCAGGATCTTCCTCATCCAGATAGCCTCACATGCAGCTTGACTTGTTGTCATGTATTTCGCTTCCACTGAACTGAGTGCCACGTATCTCTATTTCTTTCTGTACCAAGAAATAGTTATAGATCTAATACTGAAAGCCTGTCTTGATGTGCTCTTTTAGTTCGTTGGGCTGCCTACCCAATCGGCATCCGTGAAGCCATGCAACTTCACCTCATCCGTCTGTCTGTACCATAAGCCATACTCATATGTGCCCCTGAGATATCTCATGACATGATTTCCTGCCTTCCAAAAGAGATTGGTAGGCTTTACCATCGTTTGACTAAGCTGGTTCATCGCATAGCATATGTCCGGTCTTGTATTAACTAAATACATAAGCGAACCCACCAACTGTTGATAGACAGTAGCATCCACTACCTCTCCTGATGTAGCATCCTCTTTCCTCCAGTTTCCTAGAAGAGGAGTATCCATGGGTTTGTATCCCTCCATGTAAAACTTAGCGAGTATCTCCCTTGCATAATTGCCTTGAAACATGAAAATTTCACCTTCTCACTGCCATATTTTCAATCTAAAGAAATAGTGAAGGAGGCTCATATCCTTCATCTCAAACTCGTTTGCAAGGTCCTCCTTACATGAGTGTATCAGCTGCTCATCACCAATCAGTATTAAGTCATCAAAATAAAGAACAATGATTAAAAGCTTACTCTCCACCAAAATCTAGTATAGGTTTGCATCAGCCTCACTCTTGGTGAAGCCAAGTCCAGTGAAATAGCTTTCGATCCGAGTGTACTAAGAACGGGGTGCTTACTTCAACTCATAAAACGCTCTTTTGAGTTTTCACGCATGCGAGTCACTGCTGAAGATCTCAAATCCTTCAGGCTGCTCAATGTACACTTCTTCCTCAATGATCCCATTAAAGAATGCAATCTTCACATCCATATGATGAATGTGCCAACCCATCTACGCTGAGAGAGAAAGGATGGTCCATATGGAATAATACCGTGTGACAGGTGCAAAGCTTTCTTTATAATCAATCCCCTCGATCTGTGAGAAGCTCCGGGGCTCAAATCTGGCCTTGTATTTCTCAACACTCCCATCAGCATCTTGATTTACATTGTAGATCCATCTTGATCCTACCACTGATTTATCAACTGGCCTTGGAACAATTTCCGAAGCATTGTTTCTGACAATGGAGTCATACTCCTCCACCATTGCATCTACCCATGTGGGCTCCTGCACTGATTCATGAAAGGAAGATGGCTCTTTCACAATAGATTTTCTCATGAGAGCCATGTATCTAGTGAATTGGTCAAGAGATTGTCTCTGTCTACGCTGTGATGTAGGGACTCCTACATTTTGTGTCTCATGAAGCTTCAACCTCTCAGCTTCTGTGGTATGCCTTCTGCCTGTTCTGATGTTTGGCTTTGCGTGAGTGGACTCCTCCACTCCATAAACCTCCTCATGTGGCTGATCCACATTTTTATTCATTAGTAAATGTTTTCTACCTGAAGATGAATAATTATGGATTCTAGATTTCTAAAAACAAAATTCAAGAATATTGTGAGTTTTACAAATCTCACTGCCTTCATTATCCTTAGGATATTTTTTTTACTATTTCATTACTATATCATGTCATGGTCAGCCTACCACTCCTAGAAGACGCATCATCGGCTTATGCCACTCATCTTCATCATGTATTTCCAGCTTTGATCTCAACACTCTATTTTTCCTTTGCCTCACCTCTCCACTTGCCACTTAGGATCACCAACCAACTTACTCCTTCTTGTGTTTGCCAAATGCCTCAGGCATTGGTGGTCTCAAACTACCTCTCTAGCCTCTTTACATAAATCAACATTAGTAATTTTGGGTCTACAATGCATAAGTTTGTCAAAAGCTCTATTTTACACCTAAAGACCCCAAGTCAAGCTTTCAGCCAGAGGCCAAGACCAAGGGGTTGTCCACTAGGTCACTAGGGTTTCATAGTTTGTAGGATTGTATTTGATGTTATAAATCACTATTTTCATGTGATAATAAGATGAATCAAATGGAAAGAAATTCAACATCTGTTGTTCCAAGACAGATCAGAAAAACCTTCAAGGAAGACCTCCTTAAACAAGTACAAATTCTGCAAAGGACAGTTGTCCATTTTGACATTTCTACAGGAGTGTCAAGGTGGCTATCAGTAGGAAAATTTGCTAAGGTAAAGGGAAATCTTCTCATTACAGATACACACAAGCTAATGGGAGAGGAAGCAGCCTATGGTCAAGGAAAATCATGGTTTCTAGGACTGATTGGCTAAGTAGTGTTGCCAAGCAAGGAGCCAATGTAGAAAAACACAAGGACAAAGGCACATCAGCACAACCAAGCATGAAATGGAAGATTTTTAGAAATCATTGATGAAAATTGGAAAAAGGTGAGGTGAACTAGACAGAAATGAATGAACTTGAAAGGGCTATAGAGAACTTAGAAGACAACACTAATTATTCTTCTCAAGCAGCCCAAAAACCTAAGGTTTTGGAAAGATAAGCAAGGGAGATGAAATGAAGATAATAGGCCTCGATCATGACAGCAGAAGGTTTTCAACGGTTGTTGAAGGTGACTTCTAGGGTTTGCCAAGGTAACAATGCTTCACTGCCTCAAAGAGAAAAAATGCAAAGAGTATCAGTGTGAGGGAAGTCAAGTTTTCAAGTGCAGTCAATTTCCCTGAAATGGTCAAAGGAATAAAAGCATAAGGTTGAGTTTCAAGGTGAGAATTCAAGCTAATCATGAGTTTACTGTCATGTGACTGAAAGTGTTAGAAACCAAGAAACCTCAAAGGAGGGAAAAAGTAGTATGTCCTAGGCACCTGCAACAAATCAGAAGTGACCAAAAGGAGGTAGCATGCACGATTGTGAAGACCATTTTATTTATAAAAACTAGTTGTATCATTCCTAAAGATCAATAAGAAGGATGATAACATGTTTCTTAGTCACCCATTAAGCAAAGGGAAGTTTGACCTCCAAGATAAAACAAAGAGGTTTTAAAGGGTGCTGCCAACATGTTTGAAGGCATTAATAGGCCAAAAAGAGATAATAAAACATGACTTCAAACTCACAAATGTCAGCAAAAGAGGTTTTGTCAAAGGCTAAGAAAACTTCCACCAAAGGAGAAAAAGGGACCAGTTTTGTGTTTTCAAGTCACCCACTGCAAAAGGTAAAAAGAATATCAGTGAAATGAAAAAAATGTTAAAAAAAATTACAAAGTGGGTTAGGCAAAGATAAATTTGTTTGCCTAAGACTATAAAAGTCAATTTTCTTAATCACTTGACTCATTGTGCATTTGAGGAGAGCAAAAAACCCTTCAAGGAAGAATTTTTTGAGTTTCACTAGAATTTTTGGGTAAGGTTACCGGTGCCACGCTTTTGAGCCAGCGCTGTGCTCACAGAACCCATTGCTGGGCGAATAGGGGTTTCCATAGTGCATTTTTTGCACTGTGCTGCACATATAGTGGAAGGCGTTGCGCGTACAGCTCGGTGCTATGCCCAGGCAAACCTGACACACTAGAAGCCCGACGCTACACATAGAAGCCTGACAGGGGTGCACGCAGGCAATGCTGCACCGAGGAAGACCCGACTCACCTAATGCTACGCTCAAAGGCACACAACATTGCGTTCAACACTGCACTCATGCAAATAACACTCCCAATTGCAAAAAACTGCCAAAAAACTCAAGGGATCACCCTCCAATTTGCCTTCAAGAGTCCGCAAAGGAGTAAAAACTAGTAGGTGTAATTTTTCCTCATCATCCAAGTGATTTTTGTGATTTAGTGGTTAAAAGAGAATGAATAAACCCTAGTCTTTGCAAACCCTAGGTCTTCATGGAAAATAACCCTCTGTTTTGACCTCCAAGAAAAATTATCAGTTAAGAGGGGTGAATTAGGGTAATTACACATCAGTTCAAGTTAAGCCCTCATCAAGCTCAATTGAACTCAGTCATAAACCCTCCTCCATCTCACTTATTTTCAAAAGCTACCGTCACCATAATTTTCATTTCACTCCTCCTTCCTAAGCTTCACAAGCAAACCCAATTTTTTCCAAAAAACAACCCTAATCACCATGTCAGGAGCAGATGACAGTGTCAACAGTGAAGGAGGTCAAGTGCCTATGAGGCCAAAGCACAAGGGATGGAAGGTCAATATATTTAAATCCCAGAGCACAGTAGATATTACTTTATCTCCCATGATCCTCACATGCTTTCAGAATGTGGGGTGTTTCTAGTTTTGTGAGAGAGTCAAACAAGTGCAAAATCACCCAAAGCTTACAAGGTTATTCATTCTTAACCTACACAACAAACAATCAAGCCTTGCAGGGGTGGATTTTGAACTATGAGCATATGCCACCTCTAATGCTACAGGTATACCCACTATTGGTGAAAAGTGGTTGAAAAAAGCAAGATTAAACATGAGCCATTATGAGCCATTTGTCAAGACTAGGTATAGAGAAGGCTGCAAGGCTATTTTCCCTTTCTCACACCTGGAATAGGCTGCACTTACAGAGGCGCTATTAAACACTTAATGTGAGGTAGGTAATCCGTAATTTATTCACCATGTTGTTGAGCATGTAACAAGGATGACAGAGTTGAGGAAAGACCTGGCCACTATAAATCGTAGTGCATAGTGTCAAGTTTATTTAGATTGCGTCATTTTACATATGGACTGGCTCAGAGTTAGTAGGACGGTTATTTGTGATGAGTTGATTGTTAAAAAGAGATAATCATTTTTATATATTATAAATTACTTTTAGAACGCTACTAAAATAGATATGCTTGAAGACACAGCTTTAATAATACTTTGGACTATAAATATTTCATCTTTGATAATTCCCGTAATGGTCGGATGTGGCACATGCAGCTGAAAGAAGGAATTACACTATTCCTAGGGTCTAAGTGGAGCTATTGCATGATGACTTCAGTTAGAACTCATGTGAATGAGTTTGGTGGAGTTGATTGAGGAGTTGATGGAGTTGTGTTCAGTTTAACTTAGTTAAACATAGTTGAGCTAGTTGTATCTAGTCTAACTGATTGATACACTAGTGAAAGTGGTGTGAATTAATTATTAATTAATTAACTAATTAATCAACTAATGAACACATCAGTTAACTCAAGTGCATGGACAGTTTCAGTGGAGATCAGTGATGGAGGTAGGTGAAAGAGCAGGTTGACTATCAATTGTGACTATACTGGTGCATGAGATTTGCACACACATTTATGGAGATGCCAATGAGGATTGCGCAGTACATCTTGGTGGGATTCGAACTTGTATTTCATGATTATCCATATTGGATTGTGCAGTAGAGGCAGGCTAACAGGTGGAGGAGATTTGAACATGTGACTTGTCAGATCTGAGCTTGTGTAGTGTGTAGCATGTGAGATAGTGCTGAGAGCTTGTGAAAAGCTTTGTGATATGTATTGTTACATGAAATCTATCATTATAATATACATATAGTTGGGGGTTTTCAGCTTTAAGCTTTCCCATAAATCCTGTGTTTATATGTGTGATTGTTTATGGTTTTAATGTGCGCATGCGATTGTTTATTTTCCGAAATTAATGATCAATGGTAGAAGAGGTTATGTATTATGCATGAAGAACAAATAGTGTATGATCAGGATAATATTGGTGAATAATTTAACAGTTATTCAAATTTCGACATGGTATCAGAGCGATATTGATCATTGGAGCAATTGCAGTACATTGAAGTGGTTGAGTTTTGAGCTGGTGGAATTCGAATTTGTAGCAGTGTTTTCTTGGTGTCTAAGTTGAGATGTCTTTCAACGGATTGTGATTGGAGTATGCCCTTGAGGGCAGCTCGAATTATATTGCATGGAAGGACAGGATGGAGGCGGTGTTAGATGACAATGGGTTGAAGGAGTTCATAGATGCTGAAGTCCCAAAGCCTACTTCTAGCGATGCTGCCGTAATTGAAGCTTGGAAAAAGAAGACAGCAAAGTGTCGAAGGATTCTGTTGGAGGGTGTGAAGGATCACATTCTGTCCAGCCTGCATGGTAAGGCTTCTTCATACTTTATGTGGAAAGCCTTGACAGATTTATTCCAAAGAAAGAGCGACCAGAGGAAGTTGGCGCTCAAGGATAGACTTAGAAACATAAAGATGGAGAAAGGAGACAGTATGCCCAAGTACCTCACGAAGTTCATCCAATGCAGGGATGAGCTAGGAAGTGTGGGGGTGACTGTAGATGACGAGGACTTGGTGAGCTTGGCTCTCCTTGGTCTTTCGAAGAGTTGGCATTCCTATTAGGACACTGTCAATGGTCGGGAGAAATTACTAGGATGGGAGCGACTTTGGTTGGATCTTGTGCAAGAGGAGATAAGGCGAAGTACCAGGGATGGATCTTCATCAAAGGCATCTAATGAAGAGAATTGCACTTTGGCTACCAAAGCAAAGAAGGAAAAGAACAAGAAATCTTCTCAATCCGGTGCGAAAGGCAAGAAGCAGGACATGTCTAAGGTGAAGTGCTTTCACTGTCACCAGCACGGACATTATGCCACAAATTGTCCGCAGAAGAAGAAAAATAAGCAGGCTACTGGATCTGCAGCTGGAGAGGCCTTAGCCTCACAGTTTGAGCTGGATTTTTCACTGATCGCATGCTTGGTATCAAGTGTGATGGGTTCAGTGTGGTTTTTGGATAGTAGTGCGTCTTTTCACATGACAGGAGATCGAGATTTTGTTTACTGATCTGGATGAGAAAGATCTTGGAGTGCACATCGAGATGGGCGATGATGGTAGATACAGTGCAATCGATATCGGTACCATTTCCTTTGAGAGGGAGTCTGGTAAACCCTTCGTATTGAAGGATGTGATGCATGTTCCAGGATTGAAGAAGAATCTGATCTCTGTGGCGATGTTAAGGCAAGGGATATGATGTTGTCTTTAGCGAGGGAAAGGATTTTCTGCACAGTAAGGCAACTGGTGAGACTTGGAGGATAGGGGTTCAAGTCAAGAACCTTTATCAATTGCAGGTAGATGGCTGTGCAGCAATGGCATGCAAGGCAGAAGGAGTGGTGAGCTGGGATGATGGCAAGTTGTGGCACCGGAGATTGGGCCACCTTCACCATGGAGCTTTGAAGATACTACATCAGATTTATACTGGGCTTCCTAAGGGTACTCTTGCACAGTCAGATCAGTGCAAGGGATGTACCTTAGGAAAATTTGTGAAAGCCACCTTTCACGAGAAGGATAGTCGCGCCACGACGATCCTTGAGAGAATTCACACAGACGTGTGTGGACCTTTCTCAGTAGCTTCGAAAGCAAAGCACAGGTACTATGTGATATTTGTTGATGATTTTTCTCGTAAGTGCTGGATATTCTTCATGCAGAAGAAGAGAAAGACATACTCAAAGTTCTGTGAGTTCAAGGCACTAGTTGAGAAAGAATCGGGGAAGCAGGTGAAGGCTCTTAGGAGCAACAATGGTGGTGAATTCATCTCTGGCAAATTCAAGGACTTTTGCAGCGCAGAAGGAATTCGAAGAGAGCTCATAGCACCTCATAACCCACAGCAGAACGGGGTTGCTGAGCGGAATAACAGAACGATCGTGGGTGTTGCACGGGCGATGTTGCATGATCAGGGCCTACCCATTCACTTGTGGGCAGAGGCATGCAATACTGTAGTATATGTGCAGAACCGTTGTCCTCACAAGTGTAGGTTTTAACCCTGAACAGAAATTATCTACACACGAATCTTATAACAGAAAATAAACAATAGCAAGAGCATAAAACATAAAACAGATAAACACAGAGATTTTCCCCTTGATCCCAAATCAGGACGACCAACTTGATTTTTCATTATATTCCTTTTAGTGTTACAACACATATATATACATGCCGAAGCATACATAAACCACAATCCATAAACCCTGGATTAGAACATAACCGTAGTTCCCTTGACCGGATCTACAAAAATACCAGGGGCCGAAAACCATCGTACCCCAATACCATGTGCAAAACCATGGATGCGGACTACCCACCGGAAATTAAGGACCAAAAAATTTTCGCCGAGGTGCTGCCCCGGACCCCGACAGGAGGGGCTACCGCCCCCCCTGTGACCCCCCCGCTGCGCCCAGTGAAAAGGGGGGGCTATTTCCCCCCCTGTTACCCCCCCCGCGCGTGCTTAGTCATGGAAAGAATATAACACATACCCAACAACAAGATACTTGGCATGAGTACACCCGAGGAGGCGTTTTCTAGTAAGAGGCCTGATATTTCACATTTGAGGATTTTTGGTTCACCTATTTACATTCATGTGACGAAGGATGCTAGGAAGAAGCTGGAGCCGACCACAGAGGTTGGGATATTTTTGGGGTACACTGATACGCCCCACAACTATTGTGTGTATTTTCCAGACAGTCGCAAGACTGTCGTGCGACGGGATATCAAATTTCAAGAGGAGAAAGCCATGAAGTGTTCGCTTGAGAGGGAGCCACACTTGCATGCAGATGAGGAGATATTAGTTCCTAAGGATGAGCTTTAGGATGTGGATCAGCCACAAGAGGAAGTTCATGGAGTGTGTTAGAGTCGGTCCTTACAGCCCTCCGTCAGAGATCATTTCGCTTTTTGCATATCATTCTTAGGTGTCTTGCTTGTTCCACCTCGTTGCATTTCGCTAGGAGCATGCCATTGAATGACGAGGGGGTCTGGTTGTCTTGTGTTTCCTCATGCTTGTACCTACAAGGCTATTTAAAATTCCTCAAAAATCACTGAAGTTCATAGTCATTTGATTCATGGTCATTAATGATTGTTTTCGTTAAAAAAGAGTCTTTAGTCCTAGAGTCTAGGGTTTTCAAGTCCTTTACATACATGTCATAAAAGCCCGCAGGCCATGAGGTTGGTTCCAAAAGTTTTCGTTTCATATCTTTATTATCAAAAGCATTTGAAGACATTTCTAGTCCAAAACTATGTTTTGGAACTAGAAATTGTCTAATTTCATGTTTGTAATAATTGTATTTATTTCATCATAAGAAAGCTTCAGTGCAAGCCTCTGATCTTTTCCAAAGCCAAGTGCCACATCCTTGCAAAAGACAAACAAGTATTTTCAGTCCAAAACTCAGAAAAGCACTCAGAAAAGCCAAAAGAAAAGCATTGTATTAAATGACCAAATGTCAAAATGCCAAACATTATGAAAGTGGATTATCAAACAAATTTGAAATCAAATCTGATTGGATGAGATATTTTCTTCATATATAAAACATGGAAAACAAAATCATTTGCAAGAAATCTGCGAGGCAGAAGTCGAATTTGTGAAGTGGAGGGCCGAAGACGTGTTTGCAGAGTTGTTGACAGATTTTGGAGGTGCGCGCTACCCATATAGGAGGGGCGCTACCCATATGAGGCGCGCTACCCACTTAACCGCCCCCAGCCCTTTGCAGAGAACACGGGCGCTACCCATATAAGGCACGCTACCCGTTGGGTAGGCACGCTACCCATACAGAGACAGCGCTAAATTTTTTTTGTCTTGCGCCCAGTTTCGTATCAAATCAGCTCCATCGACTTGCAAGTAGGTTTCTAAAGGTTGCTCAATAAATTTTAGCATGGTTGTGGTGTTATTAATGTTGGGAAACAAGCCTTGGTTGAAGAGAAATGTATAAACCCTACATTTATATGTAGATTTATTCCTTAAGGGTTTTGAATATATATGGACAGTCTTGTGAAGGGTTTGAAAACTTTTATGATTGGTATATATGCTCATGCCTGTATTGCTAGTGGTGCCCTAGCATATTGTGTACATCATCCTCACGCCCTTAGTTTATCCTCTTACCACTGCTGTCATGTCCTTTCATGTTTTTACATAGTCTTATGTTGACTAGTCTATATCCTCCATCACCATAATATCACCGCTGCTGTCATCATCATTCTATTGCCACTGTCGTGGCCATTTGTTTCACTATGGTCATTGTCATGTTGTTCCTATTCTCCATTTGATAAAACACAGTCCCATATTTGTTTGCTCCTTTGACAAATTTTGGCCATCATTATAAAGTTGTACCATACATTTGCATTTGGTACTCATTTGTCAAACTTACTTGTGATCAAAATAGTGATAGTTTTTATGCCATTAAAACAGAGCCATCCTCATTATGATTTTGTTTTCCTGTGATACTTGGGTACATGTGTGACATTTATTGGGTTTTGAACATACATTAAAATTTTGCCTTCACTGCACCTATATCAGCATCCATATTGCAAATATCTTGTTTTCAAAGCCATGTCAGAGACAGATTCAGTTTATGAGCAGGAGTCTGACAGTGATTCCACAGCAGAAGGTAATGTGCCACGGAGGCCTCACAAAGGTGGCAAAGGTGGTAAACATCTCAGGGAGGAGCCTACTTCTTTGGCTCAATTGCAGGCATGTCCGCTTGCAATGGATTGTTTTCGACATCAGTCATGTTTTCGATTCTGTGAGATGATTTCACAAACCCAGCTTCATCGTGAACTTGCTCGTCTATTTGTTCTACATTTACGTGATGGCCGTGTAAATCTCGCTGGAGTAGATTTCATTCTGTCACCAATGACTATTGCTCAAGCCACTGGCATACCAAATTTAGGAGAGGAATGGAACAAACGTCAGCAGTTAGAGAAATTCCACTATGAGCCATACATCAAACCTGGGTATATGAGGCACTTGAGCAGGGTTTTTCCTTTCAGATTCCTGAGGGATGAGTTTGCACCACTGATGAAACTCATCATTCGGTATTTCAGTTGCGAGGGCAGATTCTCGCGTCTCTATGTGTACCATGTCCGTTTGTTGATGCACTTCACGAGGGTACGTATGATGAACATTCCGTACTTCATGTATCGCAACATAGAGAGGATGGTGATTTTTGTACAAAAGAAGACCCCAGCACAGCAGCATAGGAGTATATATCATTACGCTCTGATCAAGATCATAGTGTTACATCAGTTGGCACAGCAGGGCATCACTTGGGAGGATTTCATCTCCCGTGACTTTTTCACAGCGCCACAGCCGCCTCCCGAGGTAGTTCATGATGCGGGAGAGCCTTCACACCAGCCTGACATTCCTGAGGTTGAGCATATCAGTGCTCCATCATATGTGACATACCAGCGGGGCCACAGGGCCTTATTTGCAGCTACACGGCGAGTATTATCTCCACCCGGGGTGGAAGGGGTCTTGCCGACTACATCAGTAGAGCGAGTATTATCTCCACATGATGTGGAAGGGGTCTCGCCTTCTTCTTCAGCACAGGTACAGATTCAGGACAGGGGCAAGAAGCCCATGCATGATGAGGGCCCATCAGGAGGCCGGGACATGGATTTCACGATCATTGATGTTGATGCGAGCTCTCCTAGCTCGAAACTGAAAGAGATCATCCAGGAGCAAAGGGCCGAGAATGACACGCTGAAAGATAAATTGCATAAGGCTCAGTGGGTGATAAACTACCTGGAGCAGCGCAACAAACAGCTAGAGGATGAGCACACACTTTATGAGCTGCGGCGAATCCGTGAGGATCGACAATTGGCCCGGAAGAGACCCGGCGACATGACACCAATCGATCGAGATTCTGTACTCACACATGTTAACATTCATCTGGAGAAGTTGTTGGAGGAGGCCAACAGAGACAAAGACATGCTTCGTCACATGAAAGGTCATTATTGGGCTCGCATGCATGTTTGCAAAGCGAGAATGAAGATTCTGAAGAGGAGGTTGAGCGAAGCACTAAAATGGCGGAAAAGGCCTGATCCACTCCGGATTTTGGCCGAGGCTTTGTTGGCTGGACATGATACATGATGGAGGGTCTTCTCTCTAAATTTGAGCAAATTCAGAGAAATTTTTGTCATTTTGAAATATTTTGGTCCAAAAACAGATTTTTCCGCTATACGGGTAGCGCGTCGATGTGCTCACTTTTGTTCGGGACACTTGCTGAAGGAAATATTTGCATTTTTGGGTTTTTCATGGTAATTTATGCATGCTCAGGAATTTACGAAGCATTTCATCAGGTTCTGGATGGTCAAAAGGCCCAAAAACACTACGAAAACCACCTTGCTGCCACCTTTTGCACCAGCAGGAAGTACTTCTGGGAGAATGAAGTTTTGGAGGGTCAAATGAGCTCAAAATTGGGAAATTCCACTTGGTTTGGATAGTCAACATCTAGGGCTTTCCAATGAGCTATCACGAGCTCAATTTGGATGCCGGGAAGTGCCTCAAAATTAGGCTGAAAGGCGTGCTACCCATACAGCTCAGGCGCGCTACCCATATAGATTTTTGGCTGACTTTTCAACTTCCAGCTCAGAATTTCGGGCAGTTGGGACCAGTTTTGCTTGTGGATGAAATTTTTGGGTTTTCATGATGTAAATTGATGGTTGGTATGTAACTTTGGCTTACTTTTACCTATTCTAGAAGATTCACTCTCAAAAAAGTGAAAATCATGTAAATGAATCAGTTTCCACTCTTTTAGAGGCAAGTTGTTAGCTACCTAGATTTTAGCTCCTTGATTAGAATTTGGTTGAAACTGATCCCTGAAGAAGGAATTCGAACCCTAGAGGCATGGGAGGGGGTTAGAGTGATCTATATATTGTAATTTCTGAGACATTCTACAGGTTGGACTCTTGGGAAACTTTTGGCACACTATTGTACATATTTTTCATATTTTGGCTAAGGAAAGATCAGAGGTTTTGCAGCACCTGTTGGGATTCTTGTGGCTTTCAGTTCTTGATGGTGTTTTCTCTTAGTTTATTGTAAGTTATTTCATGTTTAATGTATGCCATCTCTTCTTATGCTTCTGAAACTAAATGAATGAGTAGATGAGGTTGAATCCATTGTTTACAGTGCTCTGCCTTTGAATTCATTTAGTTTTACATGTTTTCGCCTGTTTGGAGAGGATCCAAGTTCTTCTTTGCCCTATTCAGCTCCTTGTCGTTCTAAACTATCCATATACCCCATCAAAAGCATCAAGACTATTGCCTACCTCGCCCCAACTCGAATTCTGCAAAGATCTGGCCTTATCCCCGGACCCAAAATTGTTTTTTCCATTTCTCCAACAAAAACCCAAAAAATCAAAATCAAACCTTCCTATCTCTTTACTAGCCTAAAATCAGTATTCATTGTTCATTATAAGTCATCTCAGCCCCTTTGAAGATCCTTTGCCGAGATAGACCCGGAGAGAGCCCTCTCCTGTCCTCGTAGGGCTAGCTACGAGGCCGAGCGTGGTTTGATGTAGCCTTGAGTTTTACCTTATTTCAGCCTAAGGTAGATTTGAGCGCTAACATAGTGGCGACCATACTGGGGAAATAAAATCTCAATGGTTTGCTTGTTGATGTGTTTGTTTCATGAGTCTTAGACGGAGTCTGAAGTCACGCCAGGTAGCTTTCGAAACGCTTTTGCCATGCATAAGCGGAAGTAGATAAACGCTGCTTCAGTCGATCTCCGGTTAGCTTGTGAATGCAACACTTGATTTGCAAAGTCACCCCAGTATACTTGTTCATTCTAGACCTTTGGATGATTGAGTCTAGAAGTTGATAGGCTGAAGATAATTGATTGTGTCCCTTGAAATTTTTCCCGAGTAGATCAATACACTGGCTTCAAGAAGGCATACCAGATCAAATCCTGATCCAAATCCGCCTCCAGTATATGAAAACCCCAACCTAATCCCAAGAATTTTCCGTCGAGAAGCTCCTGTTATTCCTTTGGTCAAATCTCACTCGTACCCCACTTTTTTTGAATACATTGATGAAATTGAGTTTGACGATCAGTTTGAGTTATCATTGTTTGAAACCAAATCCGAAAGTGCCACTAGTTCTACCGTTATTAATCCTGAGTTCATCAAGTATTTAGAAGTTGAGCAAGCAAATAGATCTATTGATAATTATATTCTGAATCTGCAAAATTCCATCGTGGCTACCAACATTCCCGAATTCATTGAGTCTGCTTCACAAACTCTTGGACCATCAGAAGTTGCATCTAGTTCACGGATTCCCACTGAACCTTCCTTTATCCCTACCATTCCTGTTCAGCCTGAGATTTCTGATCAGCAATCAGTAGTATTTTATCCTCCATCTCGACTGCATACACCTCGTTCACCTACTGCTCCCAGTCCTCCTGTTTCTCCGAGACAACAGATTATAAATCCGTCAAGAGTCATGGCTGCCAGATTTGCACCTCTTGCTTTGCCGACCAATTTAGATCCTATGCCTGCTAATTACCAGAGCAAGATTCCTATATTTGATGGCACACCACAGAGTATATCAACTCAGCAGCATATTGTCCGAATGACAGACTTTTTGGACCTGCATGAAGTTGATGCAGAAAATGTTTCAATGAGATTGTTTGCCCAGACTTTTGGAGGAGAGGTTCGTAAATGGTTCAGAGCTCTACAGGCCAGAAGTATCAATACATTGCAAGAGCTTCAGACACAATTTTTAGATCGATGGGAGATGAAAAAGGATCCGCTGCAAATCACTTCAGAGTACACAAACATCAAGCGTAATCCTGGTGAGTCCGTTCAGGATTATATTATCAGATTCAATACAGTGTATAATGCAATTCCAGATGACTTAAGACCGTCTAAAAAGTCTTCTCTTCTTAAATTCCCAGATGGTTTTGATCCGGAGATGGCTTATTCGCTACGTGACAAAGATCCGCCTACCTTAGAAGATATGCAGAAGATTGCCGTTAGTGTTGAGGCAAATCTGAACGATAAAAGAGCATGGTTGAAAGCAGAGAAAAGAGTGACTATAAAGGAAGAGCCTTCCACATCTACATCCGAACAGCACTTGCTTCGTGAGATGGAAAAAATGTTCAAAAGGATGACACTTTACAAACCAGAAACGCAGATTCAGAATCCAAACTACTGTGGCCAGCAGCAGCCACAGTTCAGAATAAAGCAGCGTGAGCAAAGACCATAAGAGCCGATAGCCCAGCAGCAGATTAAAACACCTCTTTTGCAGAATTTTGTGAGTTAAGATTCAGACGATGATGATGATGTAGCAGGTGAGAAAAATCATTTCTTCACTCCTGACGATCTGCCTATTTACATTACCGAGGATGAAGAATATGGAGAAAGTTCAGCTGCTCAGAAAGATGAAGATTTCATTTTAGCAAATGATGCAGATTTAGAGGAAGAATCAGATGATTACCAAAGAGGATATTTGAATGCTTTGTCCGCTCAACAAAAGCAATACTCATTGAGAAACTGAGATGTGCCCATAAATCCAATTCAAAAAATAAAAGAAGCTTCAGCACCGAAGACGGATTCACCCATACCACAGAAGAAAGGAAAAGAAACAGTTGATCCCGCAGCTAGTAAAGTATCATCAGTAGAAAAGGTAAATCAGTCAAGTATAATGAAGGATAAGGCTGAAAAGAAGGAAGTTCTGGTCAAAGAAGTTGAAAATTTTTTAGCATTTAGTTTGGAAAATGAAATTTCCAAATTAAAAATATCTATTCCTTTGACAGAAATCATGAAGAACAGCAGCTACCGCGGTCAAGTCTCCAAAATTCTGAACTTTGATCCAATGTTTGACATGGTAAATGTTGAGGATGATCAGCCAGAATTGATTTTCAGGCCCGCATTAGATGGTGAGTCCCCTGACAGTGATGTTCCTCCCTTTTATATCAGTTTGAGGTTGCATGAATATGTATTGCACAATGCCATGTTCGATTCGGGCGCTTCACACAATTTGATGCCGAAGGCGGTCATGGAAAAGTTGGGACTAGACATTACAAGAAAATATCATGATTTGTATTCATTTGATTCCGGCCGTGTGAGGTGTATAGGACTTATCAAAGATTTGGTTGTAAGTTTAGATCAAATTCCAGCAAAGAATGTCTTAATGGATGTGGTTGTGGCGGACATTCCTCCGCGATTTGGAATGCTCCTTTCAAGATCTTGGGGAGCAAAGTTGAAAGGTACACTTCAGTTAGATTTCTCTTATGCGACATTTCCAGTCTTCGGTCAAATGAGAAAGTTGTATCGAGAGCAGAAGATGAAATACATGATAACTAGCAAAGAGAAGCCAATCAATCATCCTGTAAATTATGTACATACCGACTTAGAGTCGTTTGTGTTGCTTGATGATAGTTTTAATGATATAGATAGTCAATTAGTTTGGGTGGAAGATATACCAGAAATCACTGATAATTTTAGAGAAGTTCTGCAAAAAGAAAGAAGAGAAAAACAAGCTACTGTGGAGCAATTAGCTAAAGACAATGGGTAGCAAACAGAAAAAACAGAGCTGGCGCAATTTCAACATTTAGAGGACGATGAAGATGGTCTTTGGAGCATGGATTTTGATGGCGCAGTGGGTAGTGACGGTGCTGGAATTGGTGTGCGGATTCGTAGTCCGTTTTCCGCTCCGGATAAGGTTCCGAGCAATGTGAGAGTGTGTTCCTACAAGCTGGCATTTGACTGTTCTAATAATGAAGCGGAATATGAGGCTCTAATTGCTGGCCTTAAGATTCTTAGAAAGCTGAAAGCGAAAAGAATTGCAGTGTATGGTGATTCAGAGTTGGTAATAAAGCAGGTTAAAGGTGAGTTTCAGGCCAAGCATCCTCGCATGAGGGCTTACCGTAATGCAGTTTTAGACATTCTGAAATTGTTTTCTGATCATACCTTGACATGTGTGCCTCGCATACAAAATGGTGTTGCTGATGGACTTGCTAAGGCAGCAAGCAATTTAAAAATTCCAATGAATTACAGCAACAAGTTCGAGATTCATGTGAAACATCGCCCCACCGTTCCAGACAATCAGCGATGTTGGCAAGTATTTCAGGATGACGAGGAGATTAGTGATTTTCTGCAGAATAAGGGTAAGTTTAAAGACACCTCCATAGATACAGAACATGATGATGGTAATGATGACATACAAATAAATCAAATGGAAGTGCTGCAACTTAAAGATAACATCATTCCTAAGGGATTGATTCCTTTGGAGGAACTGTTTGATCAAGACGATGTAGCCCGCAAACCGACATTGAGGCCGATGGAGAAAGGGGTTGAAGAGGTAAATATTGGGACAACTGAGAATCCCAAGATGGTAAAATTATCAAAGTCATTGTCACCAAAGGTAAAGGCAGAGTATGTGAAATTGTTGTCTTCATTTTCTGATGCTTTTGTGTGGGATTACTCAGATCTAAAAACATATGACACTAACATCATTCAGCATACTATCCCCATCAAACCAAATCAGAAGCCTTTCCGTCAAAAGTTGAGGAGAATCAATCCAAAGCTGCTACCATCGATTGAAAAAGAGGTAAACAGGTTGTATAAGTCAAGAATCATTGTGCCTATCCGATTTTCAGATTGGATATCAAATTTGGTGCCCGTGAGAAAGAAAACAGGTGAGATCCGTTTATGTATCGATTTCAGAAATTTGAATAAGGTATCATTAAAAGACAATTATCCGCTGCCAAAAATGGACCATATATTGCAGCGAGTAGTTGGAGCATCAAGGATGTCACTACTTGACGACTATTCAGGTTATAATCAGATTTTAGTGCATGAAGATGATCGTGACAAGACTGCGTTCACCACTCCATGGGGAACGTTTCATTATGCAAAAATGCCGCTTGGTTTGAAGAATGCAGGTGCCACCTTTCAGCGTGCAATGGACATGGCTTTTGCCAACGAGAAAGATGTATTTTTGGTTGTTTACCTTGATGATTTAACTGTGTTTTCAAATTCTGATGAGGAACATTTATATCATTTGAAAATTGTTTTCCAGAAGTGCAGAAAATATGGCATTTCGTTGAATCCGAAAAAGAGCCTTTTTGCTATGGATGAAGGCAAGCTCCTTGGCCACATCATATCGAAAGATGGCATTCGAGTTGACCCTGCACGTGTTGAAGCCATATAGTAGATTGAACAGCCCCGGAACAAGAAAGAAATACAGTAATTTAATGGTAAAATGAATTTTCTACGTCGTTTCATTCCAAATCTTGCAGAGCATCTTAGAGAAATCACGAACATGCTGAAAAAAGACAGTCAGGTAAAGTGGACAGAAGAGGCGGTGAAATCATTCAATTTGGTAAAGTTAGCTTTTTCTTTAGCCCCTATCTTAATCAGCCCGGACTACACACAGGACTTCATTTTGTTTTCTTTTGCTTCTGAGCACACATTGGCAGCTGTTTTAATGCAAAAAAGGGATGGAGTTGAGAAGCCCATTTCTTTTTTCAGTCAGATTATAAGGGACGGAGCATTGAAATACAACATTATTGAGAAAAAATCACTTGCGCTTGTAAAAGCTTTGAAAGACTTCCGTGTGTATATATTGCATTCCCACATTATAGCATACGTTCCTAACGCAACAGTTAAAGATGTTTTGGTACAGGCAGATCCAGAAGGAAGACGGGGTAAGTGGATCGCTGCGTTGTTAGAATACGATGTGGAGATTAAACCGACCAAGCTGATCAAAGGACAAGGACTCGCCAAGCTCATGGCTGAAAGAAATCTGCATGCTCTAGATATAAATTTGATCACTGCCATGTCCGATGAAGATGAGGAAAGTACGTCAGTTCAGGTATCTAATATTTTTGTTTCTTCCCCTTGGTATGCTGACATTTTATATGTGCTTCAGAACTTATCTCCGCCTCTCGGGATGCCTAGAAATAAGAGTAGAACATTGAAGTTGAGAGCTGCAAAATTTTGTATATTGAATTCTGCATTGTATTGGAAAGACCCTGGGGGAGTGTTGTTGAATTGTTTGGTAGAGGAGGAAGCCAAAAGAGTTTTGGAGGACTTTCACAGAGGTGACTGCGGAGGCCATTTTTTTTGGAAGACCACAACGAATAAGATTCTAAGGGCAGGTTATTATTGGCCTTCTTTGTTTTCTGATGTATACAAGGCTGTTAAGAATTGTCACGAATGCCAAATTTTCGAAGGGAAGCAAAAACTACAGCCTTTGCCTCTCGAACCAATTGAAGTTAGTGCACCATTCCAGCAGTGGGGATTGGATTTCATCGGAGAAATCCACCTAGCATCTTCCGGACAGCATAGATGGATATTGACAGCTACGGACTACTTCACAAAGTGGATCGAGGCGATTCCCACTCGACAGGCCACGGATGCGGTAATTATCTCTTTTCTTGAAAACAATATTCTATCACGTTTTGGGTGTCCTAGTAAAATAATCACAGATAATGCAGCGGCCTTCAAGTCTAAGAGGATGGTTGAATTTTGCTATAAGTACAATATCAGCTTGGGACATTCGACTGCCTACCATCCGCAAGGAAATGGCTTGGCGGAATCTTCAAATAAGTCCTTGGTGAATATCATTAAGAATTTGTTGGAAATCAACAAAAAGGGTTGGCACAAGAAATTAATGAATGCACTGTGGGCTGATAGGGTAAGTAAGAAAAATTCTATTGGCATGTCTCCTTTCGAGTTGGTGTACGGAATAGACATGGTTTTTCCTACTTCGCTAGAAGTCCCGGTGGTCAAATTGCTTCAGGAAGCCGGTAGTGAGGAAGATCCCATGCAGCGGAGGATTAATCAGATGATTCATTTACAGCAGACACGGGAGGAGGTATTTCAAAATACTTTCAAGTTGCAAGAGCGCATAAACAAGATTTATGATAGGAAGGCAAAAGCAGATAAGTTTCAGGTGGATGAGGTGGTTTTGAAATGGGATGCTCAGAATGAAGATAAGGGAAAGCACGGCAAATTTGAAAACTTATGGAAGGGTCCTTTCAAGATAGCAGCGTATCGTGGTCAAAACGCCTTTCTTCTCAAGGAAATGAATGGAGATGATTGTCCTGGAGGGCCGATCAATGGTCGATTGCTAAAGCGATACCACTTCTGAGTATTTTCTGCTGATTTCATCATCATTGTATATATCATTTTATTTTTGTTTTATTGCAAGTGTGTACTGATCTCTCATCTTCAGTCTGGGGCCCGGAGCGAAGGCTATAATTCTGGAGATAGAGGTTGGTTGGTTTGAAGTTTGTCAAGTCAGTTTTATCAGTCTTTTCAGTCGTCAAGTCAGTCTTTTCAGTCTTTTCAGTTTTAGAGTCGAGTTAGTTTTGATCAAGTTTCAGTCGCTTTTCAGTCAAGTTTGCAGTCAATAAATGTATCAAAAGTTTTGTGTTATCTGTTGAAATAATGACTCCATCGCCCAATGGATGAAGGCACTGTCTGACTCCCCCAGAGATCTGCCGTTCTTGGCATCTCCTCGGAGCCACCATCCCCATTGGAGCCAATGTTAGAGTCGGTCCTTACAGCCCTCCGTCAGAGATCAGTTCGCTTTTTGCATATCATTCTTAGGTGTCTCGCTTATTCCACTTCGTTGCATTTCGCTAGGAGCATGCCATTGACTGACGAGGGGGTCTGGTTGTCTTGTGTTTCCTCATGCTTGTACCTGCAGGGCTATTTAAAATTCCTCAAAAATCACTGAAGTTCATAGTCATTTCATTCATGGTCATTAATGATTGTTTTCGTTAAAAAAGAGTCTTTAGTCCTAGAGTCTAGGGTTTTCAAGTCCTTTACATACATGTCATAAAAGCCCGCAGGCCATGAGGTTGGTTCCAAAAGTTTTCGTTTCATATCTTTATTATCAAAAGCATTTGAAGACATTTCTAGTCCAAAACTATGTTTTGGAACTAGAAATTGTCTAATTTCATGTTTGTAATAATTGTATTTATTTCATCATAAGAAAGCTTCAGTGCAAGCCTCTGATCTTTTCCAAAGCCAAGTGCCACATCCTTGCAAAAGACAAACAAGTATTTTCAGTCCAAAACTCAGAAAAGCACTCAGAAAAGCCAAAAGAAAAGCATTGTATTAAATGACCAAATGTCAAAATGCCAAACATTATGAAAGTGGATTATCAAACAAATTTGAAATCAAATCTGATTGGATGAGATATTTTCTTCATATATAAAACATGGAAAACAAAATCATTTGCAAGAAATCTGCGAGGCAGAAGTCGAATTTGTGAAGTGGAGGGCCGAAGACGTGTTTGCAGAGTTGTTGACAGATTTTGGAGGTGCGCGCTACCCATATAGGAGGGGCGCTACCCATATGAGGCGCGCTACCCACTTAACCGCCCCCAGCCCTTTGAAATACTTCGGCGCACCATATAAGGCGCGCGCGCGCGTAGACAGAGCTAAATTTTTTTTGTCTTGCGCCCAGTTTCGTATCAAATCGGCTCCATCGACTTGCAAGTAGGTTTCTAAAGGTTGCTCGGTAAATTTTAGTATGATCGTGGTGTTATTAATGTTGGGAAACAAGCCTTGGTTGAAGAGAAATGTATAAACCCTACATTTATATGCAGATTTATTCCTTAAGGGTTTTGAATATATATGGACAGTCTTGAGAAGGGTTTGAAATATTTTATGATTGGTATATATGCTCGTGCCTGTATTGCTAGTGGCGCCCTGGCACATTGTGTACATCATCCTCACGCCCTGAGTTTATCATCTTACCACTGCTGTCATGTCCTTTCATGTTTTTACATAGTCTTATCTTGACTAGTCTATATCCTCCATCACCATAATATCACCGCTGCCGTCATCATCATTCTATTACCACTGTCATGGCCATTTTGTTTCACTATGGTCATTGTCATGTTGTTCCTATTCTCCATTTGATAAAACACAGTCCCATATTTGTTTGCTCCTTTGACAAATTTTGGTCATCATTATAAAGTTGTACCATACATTTGCATTTGGTACTCATTTGTCAAACTTACTTGTGATCAAAACAGTGATAGTTTTTATGCCATTAAAACAGAGCCATCCTCATTATGATTTTGTTTTCCTGTGATACTTGGGTACATGTGTGACATTTATTGGGTTTTGAACATACATTAAAATTTTGCCTTCACTGCACCTATATCAGCATCCATATTGCAAATATCTTGTTTTCAAAGCCATGTCAGAGATAGACTCAGTTTATGAGCATGAGTCTGACAGTGATTCCATAGCAGAGGGTAATGTGCCACGGAGGCCTCACAAAGGTGGCAAAGGTGGTAAACATCTCAGGGAGGAGCCTACTTCTTTGGCACAATTGCAGGCATGTCTGCTTGCAATGGATTTTTTTCGATATGAGTCATGTTTTCGATTCTGGTGAGGATATTCTCACAAACCTGCTTCAACGTGAACTTGCTCGTCTATTTGTTCTACATTTACATGATGGCCTGTAAATCTTGCTGGAGTAGATTTTCTATTCGTCATCAATGACCAGAAACTGACCACTGCATACCGAATTTAGCCTGTTAACTTGAACAAACACAAAGAAATAGGGAAATTCCACTATGAGCCATACATCAAACCCGGGTATATGAGGCACTTGGGCAGAGTTTTTCCTTTCAGATTCCTGAGGGATGAGTTTGCACCGCTGATGAAACTCATCATTCGGTATTTCAGTTGCGAGGGCAGATTCGCGCGTCTCTTTGCGTACCATGTCCGTTTGTTGATGCACTTCACAAGGGTACGTATGATGAACATTCCGTACTCATGTATTGCAACATAGAGAGGATGATGATTTTTGTACAGAAGAAGACCCCAGCACAGCAACATAGAAGTATATATCATTACGCTCTGATCAAGATCATAGTGGTACATCAGTTGACACATCAGGGCATCACTTGGGAGGAGTTCACTTCCGTGACTTTTTCACAAAGGCTACAGCCCGCCTCCCCACCGGTAGTTCATGATGCAAGAGAGAACTACACCACCGATAGCCCCGAGATTGGAGCACGTTGTCTATTGTATGTGACATACCAAAATATAAAGCGACAGTGGGCCCCTATTCGTTACCACCTGCGAGACAGGTCTCCACCCCGTGAAGGCCCCGCCGACCTCCATCAAACAGAGCGTAGTATTATCTCCACATGATGTGGAAGGGGTTCGCCTTTTCTTCAAAGACAAGACCGCATCTGCCAACAGCAAGAAGCCCATGCATGATGAGGGCCTACTGTGATACGGACACTGACGATTTCACGATCATTGATGTTGATGCGAGCTCTCCTAGCTCGAAACTGAAAGAGATCATCTAGGAGAAAAGGGTCGAGAATGACACGCTGAAAGATAAATTGCAGAAGGCTCAGTGGGTGATAAACTACCTGGAGCAGCGCAACAAATATGTAGAGGATGAGCACACACTTTATGAGCTGCGGCGTATCTGTGAGGATTGACAATTGGCCCGGAAGAGACCCGGCGACATGACACCAATCGATCGAGATTCTGTACTCACACATGTTAACATTCATCTGGAGAAGTTGTTGGAGAAGGCCAACAGAGACAAAGACATGCTTCGTCACATGAAAGGTCATTATTGGGCTTGCATGCATGTCTGCAAAGCGAGAATGAAGATTCTGAAGAGGAGGTTGAGCGAAGCACTAAAATGGCGGAAAAGGCCTGATCCACTCCGGATTTTGGCCGAGGCTTCATTGGCTGGACATGATACATGATGGAGGGTCTTTTCTCCGAATTTGATAAAATTCGGAGAAATTTTTGTCATTTTGAAATATTTTGGTCCAAAAACAGATTTTTCCGCTATACGGGTAGCGCGTCGATGTGCTCACTTTTGTTCGGGACACTTGCTGAAGGAAATATTTTCATTTTTGGGTTTTTCATGGTAATTTATGCATGCTCAGGCATTTCCGAAGAATTTCATCAGGTTCTGGATGGTCAAAAGGCCCAAAAACACTATGAAAACCACCTTGCTGCCACCTTTTGCACCAGCAGGAAGTACTTCTGGGAGAATGAAGTTTTGGAGGGTCAAATGAGCTCCAAATTTCGAAATTCCACTTGTTTTGGATAGCCAACATCCAGGTCTTTCCAACGAGCTATCATGAGCTCAATTTGGATGCCGGGAAGTGCCTCAAAATCAGGCTGAAAGGTGCGCTACCCATACAGCTCAGGCGCGCTACCCATATAGATTTTTGGCTGACTTTTCAACTTCCAGCTCAGAATTTCGGCCAGTTGGGACCAGTTTTGCTTGTGGATGAAATTTTTGGGTTTTCATGATGTAAATTGATGGTTGGCATGTAAATTTGGTTTACTTTTACCTATTCTAGAAGATTCACTCTCAAAAAAGTGAAAATCATGTAAATGAATTAGTTTCCACTCTTTTAGAGGCAAGTTGTTAGCTGCCTAGATTTTAGTTCCTTGATTAGAATTTGGTTGAAACTGATCCCTGAAGAAGGAATTAGACCCCTAGAGGCATGGGAAGGGGTTAGAGTGATCTATATATTGTAATTTTTGAGACATTCTACAGGTTGGACTCTTGGGAAACTTTTGGCACACTATTGTACATATTTTTCATATTTTGGCTAAGGAAAGATCAGAGGTTTTGCAACACCTGTTGGGATTCTTGTGGCTTTCAGTTCTTGATGGTGTTTTCTCTCAGTTTATTTTAAGTTATTTCATGTTTAATGTATGCCATCTCTTCTTATGCTTCTGAAACTAAATGAATGAGTAGATGAGGTTGAATCCATTGTTTACAGTGCTCTGCCTTTGAATTCGTTTAGTTTTACATGTTTTCGCCTGTTTGGAGAGGATCCAAGTTCTTCTTTGCCCTCTTCAGCTCCTTGTCATTCTAAACTATCCATATACCCAATCAAAAGCATCAAGACTATTTCCTACCTCGCCCCAACTCGAATTCTGCAAAGATCTGGCCTTATCCCCGGACCCAAAATTGTTTTTTCCATTTCTCCAACAAAAACCCAAAAAATCAAAATCAAACCTTCCTATCTCTTTACTAGCCTAAAATCAGTATTCATTGTTCATTATAAGTCATCTCAGCCCCTTTGAAGATCCTTTGCCGAGATAGACCCGGAGAGAGCCCTCTCCTGCCCTCGTAGGGCTAGCTACGAGGCTGAGCGTGGTTTGATGTAGCCTCGAGTTTTACCTTATTTCAGCCTAAGGTACATTTGAGCGCCACTACAGGGAAGAGACCACCCGCGCCGCCAACCACCGGAAAAAGTGAAGCGCATTGCCGTGTCGAGCGGATCGTTCAAGACGCAGAAGGTTGCAGTGACCTCACCTCTACAACACAAACATGCATAGACAACACCGACGAAGACCGGATAGATGGCCTGTGAGCAAGTGTATCGTGTCAGATCCATCCTCTTTCGAGGAAGCTGTGGAGGACCTCGCATGGGTAGATGCCATGGTGGAAGAGTATGATTCGATTGTCAGAAACAGTGCATGGGAGATTGTCCCGAGGCCGGAGGGGAAATCAGTGGTGGGTTCGAGATGGATCTACAAAGTGAAGCAGGTAGCTGACGGGAGTGTGGATAAGTACAAGGCAAGATTTGTTGCCTGAGGCTTTTCACAGATTGAGGGGATCGATTATGAGGAGACCTTTGCACCTGTCGCAAGGTATTCTTCCATACGAACGATTCTTGCTCTCTCAGCGCAGATGGGGTGGCACATTCATCAGATGGATGTGAAGACTGCATTCCTCAATAGATTCATTGAGGAGGAGGTGTACATGTGAGAAAGTTCTCGAAGGTTTCGAGCCATATATGACATACCAGCATGCGTGTGCTCAAGAGAGCAATCGTATGGGTTGAAATACACCCCGTGCTTCGGCATGCGCCCAGATGTACGCTATTTTCACCGCATCGATTCTCCAAGAGTGAGGCGGATCCTAACCTATACCAGATTGTGGTGGAGGGTAAGTTGCTGATCATTGTAATTTATGTAGATGATTTTATTTTGACAGGTGATGAGCTGTTGATACTCTCATGCAAGGAGGATCTTGCAAAAGAGTTTGAGATGAAGGACTTGGGCCTCCTTCATTATTTCCTGGGATTGGAAATTTGGCAGTGCAGTGATGGACTATTTGTTTCTCAGGGTAAGTATGCCTGGTAGATACTGGAGAAGTTCAACATGCATGGCTGCAAGCCTGTTTATACTCCTCTTCCTGGAGGTTGGAGGAAGGAGGATGCTACTTCAACGGAGGTAGTGGATGCCACTATTTATCGACAACTGGTGGGGTTGCTTATGTATCTGGTCAATACATGACCCGACATATGCTATGCTGTTAACCAGCTTTCACAAGATATGGTTAATCCAACCAAGCTCTTCTGGAAGGCAGGTAAGCATGTATTGTGTTATCTTAGAGGCACATCGGGATATGGATTGTGGTACAGACAGTCAGATGAGGTAAGGCTATGTGGCTTCATGGATGCAGATTGGGCAGGGAGCCCAACGGACAGAAAGAGCACATCTGGAGGGATTTTCAGTATTGGGTCGACAACAGTTTCTTGGTACAGTAGGAAGCAGAGATCCATGGCACTCAGTTCAGCAGAGGCCGAGTATATGGTAGCAAGTTTGGCTGCATGCGAGGCTATATGGATGAGGAAGATCCTGGTTGGGTTGTTCGATTCACACTTGGAGCCTACTGTGATTTATTGTGATAACCAGAGTTGCATCAAACTCTCGGCTAATCCAGTATTTTATGATAGATCCAAACACATTGACATCCGGTATCATCATATCAGAGATTGTGTATAGCGGAGGATCAGGTTACTTTCATACATTCCCACGGAGGTTCAGGATGCTGATATCTTGACGAAGGCGCTCACCAGGAGCAAATTCAAATACCACAAAGGCAGGATAGGGGTTGTAGATAATCCGTATCTTGTTGAGAGGGAGTGTTGAGAATGCAACAAGATGACAGAGCTTAGTGGAAAGAAGTCGCCTTCACTAAGTGGGCCCGCAGGGTAATTTTGGCGCAAAGTCTATTTTTAGACATATGGGTCATGGTTTATCAGTTGCAGGATGCTATTTGGGGATGGTTGGTCAAGTTGGGAAAAATAGATGGACTTCTATTTTTAGACATACTGGGCGAAATCTGTTTTTAGAACGCCAGTCTAAAAATAGATATGTCGAATATTATTAGCTCTTAATAATATTTGGACTAAAAACATTATCTTATCCTCTTGGAGCACTTCAGTTTGATGCCTGGATGTGGCACATGCAGCTGACAGAAGGAATTACGCTATTCCTAGGGTCTAAGTGGAGCTATTGCATGATGACTTCAATTAGAACTCATGTGAGTGAGTTTGTGTGATGATTAGGAGTTGATGAGTTGTAACTACCAGAATCAAAGGAAATGATAGTTGAGCTATTGTATCTAGTCTAACCGATTTATACAACATATGAAGAATTAATTTATTAATTAATTCATTAATTAATCAACCAATGAACACATCGCTGAATCCCCACGCGGGCTTATCAGCTTTCAATGGAGATCATGTTATTATGTAGGTGAAAGAGTTATGTCGATTACCGAAGCCAGACTATACTGGTGCATGAGATTTGCACACACATTGATGGAGATGCCAATGAGGATTGCACAGTATGTTAGAGCCTAAATCTACCTTAGGCTGAAATAAGGCAGAAAGAGGACAACACCAAACCACGCTCAGCCTCGTAGCTAGCCCTACGAGGACAGGAGAGGGCTCTCTTCGGGTCAATCTCAATGAAAATATTCAGAGGGGCTTGATATGACTAAAAAAACAGCTGATCTTAGGCTAGATATACAAATAGGGGGTTTGATTTTGATTTTTTGGAGTTTTTTTGAAAAAAGGGGAAAGACAATTTTTGGGCTTGGGGATGAGGCCAATTTCTTGCAGAGTTCAAGTTGGGGCGAGGTAGGCAGCGGCTTTGATGTCTTAGATCAAATGAATGGTTTGAAAATACTGCTGAGGAGTTGAAGAGGGCAAGAAAATTCAAGGATCCTCTTCAAACTGACGAAAAACATATAAAACTAAACAAAAGTCTAAGGCAGAGCACCAGCAAACCAATGAATTCTACCTCAATTACTCATTTGTTTAATTCATAAGCAAAGAGAAGGGAAATTGCATACATATAACATTAATTAAACTTACAATAACATGAGAAGAACATCATCAAAACTCAGAAGCCACAAGGATCCCAACAAGTGCTGCAAAACTCTGGTCTTTCCTTTGCCAAAAACTGAAATATGGATATACAATGAGATGTCAAACTTTTCCCAAGAGTCCAAACCTGAAAATGTCTCATAAAATACATAATATAGACCATCCTAACCCCTTCCCATGCCTCTAGGGGTCAAGCTCCTCCTTCTAGGAGCTGTTTCAACCAACTCTAAACATGGAACTGAAATCTAGGCATCCAAACAACTTGCCTCTAAAAGGAAGGAAACTGATTCATTCATTTAATTTTCACTTTTTAGTGAATGAATCCTCTAGAAAAAGTAAATAAGTGCAAAAATTACATCATGGTTACCAAATTACATCAATATAGATCAATAATTACATCAAAAAGTAAAACTAGTCAAAACAGGGCGAAATTCTGAGCTGAAAAGTGAAAATTGGGCAAAATTTCTCTATGCGCCGCGCTAAAAAACTCAATGCGTCGTGCTACTTTGAACCCATTTTTGGGTCACTTCCTGAAGTCCAAATTGAGCTCATGATATATCGTTGGAAATCCCTATCTGTCTGCTATCCAACCCAAGTGGAATTTTTGGATTTGGATGTCATTTGCCTCTCCAAAACTGCAATCTCCCAAGACTGGTTCCTGCTGGTGCAAAAAGTGGCAGAAAGGCCATTTTTAGAGTGTTTTTGACCTTCAAGACCACCCAGAACTTCATGAAATCTCTCATCCATTCCCGAGCATGCATAATTTACCATAAAAAACCCAAAAATATCAAGTTTTCCTCTAGAAGATGTCCCAATCATAAGCGCGCGTTGGGTGGCGCGACGCGTCGGGCAGAAAAAACCTGTTTTGCAACCAAAATTTTCAAAAATGACAAAATTTACTCCAAATTTGCTGAAATTCGGAGTGAAGGTCTCCCATCATGTCTCATGCTCAGCCAAGGAAGCTTCGACCAAGATTCGAAGTGGAAATATAGTCACTCCCTGCTTGGGGAATTTAAGGATTAAGAACTTTTATAAGTGATATAGGAATAGGTGATAGTGATGGGGGTAGTTTTTAGGAACAAGAGTCAATGAAATGGCATCATATAAGTGAAATCAAGGATATAGAGGCAGCCCTTGAATGTTATGGAAATTAGGCTTTGTCAATGGATAGTGAGTAATGGTAAGTGATAGGGTTTGAGGGTTAACACATGGGATCAAAAGGGTATAAGGTATATGAGATAGCGGAAATAGGAGAGGGACTATGGTAGGTATGATAGTGTGACAGTAATAGTAGTGATAACAATGATAACAATGACAAGAGCACAAATGAAAATGGAATAAGAGTTTAAGCACCAAAGTTCAAGTTTTAATCACCTCTTTTCAAACCCTTGGGAGCAGATTTCAATATGGGTATAGGGTTTATTCTTTCAAACTTTAAACTTTCAAATCTTCCCTCCAAACATCATCAAATAAGATCTAACAGCAGGGGCAAGCATCACACACTTACTTGGAGAAAACAAGTTTGAAATCGTTTTGAATTTGGAGCAATGATGATAATTTTTAAACCTGTCGATCCTATGCGCCACGCGCAAACCCAATGCACCGCGCTCTGTGGATGCGCCGTGGCCTATCCCAACGCGCCGCGCTGAACTCAATCACACAGTCGGCCCTTCTAAAACACAGTTTTTCTCTTTGAACTCCAACTTCGATTTCTCCCTTAGATTTTCTCAATAACTCTTGTTGCAAATGAATGAATTGCTTTGAGAAATATCTCATATAGACATGGTTTTAATTTTTTCTTCTTCAAAATCCATTTTGTAATGTTTTTGACTTTGGCACTTTCTCATTTAACACAACTTTTGTCTTTTTGTTTCTTCACTGACTTTCTGAGTTTGAATAATGAAATTGGTTGATTTTTTCAGGGATGGTGGCATCGAACCTTGGCAAAGGATGACTAGAGTTTGCATGGTGAAATACAACATGGCGGAAAGATATATATTTACAAAAAAAAAATTTAAAAATTTCTTCTTCAAAATAGAGTTTTGAAAAAGAAATGTCCTCGAGCATATTTGATGATGAAAATTTTGAACTGAAAACTTATTGAAAACCTCCTCATGGCCTGCGGGCATTACTTAACAATTCTGAAGACCAAACCATAGACTTAGAAAGTGAAATGACTCTTTTTTGACCAAAATAGCACCTATGACTGTAGATGACATGAAATGAGTTTTGATGAATTTTGAGAAATTTGACCAACCCAGCAGGTACAAACATGAGGGAAAGAAGAATACAAAGCCCTTCCGTCAGTCAATGGGATACCCCTAACGGAATTCAGATTGATGAGCTGAATGAGACACCTAAAAATGAAATGCAATAAGAGAAATGATCTCTGACGGAGGGATGACCAGACCGACTCTAACACAGTACATCTTGGTGGGATTCGAACTTGGATCAAGCCATTCTCAAGGTTGGATTGTACAGTAGAGACAGGCTAACGGGTGGAGGAGATTTGAACATGTGACTTGTCAGATCTGAGCTTGTGTAGTGTGTAGCATGTGAGATAGTGCTGAGAGCTTGTGAGGAGCTTTGTGCTATGTATTGTTACATGAACTCTATCATTATAATATACAGATAGTTGGGGGTTTTCAGCTTTAAGCTTTCGCATAAATCCTGTGTTTATATGTGTGATTGTTTATGGTTTTAATGTGCGCATGCGATTGTTTATTTTCTGCAATTAATGATCAATGGTCGAAGAGGTTATGTATTATGCATGAAGAAAAAATAGTGTGTGATCAGGATAATCTCGGTGAATAATTTAACAGTTATTCAAATTTCTACAGTTAGATTTCTCATGCATTTCACAATGGTAAAAATGCTCCATTTTCCCTATTACCTCTATAGGAGTATTAACAAAATGTCTTCTATTGTCTTGAGGAGGAATCATTCCCATCAAATGCAGATTTTGATCCACCACTCCTTGATCAAGATGGTGGTTCTACATCAGTTGGAATAGAAGGGCATACCTTGGGAGGTGTTCATAGCCCATGAAGTATTCACAAGCCCACAGCCCCATTATTAGCCCAACTTGCCCTCATCATCTCATCCTCCTCCGTCTACTCTTCCATCACCTCATACTGACCATACCTCATCCTCTACACATATATCCCCTCCTCAAGGAAACCTCCCTTCCTCTCTTCTCCTGGTGCATTAGATGAAGAAGGAAGTGGCAGTGAAGAATCAAGTGAAAATGAGGGTGAATATGACAATAAGTCAAGCCAAAATGAGGATAAGGGTGATGATGAGTTAAGCCCACAAGAAGTAGAGCATATGGAAATAGGAGATAATGAGCTGAGCCCACAAGTTGCAGAAAACATGGAAACAGAGGAGGGTGATGACAATAAAAACAATGAGGAAGCTAACAGTGGGAATGGATCAAACAGTAATGAACAAGAAATAAGCATTGAAGCAGAGGCCATGAATGTGGATGATGATGAAAAAGAGGTGAGTAATGAAGAAAGCAATAATCACACTCAAAATATTGAGAATGATGAGGATGAGGGAAAAAAGGACAGCATGGACACAAATGAGGTAGATGACCAAGAAAATGAAGATGATGATTTTGCAGAGAATGAAGAAGAAGCTGAAGATAGTCATGATTGTCATGACAACAGTCATGACAGCCATGAAGACAATGGAGACAATGAACCCTACAATGACAGTGATGATGCTAGGGGTAGCAACAAAACTCAAAGCCACAATGATAGTAGCAACAATGAGATCCCTAATGACAAAAAGGGCAACAATGAAGAGGAAGACACCACAATGATCACAAAGAGACCTCCTTCATTGACCTATCACAGAGGGGAGAGGCATGTGTTTGCTGCCTCTAAAAGGCAAGGGACCATGTTTTCTGCCTCCCCTAAACCACTAGACAAAGGGAAAGAATGGGTGAAGGAGCAAGAAGAAGACCAGCATGAGGTTGAGAAAGAGTTTGAACTCAGCCATGTTGACAGTGATGAGGAAAATGAGGGGAAAATCATCAACATAATCCTTCAGAACAAGAATGCCCAAATCAAAGACTTGGAAGCAAATTTGGATAGAGCTAGGAATATTATTCAATTTTATGAAATAGAAAATAAACAAGTGGAAGAAAAAAATGGCATCTATGAGGCTAAGACTATCAGAGACCGGAAAGAAGCTCAAAGGGCACAAGAGAAACTACAAGAGTTCATGGTCACATATGAGGAGTGTGAATATGAAGAAGGGCAATCTAGGAGGAGACCAAGAACCATGGGTTTAAAGAAAGCCTTGGCAAGAGAAAGAGAACAAGAATCAGCCTTGGTAGAGCAGCTCACTCTGAATGAGTTGCTTTCCAGGGAGATAGAGTATGTTTAGGAGCCCTGGATAGAGAGGGAAAAAATACACTTGGAGGCCAAGTTGGAGAAAGAAAATAAGAATCTTGATCTCCAAAGAAAGATGACTAAGAATTATGCCCGAAGAAATCAATTTGCAAGGACCAAACTGAAGAAAACCCTTGCCAAGCTACATGCACTAAAAGAGGAAAAATACCAAGCTAACCTTTGATTCTCGGCTAAAGCTTCTCTATAAGTTTCTCAAACCCCATGAGGGAGGTGTCCACCAATTTTGAGGAAATTTTGATAATTTTTGGTTTTTTACAAATTTGGAGGTCTACAAGCGCAACACCCTTGGCGCTACACTTATTTTTCAGACATCCTAAGAGGAAGAAATTTACATTTTTGGAATCGTCATGCCTATTATAGTATTCTCACCAAAATTAAGAGGATTTGGAGCATTTTTGACCCCTCAAATGGCAAAAAAACACCTCATTTTTCACCCTTCTGCCTCACTTTCAGGCTTGGTGTTGCGCTTAGAGAAGCTTTGGAAATTTTTCCTTTTGGATAGGTTATAGGAGCTCAATCAGAAGACCAAAGGAATTTTTGGAAATTAGAATCAGCAGGCTTTCCAACGGGCCATCACGGGGAAACTATCGACATCAGGATGGTCACCAAAACTTGGATGCAACATGACCTATTTTCTGCCCGAGAAGGCGCTGCGCTTATAGACCTCACTGTGTGTTTTTGGCCAAAAGTCAACAAAAAACACTCATTAATTGAAAAATGTTATTTTAATGTTTTTTAAGGTAAATTACTCTAAAATTAGGCGCTATAAGTTATTTTGGGATTTGTTTCATGAGATATTTTGTGCCTTGGGCCTTGCATAGTCTCTTAGGCATAAATGCCATTTATGAATTGTTTTGACATTTTAAAAACCTAGTTAGGGTTTTTTCCCTCCTTTGCTAAGTTATATATAGAAAGAGGGCTTCATTGTAAGAGGTTGGAATTTGATGACTCTTTGGAGCAATACATAGTTTTTTGGAGGTTGAAGAGAAATTGTTGTTGTGGAGCTTGTGAATGGCTTGTTTTGCTTGTTGATGGAGAAGGCTTGCTTGCAAGATCCGTGAGCTTGGTTAATCGTGAAGTGCTTCTATTCAGTTATTGTTTTCTCATGTATCATTTTGTTTTATCTTTCTATGTTGCAGTAGGACAAAGGATTTAGACTAAGAAATACTGTTTAGAGGTACCTTATGTTTGTTTGTTCTTCACTTCCTTTATGTTTTCCTCTGCTAGGTCAGTTTAAGGAATTCTTAATTTCTCCTTAGACCCGCCCAAGCTTGTTTATCTCATGAATGGTTTAATACAGTTGATATCATAGATTTTTTATGGTTTCCCCTGTCTTATGATTATTTCCTTATGTTGATTAGTATTTAAGACCTTATTGTTAAAAGGTATTTGACAAAGAATTCTTAATTGACCCTTGCCCTACTTTTTTTTTCACAAACTTAATGTTCATCTCATTCCCCATAAACCTTGAAAATCCATTTGACCAATGCTAGATTTTCCGTGTGATGCTCCCTGATCCATGATTGAACTTTCCATGACTTTTATAGGCTCCATAGCCCAATGAATTGAATATTTCCTCATTCCATCTATTCTATTTGACCATCTTACCCAACCAAACAATCAAACAAACCCTACACTTAACAACTAGCCTAAAATAAAACCCTAAAAAGCAAACAAGTTAACATCCTTTGCATACAATAGAGAGAGCCCTATCTGAGTCCAGGAAAGCTAGGTCCTAGGACTTGAAAGACTGGTTTGATGTTACCCAGTGCATTTGGTCTACCAATCTTCCAAATCACGGGACACTAACACACATCTAGAGACTCATCTTTTGGAACCAAAAGTTCCTCCTCTACATGCAAATCTAGCTCCCTCTCAAGAGACAACGTCATGGATTTCTCCTCATTGAATTTTATATCCCAACGCACCACAATAATTCGATTGTTTGGCAAATACACATGATAATTATGGGGTGTTTCTGTGTACCCCACAAATATTCCAACTTCAGCAGTCGACTCTCGCTTCTTCCTGGCGTTCTTGGTCACATGCACATAAATAGATGAGCCAAAAATCTTAAAGTGAGAAAAATTTGGTTTCTTACCAGTAAAAGCTTCTTCAGGTGTACTAATTCCAAGTACTCTATTAGGACAACAGTTTTGCACATAAACGGTAGTGTTGCATGCTTCCACCCACAAGTGCATTGGTAGGCCCTAATCATGCAACATAGCTCATGAAACACCCACGATCATTCTATTATTCCTCTCTAGAACCCCATTCTGCTGTGGGTTATGAGGCGCTATGAGTTCTCTTCGAATTTCTTCTTTGCTATAGAAGTCTTTGAATTAGTCTGAGATGAATTCACCACCATTATCATTCCGCAGAGCCTTCACTGGCTTCCCTGACTCTTTAAACTCATAGAACTTTGAGAATATTTGATCTTTCTTCTACATGAAGAAGATCCAGGATCTACGAGAATAGTTATCAACAAAAATAACATAATACCTGTGTTTTACTATTGAAGCAACCAAGATAGTCCACACACATCTGTGTGAACTCTCTTTAGGATCACCGAAGCACGATTCTCCTTTTCACTAAAGGTGGTCTTCACAAACTTACCCGTAGTACATCCCTTGCACTGATCTAACTATGAAAATCTACCCTTGGGAAGTCTAGTAGAAATCTGCTACAAAGTCTTTAGGGTGCCATGGTGAAGATGGCCCAATTTCCTATGCCATAATTCGCCCTCATCCTGGCTCACCACTTCTTCTGCTTTGCCCACCATTGCAGCACAACCATCTACCTCCATCTTGTAGAGATTCTTAGCTCGAATCCCTATCCTCTTGGTTTGACCCATTGTTTATGTCGTAGGAAAGATTTTCCATCGCTGAAAACAACATCATAACCTGTGTCCTCCAACATCATGACTGAGACCGAGTTCTTGTTTAGACCTAGAACATACATAAAATATTTCAATAGAAATGGTTTACCTGACTCCATCTCAAAGGTAATGGTACCAATGTCGGTTTCACTTTATCATCCATCATCGCTCATATCTATATGCATTTGGATATATTTCTCCTCCAAGTCACTGAAAAGCTCCTTATCTCCCATCATGTGGAAGGAAGCACCACTATCAAGATACCACACCAATCCCATTGTGCTTGAAACCAAGCATGCGATCAAAGAGAAATCAAGTTCAAATTGCGAGGCAAGGGCCTCACCAACTGCAGCTCCAACAACCTTCTTGTTCTTCTTTTGCTGTGGGTAGTTGGTGGCGAGATGCCCATGTTCATGAGAGTGAAAAAAATTCACTTTGGACAAATCCAACTTCTTGCCTTTAGCCTCAGATTTTGAATGGGATTTCTTCCCCTTCCCTTTCCTTTCCTTGGAAGCCAAAGCACAATCCTCTTCGTCATCATGATTTGATGAAGAACCATCTCTCATGTTCCGCCTGAACTCCTCCTGCACTAGATCTGACCACAGTCGTTCCCAATTTGGTAGTTTTTCCCATCCGTTGACAGAGTATTGATAACTATGCCAAATCTTAGGAAGTCCCAAGAGAGAAAAACTCACCAAATCATCATCAGAAACCATGATTCCCACACTCCCCAGTTCATCCTGACGTTGGACAAACGTTGTGAGATACTTAGGAATATTGTCACCCTTCTCCATCTTGATCTTTCTAAGTTTATCCTTCAGCGCCAATTTCCTATGGTCATTGTTGCTTTGGAAAAGATCCATCAAATCCTTCCACATTGAAAATGGAGTGAGTTTACCATGAAGGCTTGAGACAATATGGTCTCACACACCTTCCAAAATAATCCTTCTTGTCTTCGCTACTTTATTTTTCTAGGCGTCAAGTAATGCAACATCTGTCGAAGTGGGCTTAGGAACATCATTGTCGATGAATTCCTTCAAGTCGTTATCTTCAAGCACCACCTTCATCCTCTCATTACATGCAATGTATTTTGAGCTTCCCTCGAGTGCATACTCTAGTTGCAAACCATTGAAAGACATTTCGATGTTTACTCAATTGTCGCACCAAGAAATTCTTGCAGCAAATTCAAATTGTTTCCACCAACAAATAAAACTACTGCTTCACTATTGCAATCTTCTTTGCTCTGATACCATGTAGAAAATTTAATAGAATTGTGTATTTCCTAGATTCTCCTGATCTAAAAATTATATGCCATTTTTAAATAAATAATCCTTCTACTTAAATTCTTGTGGAAATTTAATCGCCAATTGCAAACACATGAAGAAAGATCAATCACATCTAACACAGATGTTTCTACCGGGAAAGCATAAAGCTAAAAACCCCACTATCATATATTATGTATATATCATGGATCATGAAACAATATCATAAAAAACTCTAATCCAAGAGCTCTCAATACAATATACAATCGTCTCACATTGTCATACAAAAATTGGCTAATACATGCACAAATTTATTGCCTCCTGACAGCCTGCCTCCACTGCGCAATACCTGCTGATCACAATACCTGAATGAATTCGATTTTTCCTTGCCTTTACTACGCAATCCTCATTGGCATCTCCAATGTGTGTTTGGTTGCAAGTGTGCACCCACTATAGTCACAATTGATAGTCAAACTATCCCTTTCACCTATCTCTCAACTAGGTCTCCACTGGATTTGACATGCATGTAGTTAACAATAGTAAATCTTCAGTTGTATGTGAGATCACTCCATGTGAATTAATTTAATATTCATTTGAATGGTCTCTCACTAGTGTATAATTAGTTACAACTAGCAGAACTTATTTTAACTCACTTAATTGAGTTAAAATTCTTTACAACTCACATAACTACAAATCCAACTGTGTTACAACTTTGTATCACTCAGTTCTGTTTCGGGGATTTAACACCCTAGAGGTTGGTTGGGATTCAACCTCCACAGAGCAGGGGCGTACTATTTAACAGAGACTCACACGATCATGCACAGTCATGAAAACGAAATAGAGCAGAACGAGAGGTTTACCCGTTGGTCCTACGTTTGAAGTAGATCCACGTGGAGTTCAAACTCCCCGCAACCGTCCTTCCTCTTTCACCTGAAATACAAGAAGAAACCAGCACAAAGGACAAGTTGTACAGTATATTTCTACTCTATATGTTAGCGAGATTCATATAAAACATTAAATAAATCATCATAAATGCTTGTATAACAAATATTCTTCACACATTAAAGCATACACTAACACGTTTACTTCGGGAACAACATGATACTTCTGTATTATAAAAATAGTACGTACAAAAGTAAGTGGAGAGATCACCTGATCCTTTCAAGGCCTTCGCAGACCGTCGTCCGGATCCGTCCAGCCCTTGCCTCGCTAAGACTCTTTCCAAATGAGTGCATACGAGATAACATATAAAGGGATGTGTATCTCAAGGAAACAAGGGTTTCCTGAAATGAACTGGGAAAGTGCAGGAGGCACGGGGAATCAGACTTGAATAGGGAACCAACAGAGTATAATAATAATAATTCTCTCCCTTAGGCCATACATATGAGGTCCTTTTATAGTCCCTCCAAGTAGTTTCAACAGTTGGAAACAGTTGGCCACGGGCTGGGGTAGTTGAACTACCTGAGTAACTATCAACCCAGCGCGAAATTAGGGATTTTTTATATATTTTTTAACCATTAAAATGGCATACGCGGAAAAGTCTAGCTGTACTAGCGTATACACGCGAAAAAACACGGGCATAGTCGCGTATGAAGGATTTTCCACTGTTTTTAAGTGAATTTGTCCAAGTCTGTAGGAATGGGTGCCCATAAAGCCATGTAGCAATCATGAATCATGTCAAGGTGAGAAATGATGCTATAACAATTAGCATGTCCCACCAACCAAACTTTGAACTCTAAATTCCTTCACTTAAATGGTTTTCCACATCATTTAACTGAAATCAAGTGCTTGAAGAGAACAAATTATTATTTATTGTCTAATTATTGTTAAGAGATAACAATAATCGACATGAATTTTATTTTTAGACATGTGATCGAAAAAACATCTTCGCACAAGCATTATAAAAATAGATGCCCATCCATCCATACAATTTTCTCAACCATCTATAAATAGATTACTGCCAAAAATAGACTTTGATCCAAATTCTAAAAATAGACATATCACCTAAAAATAGTCTGCAGGCCCCACCTAGTGTAGGTGCTTTAATTGTTTCTTCCTGCAATCCCACCTTTTTTTTCCACTGTGTTTCCAGCTGCTTGACTTCTGAGAGCACTTCAAGCATGCACTCTTTGATAAGTTCTACTTTCAAAAGAATTTCACATACAGATTCAGTAATTTCCTTTGTTAACCTTGATGCTTTCGTTGTTGCTTGCTCTTCTTGCTTTATCTGTGCATCCCAATCCTTGAATAAGATCTCCTTGTGGAATTTATCTACCTGGGGTAGATCAATCCTTGCCCGAGTTTGATGTTTTCCATTGAATGTGTTCATTTATTTTCTTCTCGACCTTTCTCACAATCAAGTTTCTGGATATCCACTTACTAGATCAGTATTTCACTTTAGTCGCAATAAGAGCTAGTGATAAAAGCTTGTTGGAAAAATACTTCTTCTTGTTGCTTTAACTTAGAATTTACATCCAATGCTTCCTTTATGAATTTCTCTAGTTGTGGTTGTCTTTGTACACTGTTTATTGCTGCTTCCAATTATGTTTTCTTCTCGATGAGTCTTCACATCCATATTCGCACATGAATTCTAAAAATAGACGCCCATCCATCCATATAATTTTCTCAACCATCTATAAATAGATTACTGCTAAAAATAGACTTTGATCCAAATTCTAAAAATAGACATGTCACCTAAAAATAGACTGTGGGCCCCACCTATTGTAGGCACTTAATTTTCACTAGGATCATCATCTTGTTGCATCTCAAAACTCCCTCTCAACAAGAAAGGGATTATCCTTCACCCCGATCCTGCCTCTATGGTATTTGAATTTTCTCCTCGTGAACACCTTCGTTAGAATATCTGCATCCTGGTCTTCCATAGGAATGTACTAAAGCAACATGGTCTTCCGCTACACACAATCTCTAATATGATGATACCAGATAACTACATGCTTAGATCTATCATGAAACACAGGATTAATCGAGATGTTAATGCAACTCTGATTATCAAAATGAATCAATGTAGGATCTAAATGAGAACCAAACAAATCGACTAGGATCTTCCTCATCCAAATAGCCTCACATGCAGCTTGACTTGTTGTCATGTATTTTGCTTCCACTGAACTGAGTGCCACAGATCTCTATTTATTTCTATACCAAGAAATAGTTGTAGATCTGATACTGAAAACCCGTCCTGATGTGCTCTTTCAGTCCGTTGGGCTGCCTGCCCAATCTGCATCCGTGAAGCCATGCAACTTCACCTCATCCATCTGTCTATACCATAAGCCATACTCATATGTGCCCCTGAGATATCTCATGACATGATTTCCTGCCTTCCAAAAGAGATTGGTAGGCTTTACCATCATTTGACTAAGCTAGTTCATCGCATAGCATATGTCTGGTCTTGTATTAACTAAATACATGAGCGAAACCATCAACTTTCGATAAACACTAGCATCCACTACCTCTCCTAATGTAGCATCCTCTTTCCTCCAGTTTCGTGGAAGAGGAGCATCCATGGGTTTGTAGCCCTCCATGTGAAACTTAGCGAGTATCTCCCTTGCATAATTGCCTTGAGACACGAAAATTTCAGCGTCTCGCTGCCATATTTCCAATCCAAAGAAATAGTGAAGGAGGCCCATATCCTTCATCTCAAACTCGTTTGCAAGGTCCTCCTTACATGCGTGTATCAGCTGCTCATCACCAATCAGTATTAAATCATCAACATAAAGAACAATGATTAAAAGCTTATGCTCCACCAAAATGTGGTATAGGTTTGCATCTGCCTCACTCTTGGTGAAGCCAAGTCCAGTGAAATGGCTTTCGATCCGAGTGTACCAAGAACCGGGTGCTTGCTTCAACCCATACAATGCTCTTTTGAGTCTACACACATGTGACTCACTGTTGAAGATCTCAAATCCTTCAGGCTGCTCAATGTACACTTCTTCCTCAATGATCCCATAAAGGAACGCAGTCTTCACATCCATCTGATGAATGTGCCTACCCATTTGCGCTGAGAGAGAAAGGATGGTCCATATGGAATAATACCGCGTGACAGGTGAAAATCTTTCTTCATAATCAATCCCCTCGATCTATGAGAAGCCCCGAGCCACAAATCTAGCCTTTTATTTCTCAACACTCCCATCAGCATCTTGATTTACATTGTAGATCCTTCTTGAACCTACCACTAATTTATCAACTGGCCTTGGAACAATTTCCCAAGCATTGTTTCTGACAATGGAGTCATACTCCTCCACCATTGCATCTACCCATGTGGGCTCCTGCACTGATTCCTGAAAGGAAGATGGCTCTTTCACAATATATTTTCTCATGAAAGCCATGTATCTAGTGAATCGGTCAAGAGATTGTCTTTGACTGTGTTGTGAAGTAGGGACTCCTACATTTTGTGTCGCATGAAGCTTCAACCTCTCAGCTTCTGTGGTACGCCTTCCGCCTGTTCTGATGTTTGGATTTGCGTGAGTGGACTCCTGCACTCCATGAACCTCCTCATGTGGCTGATCCACATTGTTATTCATCAGTAATTGTTTGCCATCTGAAGATGACTAATTATAGATTCTATATTTCTAAAAACAAAATTCAAGAATATTGTGAGTTTTACAAATCTCACTGCCTTCATTATCCTTAGGATATTTTTTTTACTATTTCATTACTATATCATGTCATGGTCAGCCTACCACTCCTAGACGACCCATCATCAGATTATGCCACTCACCTTCATCATGTATTTCCACCTTTGATCTCAGCACTCTATTTTTCCTTTGCCTCACCTCTCCACTTTCCACTTAGGATCACCAACCAACTTACTCCTTCTTCTGTTTGCCAAATTCCTCAAGCATTGGTGGTCTCAAACTACCTCTCTAGGCTCTTTAGATAAATCAAGATCAGTAGTTTTGGGTATACAATGCATAAGTTTGTCAAAAGCTCTATTTTACACCTAAAGACCCCAAGTCAAGCTTTCAGCCAAAGGCCAAGTCCAAGGGGTTGTCCACTAGGTCATTAGGGTTTCATAGTTTGTAGGATTGTCTTTCATGTTATAAATCAATATTTTCATGTGCTAATAAGATGAATCAAATGGAAAGAAATTCAACATCTGTTGTTACAAGACAGATCAGAAAAACCTTCAAGGAAGACCTCCTTAAACAAGTACAAATTCTGCAAAGGACAGTTGTCCATTTTGACATTTCTGCAGGAGTGTCAAGGTGGCTATCAGCAGGAAAATATGTTAAGGTAAAGGGAAAGATTCTCATTACAGATACACACAAGCTAATGGGAGAGGAGGTAGCCTATGGTCAAGGAAAATCATGGTTTCTAGGATTGATTGGCTAAGTAGTGTTGCCAAGCAAGGAGCCAATGTAGAAAACCACAAGGACAAAGGCACATCAGCACAACCAAGCATGAAATGGAAGGTTTTTAGAAATCATTTATGAAAATTGGAAAAAGGTGAGGTGAACTGAACAAAAATGAATGAACTTGAAAGGGCTATAGAGAAATTAGAAGACAACACTAATTATTCTTCTCAAGTAGCCCAAAAACCTAAGGTTTTGGAAAGATAGGCAAGGGAGATGAAATGAAGATAATAGGCCTCCATCATGACAGCAGAAGGTTTTCAACGGTTGTTGAAGGTGACTTCTAGGGTTTGAAAAGGTAACAATGCTTCACTGCCTCAAAGAAAAATAATGCAAAGAGTATTAGTGTGAGGGAAGTCAAGTTTTCAAGTGCAGTCAATTGCCTTGAAATGGTCAAAGCAATAAAAGCATAAGGTTGAGTTTCAAGATGAGAATTCAAGCTAATCATGAGTTTACTATCATGTGACTGAAAGTGTTAGAAACCAAGAAAGCTCAAAGGAGGGAAAAAGTAGTATGTCCTAGGCACCTGCAACAAATCAGAAGTGGCCAAAAGGAGGTAGCATACACGAGTGTGAAGACCATTTTATTTTTCAAAACTAGTTGTATCATTCCTAAAGATCAATAAGAAGGATGATAACATGTTTCTGAGTCACCCATTAAGCAAAGGGAAGTTTGATCTCCAAGATAAAACAAAGAGGTTTTAAAGGGTGTTGCCACCATGTTTGAAGGCATTAATAGGCCAAAAAGAGATAATAAAACATGACTTCAAACTCACAAATGTCAGGAAAAGAGGTTTTGTCAAATGCTAAGCAAACTTCCACCAAATTAGAAAAAGGGACCAGTTTTGTGTTTTCAAGTCACCCTCTGCAAAAGGTAAAAAGAATATCAGTGAGATGAAAAAAATGTTAAAAAACATTACAAAGTGGTTTAGGCAAAGATAAATTTGTTTGCCTAAGACTATAAAAGTCAATTTTCTTAATCACTTGACTCATTGTGCATTTGAGGAGAGCAAAAAACCCTTCAAGGAAGAAATTTTTGAGTTTCACTAGAATTTTTCGGTAAGGTTACTGGCGCTACGCTTTTAAGCCACCGTTGTGCTCACAGGACCCATTGCCGCATGAATAGGGGTTTCCATAGTGCATTTTTTGCACTGTGCTGTGCATATAGCAGAAGGCGTTGCGCGTACAACTCGGTGCTATGCCTAGGCAAACCTGACACACTAGAAGCCCGACGCCATGCATAGAAGTCTGACAGGGGTGCATGCAGGCAGTTCTGTGCCTAGGAGGACCCGACTCGCCTGGCGCTACGCTCAAAGGCACACAACATTGTGTTCAACATTGCACTCATCCAAATAACCCTCCCAATTGTAGAAAACTGCCAAAAAACTGGAGGGAGCACCTTGCAATTTGCCTTCAAGAGTCTGCAAAGGAGTAAAAACTAGTAGGTGTACTTTTTCCTCATCATCCAAGTGATTTTTGTGATTTAGTGGTTAAAAGAGAATGAATAAACCCTAGTCTTTGCAAACCCTAGGTCTTCATGGAAAACAAACCTCTGTTTTGACCTCCAAGCAAAATTTTCAGTTAAGAGGGGTGAATTAGGGTAATTACATATCAGTTCAAGTTAAGCCCTCATCAAGCTCAATTGATCTCAGTCATAAACCCTCCTCCATCTCACTTATTTGCAAAAGCTTCCATCACCATAATTTTCATTTCATTCCTCCTTCCTAAGCTTCACAAGCAAACCCAATTTTGTCCAAAAAACAACCCTAATCACATGTCAGGAGCAGAAGACAGTGTCAGTAGTGAAGGAGGCCAAGTGCCCATGAGGCCAAAGCACAAGGGATGGAAGGTCAATATATTTTAACCCCAGAGCACAGTAGATATTACTCCATCTCCCATGATCCTCACATGCTTTCAGAATGTGGGGTGTTTCCAGTTTTGTGAGAGAGTCAAACAAGTGCAAAATCACCCAGATCTTACAAGGTTATTCATTCTTAACCTGCACAACAACCAATCAAGCCTTGCAGGGGTGGATTTTGAACTATCAGCAGATGCCATCTCTAATGCTACAGGTATACCCACTATTGGTGAAAAGTGGTTCAAGAAAGTAAGATTAAACATGAGCCATTATGAGCCATTTGTCAAGACTAGGTACAGAGAACGCTGCAAGGCTATTTTCCCTTTCTCACACCTGAAATAGAGGTTTACACCCTTGATGAGGGCCATTATGAAATAATTTACCTATGAGGGTAGGTACTCCAGAATTTATTCCTACCATGTTAGATTGCTCATGCATTTCACAATGGTCAAAATGCTCCATTTTCCCTATTACCTCTATAGGAGTATTGACAAAATGTCTTCTATTTTCTGGAGGAGGAATCATATGCAGATTTTGTTCCACCACTCCTTGATCAAGATGGTGGTTCTACATCAGTTGGAACGGAAGGGCGTACCTTGTGAGGTGTTCATAGCCCATGAAGTATTCACAAGCCCACAACCCCATTATCAGCCCAACTTGCCCTCATCATCTCATCCTCCTCCCTATACTCTTCCATCACCTCATACTGACCATACCTCATCCTATACACATATATCCCCTCCTCAAGGAAACCTCCCTTCCTCTCTTCTCCTGGTGCATCAGATGAAGAAGGAAGTGGCAGTGAAGAATCAAGTGAAAATGAGGGTGAATATGACAATGAGTCAAGCCAAAATGAGGATAAGGGTGATGATGAGTTAAGCCCACAAGAAGAAGAGCATATGGAAATAGGAGATAATGATTTGAGCCCACAAGAGGCAGAAAACATGGAAACAGAGGAGGGTGATGACAATGAAAACAATGAGGAAGCTAACAGTGGGAATGGATCAAAAAGTAATGAACAAGAAATCAGCAGTGAAGTGGAGGCCATGAATGTGGATGATGATGAAAAAGAGGTGAGTAATGAAGAAAGCAATAATCACACTCAAAATATTGAGAATGATGAGGATGAGGGAAAAAAGGACAGCATGAACACAAATGAGGTAGATGACCAAGAAAATGAAGATGATGATTTTCCATAGAATGAAGAAGAAGCTAAATATAGTCATGATTGTCATGATAGCCATGAAGTCAGTGGAGACAGTGAACCCTAGAATGACAGTGATGTTGCTAGGGGCAGCAACAAAAATCAAAGCCACAATGACAGTAGCAAAAATGAGATCCCTAGTGACAAAAAGGGAAACAATGAAGAGGAAGACACCACAATGATCACAAAGAGACCTCCTCCATCGACCTATCACAGAGGGGAGAGGCATGTGTTTGCTGCCTCTAAAAGGCAAGGAACCATGTTTTCTACCTCGCCTAAACCACTAGACAAAGGGAAAGAATGGGTAAGGAGCAAGAAGAAGACCAGCATGAGGTTGAGAAAGAGTTTGAACTCATCCATGTTGACAGTGATGAGGAAAATGAGGGGAAAATCACCAGCGTACTCCTTCAGAAAAAGAATGCCCAAATCAAAGACTTGGAAGAAAATTTGGATAGAGTTAGGAATATTATTCAATTTTATGAGATAGAAAATAAACAAGTGGAAGAAAAAAATGGCATCTATTAGGCTAGGACTATCAGAGACTAGAAAGAAGCTCAAAGGGCACAAGTGAAACTACAAGAGTTCATTAGCACATATGAGGAGAGTGAATATGAAGAAGGGCAGTCTAGGAGGAGACCAAGAACCATGGGTTTAAAGAAAGCCTTGGCAAGAGAAAGAGAACAAGAATCGGCCTTGGTAGAGCAGCTCACTTTGAATGAGTTTCTTTATAGGGAGATAGAGTATGTTCGGGAGCCCTGGATAGAGAGGGAAAAAATACACTTGGAGGCCAAGTTGGAGAAGGCAAAGAAGAATCTTGATCTCCAAAGAAAGATGACTAAGAATTATGCCCGAAGAAATCAATTTGCAAGGACCAAACTGAAAAAAACCCTTGCCAAGCTACAGGCACTAAAAGAGGAAAAATACCAAGCTAACCTTTGATTCTCAGCTAAAGCTTCTCTACAGGTTTCTCAAACCCCATGAGGGAGGTGCCCACCAATTTTGAGGAAATTTTGATAATTTTTGGTTTTTTACAAATTTGGAGGCCTATAAGCGCAACACGCCTGGCGCTACACTTATTCGTCAAACATCCTAAGAGGGAGAACTTTACATTTTTGGAATCCTCATGCCTATTATAGTATGCTCACCAAATTTAAGAGGATTTGGAGCATTTTTGACCCCTCAAATGGCCAAAAAACACCTCATTTTTCACCTTTCTGCCTCACTTTCAGGCTTGGTGTTGCGCTTAGAGAAGCTTTGGGAATTTTTCCTTTTGGATAGGTTACAGGAGCTCAATCAGAAGATCAAGGCAATTTTTGGAAATTAGAATCAGCAGGCTTTCCAACGGGCCATCACGGGGCAACTATCGACATCAGGAAGGTCACCAAAACTTGGATGCAACATGACGTATTTTCTGCCCGGGAAGGCGCTGCGCTTATAGACCTCACTGTGTGTTTTTGGCCAAAAGTCAACAGAAAAAACTCATTAATTAAAAAATGATATTTTAATGTTTTTTAAGGTAAATTACTCTAAAATTAGGTGTTATAAGTTATTTTGGCATTTCTTTCGTGAGATATTTTGTGCCTTGGGCCTTGCATGGTCTCTTAGGCATAAATGACATTTATGAATTGTTTTGACATTTTCAAAACCTATTTAGGTTTTTTTCCCTCCTTTGCTAAGTTATATATAGAATGAGGGCTTCATTGTAAGAGGTTGGAATTTGATGACTCTTTGGAGCAATACATAGTTTTTTGGAGGTTGAAGAGAAATTGGTGTTGTGGAGCTTGTGAATGGCTTGTTTTGCTTGTTGATGGAGAAGGCTTGCTTGCAGGATCCGTGAGCTTGGTTAATCGTGAAGTGCTTCTATTCAGTTATTGTTTTCTCATGTATCATTTTGTTTTATCTTTCTATGTTGCAGTAGGACAAAGGATTTAGACTAAGAAATACTGTTTAGAGGTACCTTATGTCTGTTTGTTCTTCACTTCCTTTATGTTTTCCTCTGCTAGGTCAGTTTAAGGAATTCTTAATTTCTCCTTAGACCCGCCCAAGCTTGTTTATCTCATGAATGGTTTAATACAGTTGATATCATAGATTTTTTATGATTAGCCCTACTTTTTTGATATCACTAAAACATTGTTTTTGAGTTCTCTCTTTGAAGTACCATTGTTTAGGTTTGCCAAAGGGGCTATGTTTTGATCATACCCTTTGTCCATGCTTGAAAAATTGTTTCAAAGATCTTTATGACTATGATAAATGATGTTTAGGAGTTCCCTCTTCCTTGATTAAATTTATTTGTTATCTTAAATTTTTTCTAACCTTAAAGGTGAAATCACTAGAAGTTAAATGAGTTTATCGCCTTCTGTAGTTCACTGGAATGCTTATCTTGAATGCCTATTTGCTTAAGTGTAATAAAAGAGTTACTGGTTTTCCCTGTCTTATGATTATTTCCTTATGTTGATTAGTATTTAAGACCTTCTTTTTAAAAGGTATTTGACAAAGGATTCTTAATTTCCCCTTGCCCTACTTTTTGTTCACAAACTTAATGTTCATCTCATTCCCCATAAACCTTGAAAATCCATTTGACCAATGCTAGATTTGCCATGTGATGCTCCCTTATCCATGATTGAACTTTCCATGACTTTTATAGGCTCCATAGCCCAATGACTTGAAGATTTCCTCATTCCATCTATTCTACTTGACCATCTTACCCAACCAAACAATCAAACAAACCCTACACTTAACAACTAGCCTAAAATAAAACCCTAAAAAGCAAACAAGTTCACATCCTTTGCATACAATAGAGAGAGCCCTATCTGAGTCCAAGAAGGCTAGGTCCTAGGACTCGAAAGACTGGTTTGATGTTACCCAGTGCATTTGGTCTACCAATCTGCCAAATCACGGGACACTAACACACATCTAGAGACTCATCTTTTGGAACCAAAAGTTCATCCTCTGCATGCAATTCTAGCTCCCTCTCAAGAGACAACGTCATGGTTTTCTCCTCATTGAATTTTATATCCCGTCGCACCACAATCATTTTATTGTTTGGAAAATACACATGATAATTATGGGGTGTTTCTGTGTACCCCAAAAATATTCCAACTTCAGTAGTCGACTCTAGCTTCTTCCTGGCGTTCTTGGTCACATGCACATAAATAGATGAGCCAAAAATTTTAAAGTGAGAAACACCTGGTTTCTTACCAGTAAAATCTTCTTCAGGTGTACTCATTCCAGGTACTCTATTAGGACAACAGTTTTGCACATAAACCGTAGTGTTGCATGCTTCCACCCACAAGTGCATTGGTAGGCCCTGATCATGCAACATAGCTCGTGAAACACCCACGATCGTTCTGTTATTCCTCTCTAGAACCCCATTCTACTGTGGGTTATGAGGCGCTATGAGTTCTCTTCGAATTCCTTCTTTGCTACAGAAGTCTTTGAATTCGTTCGAGATGAATTCACCACCATTATCGTTCTGCAGAGCCTTCACTTGCTTCCCCGACTCTTTCTCCACCAATGATTTAAACTCATAGAACTTTGAGAATATTTGATATTTCTTCTGCATGAAGAAGATCCAGGATCTATGAGAATAGTCATCAACAAAAATAACATAATACCTGTGTTTTACTATTGAAGCAACCAAGATAGTCCACACACGTCTATGTGAACTCTCTCTAGGATCACATAAGCATGGTTCTTCTTTTCATTAAAGGTGGTATTCACAAAATTACCCATAGTACATCCCTTGCACTGATCTAACTGTGAAAATGTACCCTTGGGAAGTCTAGTAGAAATCTGCTACAAAGTCTTCAGGGTGCCATGGTGAAGATGGCCCAATTGCATGTGCCATAATTCGCCCTCATCCTGGCTCACCACTTCTTCTGCTTTTCCCACCATTGCAGCAAAACCATCTACCTCCATCTTGTAGATATTCTTAACTCGAATCCCTATCCTCTTGGTTTGACCAATTTTTTATGTCTTAGGAAATATTTTCCATCGCTGAAAACAACGTCATAACCTGTGTCCTCCAACATCACGACTAAGACCAAGTTCTTGTTTAGACCTAGAACATGCATAAAATAATTCAATAGAAATGGTTTACCTAACTCCATCTCAAAGGTAATGGTACCAATGTTGGTTGCACTGTATCATCCATCATCGCCCATCTCTATATGGATTTGGAGATATTTCTCCTCCAAGTCACTGAAAAGCTCCTTATCTCCCATCATGTGGAAGGAAGCACCACTATCAAGATACCACACCAATCCTGTTGTGCTTGAAACCAAGCATGCGATCAAAGAGAAATCAAGTTCAAATTTCAAGGCAAGGGCCTCACCAGCTACAGCTCCAACAACCTTCTTGTTCTTCTTTTGCTGTGGGTAGTTAGTGGTGAAATGCCCATGTTCATGGCAGTGAAAAAACTTCACCTTGGACAAATCCAGCTTCTTGCCTTTAGCCTCGGATTTTGAATGGTATTTCTTCCCCTTCCTTTTCCTTGCCTTGGAAGCCAAAGCACAATCCTCTTCATCATCATGATTTGATGAAGAACCATCTCTCGTGTTCCGCCTGAACTCCTCTTGCACTAGATCTGACCACAGTTGTTCCCAATCTGGTAGTTTTTCCCATCCATTGACAGAGTATTAATAACTATGAAAACTCTTAGGAAGTCCCAAGAGAGCCAAACTCACTAAATAATCATAAAAAACCATGATTCCCACACTCCCCATTTCATCCTTATGTTGGAAAAAAATTGTGAGATACTTAGGAATATTGTCACCCTTCTCCATCTTGATCTTTCTAAGTTTATCCTTCAGCGCCAATTTCCTATGGTCATTGTTGCTTTGGAAAAGATCCGTCAGATCCTTCCACATTGCAAATGGAGTGACTTTACCATGAAGGCTTGAGACAATATGGTCTCACACACCTTCCAAACTAATCCTTCTTGTCTTCGCTACTTTATTTTTCCAGGCGTCAATTAATGCAACATCTGTCGAAGTGGGCTTAGGAACATCATTGTCGATGAATTCCTTCAAGTCATTATCTTCAAGCACCACCTTCATCCTATCATTCCATGCAATGTATTTTGAGCTTCCCTCGAGTGCATACTCTAGCTGCAAACCATTGAAATCCATTTCGATGTTTACTCAATTGTCGCACTAGGAAATTCTTGCAGCAAATTCAAATTGTTTCCACCAACAAACAAAACTATTGCTTCACTATTGCAATATTCTTTGCTTCGATACCATGTAGAAATTTTAATAGAATTGTGTATTTCCTGGATTCTCCTGATCTATCAATTATATGCCATTTTTAAATACAGAATCCTTCTACTTAAATTCTTGTGGAAATTTAATCGCCAATTGCAAACACATGAAGAAATATCAATCACACCTAACACAGATGTTTTTACCGGGAAAGCATAAAGCTAAATACCCTACTATCATATATTATGTATATATCATGGATCATGAAACAATATCATACAAAACTCTAATCCAAAAGCTCTAAGTACAATATACAATTGTCTCACACTGTCATACAAGAATTGGCGAATACATGCACAAATTTACTGCCTCCTGACAGCCTGCCTCCACTGTGAAATACCTGCTGATCACAATACCTGAATGAATTCGATTTTGCCTTGCCTTTACTATGAAATCCTCATTGGCATCTCCAATGTGTGTTTGGTTGCAAGTGTGCACCCACTATAGTCACAACTGATAGTCAAACTATCCCTTTCACCTATCTCTCAACTGGGTCTCCACTGGATTTCACATGCATGTAGTTAACAATAGTAAATCTTCAGTTGCATGTGAGATCACTCCATGTGAATTAATTTAATATTCAATTCACTGGTCTCTCACTAGTGTATAATTATTTACAACTAGTTACAACTAGCACAACTGAGTTTAACTCACTTAACTGAGTTAAACTACTTTACAACTCACATAACTACAAATCCAATTGTGTTACAACTTTGTATCACTCAGTTACAACGAAGTCCATTAGCATGTCCCACCAACCAAACTTTGAACTCGAAATTCCTTCACCTAACTGGTTTGCCACATCAGTTAACTGAAATCAAATGCTTCAAGAGAATAGATTACTATTTATTGTCTAATTATTGTTAAGAGATAACAATAATCGACATGATTTTTTTTTTTAGACATGCGATCGAAAAACCGTCTTCGCACATGCATTCTAAAAATAGACACCCATCCATCCATATAATTTTCTCAACCATCTATAAATAGATTACTGCTAAAAATAGACTTTGATCCAAATTCTAAAAATAGACATATCACCTAAAAATAGCCTGTGGGCCCTACCTAGTGTAGTTGCTTAATTTTCACTAAGATCATCATCTTATTGAATCTCAAAAATCCCTCTCAACAAGAAAGGCATTATCCTTCACCCTGATCCCGCCTCTATGGTATTCAAATTTTCTCCTAGTGAGAGCCTTTGTCAGAATATCTACATCTCGATCTTCCATAGGAATGTACTAAAGCAACATGATTTTCCGCTGCACACAATATCTGATATGATGATACTGGATATTTATATGCTTATATCTATCATGAAACAGAGGATTAATCGAGAGTTGAATCCAACTCTGATTATCACAATGAATCACTGTAGGATCTAAATGAGAACGAAACAAACCGACTAGGATCTTCCTCATCTAGATAGCCTCACATGCAGCTTGAATTGTTGCCATGTGTTCCGCTTCAACTGAACTGAGTTCCACGGATATCTGTTTCTTGCTATACCAAGAAACAGCTGTAGATTTGATACTGAAAACCCCTCCTGATGTGATCTTTCTATCCGTTGGGCTGCCTGCCCAATCTGCATCCGTGAAGCCATGCAACTTCACCTCATCCGTCTGTCTGTACCATAAGCCATACTTAGATGTGCCCCTGAGATATCTCAGGACATGCTTGCCCGCCTTCCAAAAGAGCTTGCTAGGCTTAACCATCACTTGAATAAGCTGGTTCATCGCATAGCATATGTATGGTCTTGTATTAACTAAATACATGATCGAACCCACCAACTGTCGATAGACAGTAGCATCCACTACCTCTCCCGATGTAGCATCCTATTTCCTCCAGTTTCCTAGAAGAGGAGAATCCATGGGTTTGCAACCCTCCATGTGAAACTTATCGAGTATCTCCCTTGCATACTTGCCTTGAGACACAAAAATTTCACCTTCTCGCTGCCATATTTCCAATCCAAGGAAATAGTGAAGGAGGCCCATATCCTTCATCTAAAACTCCTTTGCAAGGTCCTCCATGCATGAGTGTATCAGCTGCTCATCACCAGTCAGTATTAAATCATCAACATAAAGAACAATGATTAAAAGATTACCCTCCACCACAATCTGGTATAGGTTTTCATCTGCCTCGCTCTTGGTGAAGTCAAGTCCAGTGAAATAGCTATCAATACGAGTGTACCAAGCACGGGGTGCTTGCTTCAGCCCATACAATGGTCTTTTGAGTCTGCACACATACGACTCGCTGCTGAAGATCTCAAATCCTTCAGGCTGCTCAATGCACACTTCTTCTTGAGTTTTAGATTTCTTTTCTATAAAAGATTCTTTACTATGTGAAAAGATAACATAATAATCATGCTTTATAAATATGAGAGTTCATCAAAGAATAAACAACTTCAGTGAAATTGCATATTTCAGTGAAAATAGAGTCTATTTGTCATTCGAATCTTTCGATTGTTTCCTTAACATTTCTTATTTCTAAAGCTATAAATCAAAAGGATAATCTGAGATGTTTATTTGAAAAGCCAAAAATCAATGTTGTTCAACTTTTATTTTCCTAAGGAAAATAAAAAGACAATAATATACATGAACAGAAGGGGTTATCTCCTATGAAAAGTATTTCTTTAAAATATGCCCATTAACAAGCAAAGAATCTCATTTTCTTTATAGATCTTTCAATACAAATTTTAATGGGCCTATTTCTTCAATTATTTGAAATGAACCTAGCCAGAGTTTTTGAAATTTAGTGTGTTTACCTTTTTCCTCATGTGCCTTGTCCCATTTCAATACCAGATCACTAATTTGAAAGTTTTTTGGAGTAACAGAAGTTGAATCAAATGAAGCTTTTACTATCTGTTGATGATGTGCATGAGTATGTTTAGCTTTTTCTATTTCTTCTTATAACTTAAGAATTTGAAATTATCTTAGTTGTAAGGAAGAAGGAGGAGATTCATCAATAAATTGAACTAAGGCAAGAGAAGGAATAACTACATTGGTAGGAAGAACAGATTATTTTCCATAAACAAGATTGAATGGATAGGTTCCAATAGAATCTTTTTGAGTTATTCAGTCTGCCCAAAGAGAAAATATTAATGACTTATGTAAATTTCATTGGTTTTGATCAACAGTTCGTTTGATTATTCTGATAAGGTTTTTGTTTGTGGATTCTACTAAACCATTTCCTTACGGATAATAGTTTGCAAAATACTTAAGTTTAAAGCCACTTTTGATTACAAATTCCATCATGGCAGTTCCTGAGAAATAATATGCGTTATTGAAAATTAAAGTAGTAGGTAAACCAAACCTAGTTATGATATATTGGTCAATGAAATCGATAATATTATCTGAGTTGGCTACCTTCAATGGAATTTCTTCCACCCATTTAGTAAAATAATCTGTAGCTGTGAGAATATATCTATGTTGTTTGGAAGAGTTAGGAATGATGTGATCGATTGTATCTAATCCCCATTTCTCAAATGGTTGTTCGATATTAATTGGCTGTAATGGCAAGGTTGGCTTCCTTTGTCTTCCAGATGCACTTTGACACACTTTTCATTTTCTTGCATATTCACGAGCATCTTTGAAAAGTGTAGGAAAATAGTAACATGCATTCATGATTTTGTGTATTGTTGTATTTCCTCCAAAATTTCCTCTAGTTCTTCCATCATGGAGTTCATGCAAGATTTTTTCTACTTCAGTTTTCTCTAAGCATATTAATAGTAAAGAATCAAAGCTTCCCCTAAACAATTCATCATTGATTAATTCATATTGCTTGGCCTTTAATATTAAAGCAAATTTTGTTTTATAACTTATTTGGGATGGGGCATATCCATTTTTTAAATAAAATATGAGATCAACGTATTGAGATTGCACATTGTTGAGGCTTACCTCTGATATTTGCACCTCGTTACCTGAATCTTCTTCTGATGATAAATGGGATGCTCCTATTAGCATTCTACAAAAACCTTGACCTCTAACAATTTTAGAGGGTCTAATTTCTACATCATATTCTTGTAAAGCGGTAACCCAATTAGCCCTTTTCTCTCCTAATTCTCTTTGCATCAATAGTTGTCTCACTGCAGAGAATGGAACTATTATTTTGGTGTGAGGTTTTAGGAGAAAAGGCCTGAAATTATTTATAGCCTTAAAGACGACAAATTATTTCTTCTTAACAGATGAATAATTTAATTCCGTACCTTGAAAACTGGAACTAAAAAATGACATTGGTGCTTCAATTTGATGGTCATTAAGATGTTTTAAAACAACAACATATGATGTATTTGATGAAAAAGTATGTAAACTAAAAGGATTAAGAAAATTGGGGGTTGTCGAGAATGGAACATTGATAATGGATTGTTTGATCAAATCAAATGCTTCTCTTTCATTATGTCCCCATTTAAAGACTGAATTTTTCTTAATCATGTTTTGTAATGGTAAACATATTTGCGAAAATTTAGGGACAAACCTTTTTACAAAATTTATTTACCCAAGAAACGACTGCATAGCTTTCTTGTTATGAGGAAAAGGAATTCTTTTAATCTCTCCTATTCTTTCAAGATCAATATAGATACCTTTCTTTGACACAATGAATCCTAAAAGTTTTCCTTCATCTAAAGAAAAAAAATGACGTGTTTGCGTTTAATGAGATCCCATACCTTTTACATCGCTCAAAGACTTGCTTTAGGTCATTTACATGATTGGTTGCTTGTTTAGAAAATATTGTAATGTCATCTAAATAAATAACCACTATTTTTTGATGAGCCCCGTAAAGGTATGTCCATAGCTCTCTGAAAAGTGGCACCTGCATTAATTAACGGAAATGGCATATTTTTATAGGCATAGCTTCCCCACTTAGTCCTGAATGTGGTCTTTAATCTGTCATCTGGATGTACGAGAATTTGGTTATATCTCGAGAATTAATTTAGAAAAGACATAAGCTCAGAATGAGCTATTGTTTGTAGTACTTGTTTCATGGTTAGTAATGGAAAGTTGTCCTTTTGACATGATTTGTTTAGATTCCTAAAATCAATACAAATTCTTATATCGCCATTTTTCTTCCTGATGGGAACCAAATTTGAAACCCATTTAGAATGTGTAATTGGAAAGATGATCTTTGATTTAAGGAGTTTGTTCAATTCTGTTTTGATATGATTTTCAAGATTTGGGTGAATCTTCCTCAATTTTTGTTGTATAGGTTTCTCATCTGAAATCATCGGAATTGTGTGTTGAATCACAGAAGTGTCATATGTTTTAAGATCAGTGTATTCCCAAGAAAAAACACTTTTTTACATTCTTAATAACCTGATAAATGATAATATTTCATCGGAAGATAGACCAAGAAATAGATTGACATTTTGAGGTTTATTATCAGTTCCAAGATTCACTAACTCAAATCCTAAGGTAGAACTTTGAGTTTTTGAGTTAGTAACTCTTTTAAACCTATCTTTAAGATCATAGAGGTCTTCTAACTTGATAACTGACTTAGGAATTGAATTTTCACATTGTTCTTCCTTTATCTAAATTTCATGTTCATTTTCATCCAAAATTTGACTATCATAAGATCCTTCAGATGTTAGGAAATGTATGATATCTGAATCATTATTGAATACTCTCCAATTGGTAATATTTTTAGGAATAAATGGTCTAAAAATTAATTCAATGGAAAATCTATCGGGACTAAATTCTTGAGATGGAATTAACTTCGATACTACATTAGCCAGAAGATCTACACTAGCATTTTGTATTCTAGGCACGGAAGAAGTATTGAAGGCTAAGAAATGAATGGTAAATTATTGGACTAATGATTGGTAATGCTTTAAATGTCTAGAATTACAATGAATGGTATTGCTTACCTATCTAACAATGATTTCCAAATCTTGTAGGACTTTTAGATATTTGATGTTAAGATCAATTTCTTTATACAACCCTTGGATTAATGCTTCATATTCGTCTATATTGTTTGTGCAATCTAATTCAAGTTTGCAAGTTAACATGGTTTTCTCTCCTTCTGGGCTTGTTAAAATGCAGCCATTGCCTACACCATCTTCAGATTTAGAACCGTCAAAAATAAATAATTAACTACTGGTTTATCTACAAAAGTTTTACATCTCGAAATGTCTGTCTGGGAAAAATTCTCGATCTGAAAAATAATTGCATTATAAAAAAGGGTGACGGTTGAGCGTTAAAATTTCCCAAAAATGATTATGCCAAGAAATTTCCAATAATATTATTATTTAATGTTACTGGCTGATTTATTCCTTCAAGATCAGTGACTGTATGTTTCATGAACTTTTCACGGTCTACCCGGATTTGATTTGAATTTCCATTGTATGGTAGCCACATATGTGACCAGTCCGTTGCAAAATATCCATGAAGTTTTTCAGACCAGTCTCTACTTAATACTAAACCGTAAAACTCAGGAATATCAACCACCAATATATTGATTATTTGATCAACCTTGGGGTTTGATGAAAATCTAACAGAAACAGATTTATTTCTCCCACAAACTCTACTTTAGTTCTATCAATTTGTACTATATGAACATGAGAACTCTGTGGAGTTATGTTCAACTTAACAAAAACTGAATTTGGCATTATATTAGAAGAATCCCATGATTCTATTAAACAATTATGGGTGTTTTTATTATAGATCTCATAAGTTAAGAGAAATGGAGGAGTATGAGAGATGGATTGCTCACCTATCATAATCAAATGTGTATCATGTATTTTAGTTGAAGGAGAAGGTGGTTTACCCATTTCATTAGCAGCTTGGACTACTACTAGAGCAGGTAAGGCTGATGTAGGAACCACATTCAAATCTCTAAGTAAGATTTTTTGTTTCTGCTTTAATTTAGTAAGTTCATGAATTGAAATGTTGGCCTTGGTCTTCTTCATATCTTCAACTACATTATACTCAATAGTGTCTGAGACTACCATTGTCTTTGATGTAGGAGGAGTATCTGAAGTAACATGAATTGTTTGTGTAGCCTTAGAAGTATACTTTTTACTTACTATTTCATCCTTAGTAGGCGCTGAATTCTTCTGTTGTTGATTTCGTTGTGTTGCTTCAGTAGTCTTTTTTCTCCTTGTACTTACAGGTAAAGCTTCTTGTTGTTATTCATTTGGTAAAATGAAATCCCACATTCCATTTAGTTCAACTTCTTCTTCTTCTTCATTTTCTTCTTCCTCTATTTTCTCTTCATATGTATGTTGATAAAACTCAGATTTTGATATGATATTCGGTGGTTGAGTATTAGAGGATTGAATTTTTTTGAAGGGTCTGAAAGTCTTTTTTGAACTAGAACCTCCAGCAACTTTTTTCTTGGTATCTGTCATCTCATTTTTCATAGTCTTTACAAATTTCTGAAGACATTCTACATCAAAATGGTCTTTAGATGGCTTCTTTTTTGAATCATCTTTGAAGGATACTTTCTATGATTTTCTATCTTCTTGAGAATTCTTCTTATCAAGAGTGGTTATGCATTTTTATACAGGTAAAGATTCCTTAATGTTCCCTACGAGTGTAGGCAGTTTTTCTCTATCAACAAAAATGGCTATATTGGATGGAAGAGATGAAATATACCACTCAATTTGAACTTCTACACCATGAACTGATGTAGCAGGAATTTTATTGAGCAATTTATTAAATCTTGAATTAAAATATTTTAATTTCTCCCCCGATTTAGCCTTTAGATTTCATAAATCATTGATGAGCATAACAGTGGTCCTGGGATCCCCAAACTTAGCTAGAAATTGTTCTTCGAACATTTTATAGCTAGTTATAGAGCGGGCAGGCAGTGAAAAATACCAGGTTCCTTAAGATCCTGTGAGAGTGTATGGAAATAATCTTACAACGAAATCCTCTTCAACTACCTCTTTTAAATTGATGGCTAACATATAATTATGAAGGTATTCTTTTGTCAGAAGACCATCGTCATGATTAAATTTAGGTAACCATCTTTCAGGTGATTTTGATAGAGTATGAAGAGGAGCAGGCATATTTACGGCCCTTGGATTGTTCCATGGGCATACATTTGGTGGAGGTACTTGGCCTACCATTGGACCTTGGGTGGATGTGATGGATTGAGTTTGAGTTGAAGAAGAGGTAGGCTGAGTGCTAGAATTAGTTGAAGGGATAGTAGTCTAAGTACTGGAACTAGTTAAAGTAACACTTATTGTTGGAATGGAAGTGGTGGAACTGAGTGGAGGTAATGGAGGTGAATGAGATAAGACCTTGTTGGCGATTGACTATGATTTAGTCCTCTTTATTCTCCTTTGAGTACTGTTGATGGGAAATTCAAAAGGAAGGATTCTTGTCTTTTGACTATCTGATCGAGTTTATATTCTTCGAGGTTGTAAAGAGGATGAAATACTAATCTCAGATGTTTGAGAAGTTTTAGGATTTTCAGCAGAAATCAATACTCTCTCTAACTTTTCTATTAAAGAATGAACTTTAGGAGAATTTTGATAAAAATCGGGAGATATTATGGGTTGAGTATCACTAGGAGACATAGGAGAAGGATGTTCAACTTCAGATTTTAAAGATGCATATCTAGATAATTTTTTGGAAGTTGACGTGGATCTAGAGGGAGAGAGACTTTTAGATTGAACTTTAGATTGATTAGACCTTCTTGCCATTCACAAGGCCCTCCTTCTAGCACCAAAATGTTGAGGCCTTGGAATTCCATTGCCACAACATGGGGGAAAACCACCCGGTCCGAACCTTAAAGCAAATACTTTTCCATTTGGTGTGGTGGCTTCGACTGGGGATAGTGGGACCATTTTCCCAATAAGGATGTTTTTGGGGTATGTTTTATTTATATAACATGCAATTGAATATGATTCTAATCTATCACATGCATCTATCTAACACTATCTATTCTAATATATTCTCACGGTGTTTCTTCCTTTCTGCGATCAAAAGAGATATCTTTCAACTATTAGTAATATAGATTATTAAATATTTTAAAGAGATGAAAATTATGTAAAGATGATTCTTCTAAAAAAAAAATAGTTTGATTGGAAGAACTGTGAAAAATATATCGCATTCATGTGTGATTATACATCCAATAAGAAATCACAGAAAAATATTAGTACATAAGTGCATTTAACATTCATCTATAATGACGTTTAGAATATATAATGCAATAAAAAGATGATTGTCAATCTAGAAAGTAAAACTTAATACAAGTGAATAGAAGTACCATATGTACGAAGTCTTACTCATGTAAACTAACAGTGGATATCTGCTTCTCTTCACTTTAAAGAAATTTAAAGAGTACAATAGTGCAACATCAGTTAAACAACTTCAAATATAAAAAGATAATAGATTGTGTTCCATTAATTAATCAAAGAATTCACAAACTTACAAAAGTGCATTCTTTGCAAATGTTTTTGAAAAATTTCTAGACCCTTCTTTAAATGCATGAGAGGGGTTTAAATACTAAACTAAATATGTTTAAAAATATATTATTACATAAAAATAGAGGAGGTTTAAAACAACCATCCTCGTAAGACAAACTTTAACTACAATCCAAGAAAATAAAGTAATGATATGACTATGAATTCTGATCTTTCATTTGGATTTGATCCTGAAGTTGACAAATATCTAGCATAGGTTTGAGCTGAGCTAGCTGCAAAATCCTTGATTTGACCTCTCCCTTGAATATCGCATTTGAGAGTGTTGGCTGCGATATTTTTTGTTGAATTCGTTAAATACTGCATGGTTTGGTACTAATGATAAGGTTTGATAAAAAAATTCCAATAATTTTCTTGATCAAACTTATTTACTTTTTAAATTTTTTCTTCCTGCATTCCCGCCTTTTGTTTACACTATGTTTCCAACTGCTTGAATTTTGAGAGCACTTCATACATGCACTCTTTGATAACTTCTTCTTTCAAAAGTTGTGCACATACAGATCCAGTAATTTCCTTTGTTAATCTTGATGCTTTCATTGCTTCTTTCTCTGCTTGCTTTATCTGTGCTTCCCAATCCTTAAATAATATCTCCTTGTGAAATTTATCTACCTGGGGTATATCAGCTTCCTTACCTGAATTTAATGTTTGCCATTGAATGTGTTCATTAATTTTCTTCTCGATATTCTCACACTCAAGTTTCTAGATAGCCACTTGATGGATCAGTATTTCACTTGAGTCGCAATAAGAGCTAGTGATAGAAGCTTGTTGGAAAAATAATTATCGTTGTTGCTTTAACTTAGAATTTACATCTAATTCTTCCTTTACAAATTTCTCTAGTTGTGGCTGGCTTTGTAATCTATTTAGTGTTACTTCCAGTTGTGTTTGCTTCTCAGTGAGTTGAACTTCATGCTGCAAATTTAAACTTTCAAAATCCTTTTGAAATTGGTCATTTTCAATTCCATTTTCTTGTTGGAGTTAGAATTTTCATGCTCTAACAGTCTCTCTAAATCTTGTATTTTATTTTCTCTCTACTTCAGTAACATTTTACCTTCAGTGGCCTTATCAATAGTGGAAGTAGCATATGCCCTTGCAAACTGTGATAACTTAGTTAAATGTTCAGTAGGATCAGCTAGGGGATCCTTCTGTAAAACATTAACAGATTCATTTGAAAGACTTGAGACTGTATCATCAATTCTTCTCCTTTTTCTTCTCTTTACTACAACCTTATGACTAGGACTGTAGAAGACATCCAACGAAGGGATTTCCTCAACTTGTAACACTATCTTCTCTATAGGATAAGCCAGAATGATATTTGGATCACGAGTTTTAGGAAATTGTTGTAGTGGAGTAACAGTTTCCACTAACTTCTTAGAATGTTTTGGCATCTGAAAACTGGTAGATTGATCAGTTTATGATTCGTTTGAGGCATTTTTATTGCCTTAGAAAAATTATCCCATTCACTCTTCAAATACTGAGGTTGATATTTTTTTGACTGATTAAGTGTATATTAACTGTGTTGAAATTCTCTGGAAGATGAATATGTTCCATTACTTTCTCCTTTCTCTTGCATCTCCATCTCTTTGATTACTTGATTGATTACCTTTTCTGGGTTCTCATTTCTATTTTCAGATTCATTTTCAGAATGATCTGAATTCTGAGATTGATGTTTTGATTTCCCTAACTCACCTTCAGACATGTCTTTAACTTCATTATCCAAGATAATACTTGGATTTGGCCTATTGATACCTTCAATAGTCAATAAATCTAGAGGAATACTTTCCAGTCTCTTGCTTCTATATGCTTGGAAATCTTCCAAGTCATCTTGATCGAGTTGACTGGATGCAAACTTTAGTACATTTGAAAAATTTTCAATACCTTGAAAGAAATCATCAAATATATCTATCTCTTTCACAAAAGGATTTACTTTGAGCTCTAAAATGAAGTTCTTAATCAAATCATTGGGGTCATATGGCCTTTTTTGCATTACAATCAAATTAAACAAATTAACATTTGCAACTTCCTTGTAGGCTTGACCAATATCAAAAAGTCTAAAAGTACTGCACTGTAAAGGAAAATTAGGCCAAACTATCTTATTAGCGTCTTTAAGATATTTTGAAATACCATTTACAACAAGCTGGTAGGAAATATCTCTAGCAAGTAATTTGTCAGGAACATAATAGGGTAGGACTTGAGGAGAAGCATAAATCCAAAATACTTTGACATGGGTGAATATTTCCTCTGCAAACCATCTAGCAACGGGAAAAATGTCTGTACTAGCCTCTTTGGAAACCCTAGGTGATTTCTCATTGAATATAATTTGATGCATAGGCAACATGACTCTATGGAAATTTTTGTAAAAATGTAGATGAAAATATGATTCCCAAAGGGCTTTGTGGTAAATGTTGATTGGAGTAGGGCCTTGGGTCACCCATTTCCATCCCATGGTAGGAAAACTAGAAGAAAATCAAATTGTGTCTATCACATAGGCACTCATGTAAAAGGGGGGTATTTCTCTAGATAAATCACTTACTCCTATACTCCATGATATTTCTGGCTAAATTATCAGATAGGATATTTGGCCAATTTAGAATTAAGTAATTGATGATTGTGTCAATTAATGGGACCCAATCTACAGAAAACTTAGTGGTATCAGGTTTTGCAAATAATCTACACAACATACCGGCAGCATAACAGTAAGGGGAAGGAATTTGTGCTATTGGGTATGTATGAGTTTATCTCGTTTAATCTTTCCTTTGTCATCCTTCCATTCCTTTATGACTTTCATCAGGTCTGGATGTTATGCTCTAAATATTTGAAGAAAAGCTTTGTCATATTTCTGTTATGGGATGGATAAGTGTTACATTGTTCTCAAATATCCTGCCCTGAATGAACCGATATTTTCTCCCTTTGAATCCTTATATGTTATATCTTCTATGTTCAAATGGTCAATTACCCACTTAACCATATATGTATAGGGGAGAATATTTGACATTGCTGCTACCTTATGGATAAATGAGCATGCAACGTCTTAATAGGTTGGGTCTGAAGGAACTAACGCACCTGTTGTAACAACTTTGATTATTACCCTTGGCTTTTCATCCTCGAAAAAAATATACATTTCCTCCCATGAATAAATTCTTCAATCCTTGTTGCACATGATGCTTGAAAATAGGGGAGACATATCTGAGTCTTCGGTAGGTAATGCTTGGGAAATCCCTTTGCATTTCTTTCTCATCTCTATTTTCCTTACACCGTTAAGTGGTTTCCTGATTTCAGGCGAAGAGAGAAAACATTAAAAATACAGAGAACAAAGAGGCGGATAGAATTAAAACAAATCTGGCATTCAATAATTCCAAATATGCTCGAAGTAGATATGAATCTATCAAAACCTTACTCCTATTAAATGTTGTTAATCACCCTTAAAATTTTAAATAAAATCTCTTACACACCTTCACGTGAAATGTCTATCGATCAATTTAAGATGTTAGATCTCATATTCAGTTTGATTTGACGTGAATCATTTCTCATGCTTCAGAAATTAACTACTCATTATCGCATATCTTAACTTATAACTATTTCCATTTGTGATGTTACCAATAAATCTTGCGAAATGTGATCTGCGCAAATTGCACATCATAATTTCTATGCGGTAATCAACTTGCTTTAAGTTATATCCTGCGAAATGTGAAATGCATTTTAAGAAATAAAGTCGTTTTGCTTTATTGGACTTTGGAGTTTTATGTTTATTTCATTATTGGTTTGTTGGGTCCGTTTAATCGCAACCTTCACTGAATTGCTTATAAGTTTGATCATTTTATAAGGAGCGATGTGATTTTCGTTTATAACGGTGTTTAAAGCATTTTCAATAAGATTTAAATATAACTTTAGAAAGGTTTTAGCGCATATCGCATCCCGCGTGACTTAATAGATTTTAAGTTGCTTAAGCTTGTAAGCTATGCGAATTGTGATGCATGCTAAGGAATGAAAGCGGAAAGCAAAAGAAATTTTATTTCCTAAAGTTTTTTGACTTAAGCTGAAAATTAAACAAAATAAATTTCCTATTTATTTTAAAGGGTTCCCATTTATTAAGAATAAATGGGGGTTGATGTATAGCACAACAAGTCCTTATTTGAAATTGAAACCATTGCTCCCTTAGATAAACTACAAAGGACTTTGAGGGTTTTCTATACTACATGGCCTCCATGCAAAGGCTTGCCATAGTGGCAAGTTGGGTGTCTTTTTCCTGTAGCAACCCCTGTAGCCTCATGTTCTCTATTTGCAGTACTTGCAGTTACTCTTTCACCACAGATTCTATGAGCCTTACATTAGCTAGCTCTTTCCCCATTTCAATGATCCTTTCTTCCATCATCCCCACATCTCCAAAATTATTTGACTTGGTGATCTGCATCCATATTTGGGTGCACCCTATTTCTATTTCCAACTCATATATGAGGGGGATTGTAAATTTTTCAGGGATTAGTATCCCTCCCTCAATGATCTTGTAATAAGATCCCAAACTAGGTTGTGGGCTAGGTTATTGTAACTATGTGATATATTTTCAAAGGTCTTTGGGGAGATTGTTTTCTCTTGTAATTGTTTTTTTTCATCTTGTACCCCCTCTTGCACATCTTGACCTTCTATTGGTGCACTCTACACCTCAATTTGTGCATTCTTATCCTCTTTTTGTGCATTCTTCTCTTCCTATAGAATTTCCTATCCTTCTTGTAGCATGCTCTATTTTTTCTGTAGAATTCTCTTTTCTTCCTGGAGCACTCCCTTTTCTTCCTTTTGGAGGTTTGTGGGTAATTATGGTTGCTTTAAGAACAATTCTCTAGTGGTGGGCCTCCTCACATAGGCTATGGGAGTCTTAGGTTTGGCCTTTGGATAGGTGAATTCCTCAATTTTTCCTTCATCTGGCCCCACATCCTCTTTATATCGTTCGGACTCCTCAATGGTTATTAGGACTTTTGTTGGAGTTTGGGGTCTTCCTCGTTTCACCCTAGTGCTCTTCCTTGTCTTAAAGTAAAGAGGGGATTGTCTTGGTATTTTCTTCTTAGATTTTACAAGAGTTCACAAGGTATCTAAAGTGGAAGCTACCTCATTGAACCAACCTAATTTATGGATGAAGCGATATCGTGTGATCCTGAACCAATTATTAAGTCAGAAGTAGAAACAAATACCGATGTTCACAGGGAAGGGCTAACACATAAGATCCAACATACTAGTTTTTTGAAGGGATATCTCAGTGTTCTCTGGTTCAGTGGTACCTTTAGGACTCAAGGCCTTCCCCTATAGTTTTTTTCCATTTCCTTCCTCATCATCACCTCCTTTTATGTCTGCATCCTCTTCTTTTTCTTTCTCTGTTTCCATCTCTACTTCTTCTGCTATCCTTTCTGCCTCTTCTTCCTATGTTCTAGTGTCCTTACTACTAAGGCTAGATGCAGGGGTTCCCCCACGAGTAATTCCCTAGCTTCCTATCAGTGCTTCATGTCCATATATATGAATTTAGACCATGGGGAAAGAAATATTAACTTGTTTAGGGCATCCTCCACTATCTTCCTGATAAGGCCATGGTGGGATAAGTGTTTCTTTTTTTTCTCTCTAAATTTCTAGCTCATGTCCCTGATGGATTGGAGGAGGAAGTATGGTACATTTAATCTCTAGTCAAGAGGCAAATTTTCCTTGAGTCTGATTTCATGCAATAGTCTAAAGTCGTATCCATACATTACACTCAATTTTCCTTCCCGGGAGATGTATTTCAAGATGTGATAAGCTACCTCATCCCATGGATAGGGCAAGATTTATCTCCTTTTCTTATCATCCAAAGGTTTCTCCTTGTCCCTAAATAAATTCTTTTTTGTAGTGGCACTAGTGGCCTTGTCTTCCCTATTCCATTTGATTCCTAGAGACAGTGTGGTTACTCTGTTGATCACTGCAGGAATTATTTTTATGGCTAACCCTTTGACCACATTGTTGGCATTGATAGCTGATTGTGAGATTAAGGCCATGGGAAACTCAAACACTATGTTTCCTAATCATTGATGTCTCCTAAAGATATCTGCTATAAGATGGTGAAAATGAATTTTTTCAGTGTCTGTAGGTTCTCTTATGTTAAACCCACCCCCCATTTATTCTTGTTGTTCTTGACTTGTTGAAGGAAAGGAGCTTCTTTTATGGCTTTAGTGTTCAATTAAATGGTAGCAGGGGGGTCACAAAGCTCTTATCACTCCTACTTTCTTCACGCAGACCATATTAATTTCACAATTTTATTACTACCGAGTGCATACTTTTTAGGAGAAATTTTGTGAAATTATGATGGGGATATGAAGGTGGTGGAAACTTACTTCATATGACTTGTTATCTGATATGAAAAATGGAAATTTTCAGACCCAATTGAACCCTTTTTTCTTTCATATGCCTCCTCGACCTTCTTGTAGAACTCCTCAACCTTTCTATAGCAATTACAATGCTTCCTGTAGCATTGTCCTGTAGTAGCAGGTCGAGTTTCAAAGCTCCTTGGTGGCTTATAAACATTTTCCTATCTATAACTATTATTGGAATGACCAAATATGTGAAGGGAAGCACACTCAAGTACATTATATGCTATTTTGAGTTTCCTTGGAGTGTTGTGATGAGTTGTCCTTCACACTAGGTTTCCTCATTTGGACCATTGGCCGCACTTAAAGTGATCATTATCTTCTTCGTCATAATAAAAACCCACTCCCGGTGATCCTAAATCAATTTATGTGATAGCTCCACATTGCATGACGACTCTACCAATCACCTTTAGTTCAACTGGTCGAGGGTGGCCAAGTTTACTAGCAACCTTCATCTTATTAAACCTCTCCTCTTTGACATTTATTCATTTTATCTAATTACACATAAGGAGAGGGCGAGAGAGTGCCATAGCTAAGACTTACCTAATTTTCAAATTTTTTTAGGGCCTTGCATGTTGGATTTGGAACATTGGAGTGATATCAACATAGTTTTCTTTATTCCCCAGGTTTTTGTTTTGTATCTTCATTCTTTTTGAGGTGTTTAATTGTATTTGTTTGTTGTGTGTGAAAGTATTTTTCTGAGGCTTCAAGCATATGTTTTTGGTGGAGATTTATTATTGGAGTGCCATGGCTTTCATCATAGTCACCTCACAAGTCTTCCCTGTCTCATTGGATGATAAAAGAAACAATTGTAGAGTTTTTCCGGTGCTTACACAAGTTTGCTATAGTAATAGATTTTCTTCATGTAGCAGCCTCTTCTTTGCATTTTCAGGGCCTCAAATCTACATGGGGTAATGAGGGAGAGTGTGGAAAGGACTTAGGATAATGATAGGATGCTTAGGAAGAGGTGTGGCCTTGAAAAAAATATGTGAAGGAAATCTATGTTTTTGCAGGAAATATTTTTCATAGATGTGACCGAGTGAAGCGTTGAGTGAAAAATATTTGTGAGTGAGATGGAGGAGTGATTAGTGGATGATAGGTAATGGAGTTAAGACCATATTCATGAACCTTTGAGACCACAGGATCCTTGGTGAGTGTCCTTTCCTTTGATCTTCCCTCCTGCTTTTTTTCAGAACCTCCTGTAGCACCAGAGGAACTTCTTGTAGAAAAATATATCCTTCCTATAACACCACAGAGAGGGGGTTAAATTTTATTTTTGAGCTCATAGGATGGTGGGGAGGGATGGAGAGGTGAGTGATGATGCTAGATAGGGAGTGAATGGATGGAGTAGTGAAGAGAAATGGGAGAATTCCTTCGCCTTGTGACATTGAAATGTCAATGTTCATTACCCTGCAAGAAATAAAAAAAATTTAGCAGACATGATGTCATCTCATCTTATTTCCTCTGTTTTTTTTTTTTTCAAGACTAGTGGGTTGCATCAGAAGAGGTTTTCAACCCACAATCCTGCCCTGGGCACCTTAGAGAGGTTTTCACTCGAGCATCTTTTATTCTTCTTCTCTTTTTTTTTTCTCCTGGATTGCTTCAGAGAGGTTTTCAATCTTAGAGTTGGCCTTGGATGCCTCATGGAGGTTTTCACCCAGGCCTCTTTACTTTTTTATTTCTTTATATTTTCTCTAGGAAGGTTGTGGACTCGAATTTATGAGGCTCCCAATTACATTTACCTCCCTTCTGATTGTATTTATGAACATTAACTTACACATGAGATTCTTGTATACTTTTAGCCTATAACCATTGACAAGCAGAGGGATCTGCTCCTCATCAATGGTTCTAATGTGAACAACTCCATTTTCATGTAATTTCTTTATTAGGTATCGGACTAACCATCCTATCATCATATTTACTCTAAAGTTTTACAACCTGGAGACATATAGCAGAGCTCAATCCCCTTCCTAAAATATTTTCTCCTTAATGTGCTTATCATGCCAAACCTTCTTCTGCAATTGTATAACTTTAGTGTGGAGGAGGGTCTGCATTCTGAGTTCATCCAAGCCATTCAGTTGAAGAAGCCTTTCCTTTTATGCCCTTGTGACATATAAATCCAACTCAAATGCCATTCTGAGAGTGTTATATTCAAATTCAATGGAAATAAAATATTTATTCCCATAAACTAGATCATATGGAGTGAACCCAGTAATTGTCTTCTAGGTGGTATTATAGGCTCAAGTTGCCTCCACTAATTTTTATGCCCAATATTTCCTGATGTTGATCACCACCTTGGTGAGGATTTTTTCTAATGCTCTATTGGTAATCTGTACCTTCCCATTTTCTTGATGGTGATAGGCAGTAGATGTTTTGTGCTTGATATTATGTTTCCTTAGGAGATTCTCAATCAAATTTGATGTGAACTGAGCTCCTTGATTAGTGACTATCTCCCTTGGATACCCAAATTTGTAGAAATTTTTTTCCCTTAAGAACTTCGCCAAATTTTCTTTTGTTGCTTCCTTGGCAGCCTTTGCCTCAGCCCACTTTGTCAAATAGGTAGTGCATACTATGATGTACTTATTTTTTTCCAGATGGTGGATCAATTGGCCCACATGCCCCACTTTTCAAATGGCTCTAAGGCCTGTTGAGGTTGTATAGGAATGTCATCCCTGGGTGTGGGTTTTCCCATCCTCTGGCACTAGTCGCATGTACTTGTATACCTTCTTGCATCCTGATGGAAGTAGGCCAATAGTAGAAAACTTGTAAGGCCTTGAAATTTGTCCTATTAGCAAAACAATAACCCCCACAGTACCCATGATGACATGCTGAGAGGATTTCAAATAGTTCCTCTTTCCTAACACATATTCTTTGAATCTGATCTACTCCCAGTTTGAAAATATTTCCACCAATCCCATTGAAATGGGCGCTCTTTCTCACAATTATTCTCTTCTCCCTGGATGACATATTTGGAAGAAACATCCTAGAAACTAGGTAGTTGGCTATGTAAACAAACCAAGGAGATAGTACTGAGATAGCTAATAGGTTCTCATCTAGAAGTTGATCATCAATCATTCCTTCATCATCCGCAAACAAAGTGAGTCTAGACAATAAATCTACAACTATTTTTCTTTCCCTGGCTTATAAATGATAGTCAAATCAAATTGTTGTAACAACAATAACCACTTAATAATTTTGGCATTCACATCAGGTTTTTTCATCAAGTATTTCAATGTTTCATGGTCAGTCTACACAAAATTTTGATACCGAGTGATATAGTGTCTAGCCTTATTCAAGGAGTGTACAACAACTAAAATTTCTTTCTCAGTGACGGTGTAATTAAATTAATAATTATACATTTTTTTACCAATGAAGTAAATGGCATAGGGTAGTGTATCATATATTTGTCCCAAAGAATCCCCTACAGCTTTATCTAATGCATCAATATAGTTATGGAAAGTAAGAGCCAAATTGGGACCTTGAAATATAGGAGCAGTGGTCAATTTTTCTTTTATGATTTCAAAGGCATCTTGACAACGACTTGACCAACATAATTTTTTGTCCTTGTCTAGCAATCCAAACAATGGTAAATCCACCTTACTAAAATCCTTGATGAATCTCTTATAATAGACAACCAAGCCTAAGAAACACCTAACATCTCTGTGTTTTTGAGAGGTAGGGACCCTTTTTATGATAACAATCTTGTTTGGGTATACTTGTATTCTTGCCTTAGATATGGAGTGGCCAAGGACAGTCCCTGCCTTCATAAAAAATTCACACTTCTTATGACTCAAGGAGAGATGAATTTAAATGCATTTCCTTAGGAATTTACCCAGATTAGAGAGGGCCTCCTGGAAATCACATCCATAGGGAGTCAAATCATCCATGTAGATTTCCACAGTCATGGACAAGCTCAACAAATATGCTCATAAATTGTCATTGAAAAGTGGTAAGGGAATTGCATAGGCCAAATGGGAGAAATCTATAAGTACAGGTACCCCAAGGACATGTAGATGTAGTTTTATCTTGGTCTTTAGGGTTGATTTGGATCTGATTGTAACCACTGAATCCATCCAAGAAAGAGAAGAACACATTTCCTGCAAGACGATCTAAGAATTGGTCAATGAAAGGAAAAGGGAAATGGTATTTCTTTGTGGCCTTGTTCAGCTCTATCTAATCAATATAAATCATCCACTTCCCATTCTTCTTTGGGACTATGACTAGAGGTGACACCCATTCACTATCTGAACTTGGGGTATATGAACCCTGCATTCAAAAACTTTTATATTTCATCCTTTAATGTGTCCTTCAAGTTTGGGTTCATTTTTCTCTGGGGTTGGTGCACATGATTCAATCCCTATTTGATGTAAATATGGTGAGTACAGACTGAGGGATGCATCCCTTTTATTTATTTATAGTCCCAAGAAAAAACATCTAAGCGCTCTCTTAGCATCTTTCAGAAATTTTATTCTTGTTTGGCTGATAGATGTATTGATATTTAAGGTTCTCGATGGGCCAAATTATATAGTCTTGGAAGGTTTAGGGCTTGATTCAACTGAGCATAGCTTAGCCAAGGACTACTTCTAGATTCTCTCACAATTTCATCAGGTGGAATGGTAGTGATGCCCATTGGATCTAAAGGATATGGTCAATGAGGCCATCTTCATCAAGTTTCCCCCCTCTAATAACAACATCTAAGGTACATATTAGGTATGGTGTTTCATGGTGCAATTCAATTCTTCCTCATCCTCCAGCCACAAAGGTAGATCATGTTCAATAGAAGGCTGAGCGGGAGGATATAATATTCGTTGTTTTGATAAGGGCCCATTCTTAATGGTCACATTCCCAGCCCTACAACTAATATAGGCATTAGCAGTGGCCAACCAAGGTCTGCCTAAGATAAGAGGATAAACATTAAACTTGGTTTTGGGTTGAAGCACCAGGAGGTCAGTGGGATACTCCAAAAATTCAATGGAGACCATGACATCCTCAACAACTCCTTCACAAGCTACTATGGATCTATATGCAAGTTGCAACACTATAGTGGTCTTCCTCAAGGCTCCTTGGAGGTTGAGTTTCAACATGGTTTATTTAGTCATCACATTGATGTCATCCCCAAGATCAATCAATGTATGAGGTAAAATGACACCACCCATGTGCACATTCACTACCAGACTTCCAAGGTCTAGGTATTTTTGGAAAATCACTCTCCTAAGCATCAAATTAGATAATTGACCAACAACATTGATGGTGGGGGTGTCTCTCTTATTTCTCCCAGGATTTTTGAATCATTTATCAATGATAAGATTATTATATATAGGAACATATTTATTATATTGGAGAAGGGGTATCTTAACACACAAATTCTTCAATTCTGCCAGAAGTTCAGTCTCTTCTCAGCTGTGCTCTCTAGGATGGATCGGTCTCTGAAGAAAAGGTGGTGGATTTACTTGAGGGGTATTTTCCTCTTTTTCCTCTTCAATCTCTTCAGGTGGAGATGATGGATGGTTATCTAGGATCACTCTTCTAGACCTAAGGTTAATCTCTTGGATCTCCACAACATAGGCAGGGTAAGATGTCTCTCCACTATAGGCCTGTTGTGCTTGTTTGTTATTCGGGTTCAGACTATGTTGATTAGGAATATATGGTTGCTTAGGTGGAGCAGGATGAGTGAGTTGTGGTTGAGTTTGGGGTGGATGTAGTAAATTAGGAAGTTGGTTGAGTTGAGGCCTCCACCCTTGTGATGGGTTGCTCCATTGAGGAGGTTGGGGAGCATATGGCTGAAATGGTTGATTGAGAGGTTGAGGATGATATGGAGGAGCATACGGCCAAGAAAGAGGTGTGGTCCATGATGGATGAGTAGAGGAATACCAAGGCTGTAAGGGGGAATTTTGGTTGGAATTTGTGTAAGAATAGGGTGCACCATGTATGCCCTATTGGTATGGTCGAGTTCCTTGAGGCCTCCTTTGAATGATGAAGAAGAGTTGCTCTGGTCCACCTTCCACCCATTGGTATACAAATTTTAGGCCAGGTAAGGAAGGGAATTTATCTATTGCATGGTTTTCTTCACATACTGAGAAGACTTCTATGAAATTCATTGGGCATTCATTCCTAGGGTGTCTTCTAGTGCATTTAGGGAAAATGATTGCAAGGTATCTCTCTTCCTCCTCTTGTTTCCTCTTGATATACATGCTATCCATTTGAAATGAAAAGGTATGCCAAATTTCACTCTTGAAGTCTTCTAACATTTTCCCTATCTCACTTTGGATGGATTAGGTGATAAAAATTTACTAGCCAAGCTTTGGTTACTCCTACCCTTCTTTCTGGCTACCCTAGAATGGTTTTTGAACACAGTTTTGATGTCATCATAATACAACTAATAGATATGCCCTTCAGATAGCATGTTGAGGGTTTCCAAAACTTCCTCCCTAATCCCTCAGAGAAGAACTAACTTGAGTGATCCAGGATCAAGGGTGTAGTTGTCCCTCTTGTAGTTAAGTTGAAACCTTTCCTCATTGTATTAAAAAGATTCACCAGGCCCTAAGGTCATTCTAAAGATTTCTTCCTTGGTTTATTTGGACCTATAATAGTCTCTTTATTTTTTATTGAAGTACTCTTTCATTTGGGCCCATGTAGTAATGTTGTCCCCAGGAAGACCCATGAACCAGTGCAAGGCTTCATCCTTGAGGGTAGAGAGGAACAATTTCAACTTTTTCTCATTTGAGGCACAATCATAAGTCCTACAGACAACAACAAGTTTAAATATGAAAGTTTCAAGGTCCTCAGAAGTTATGCCATGGAAGTGTGGAAGGGTTGATGTTTTCCATCTTAGTCTCTCCACTAGTTTCTCTGATGGGAAAGACCTCATGGTTTTTGTTCTCAGCCATATCTTGGACAAGTGAAGTAGGTTCTTCTTCTTCCCCAATAGGTTCTTCAAATATTTCAGGGTGCTCACATAGAGGGTAGACTAACTCACAACCACTGTGGAAGAGTGAAGGTGGACGTTGTGAGGATGTGGGGGTTTCTGTTAGAAATTTTCCTTGGCTATCCCTACTCCTAAGAGGCATGAAATAATTTTTTTCTTTTCAATTTTAAAATTGTATGAAAAAAAGTGAGCAAAAAACAATGCTTAAGCATAAACAACCATCTACTTAGACACCTCCTTGTCAATGGCGCCGAAAAGTGGTGAGCCCAAGTATTGCACCAATAGTGTTGCAAATCCAAAGGGCTACTCAACTTTAATTATCAACCCGGGGTTCATAAAAACGTCGAGGTGACAATGCTATATGCACAATAGATGGATTCTACCCATGCCATGGTCAATTAGGTATTCTGATCAATAGTACTTCTAGGCCGTTACTCCTAGTGGATTAAAATGAAATTATCTAATGAAATGTAGAGAACTACTTCTAATTTAAGACAAAGAGAGTGTCTAACAAATTATACATGCAATTGATAGTGAAATAAAATCATAAACAACTAAACTAATCACAGAAAAGAAAATTATGCTATGTTGCAATCATTCACCTAACTATCCATATAATTTACAGTATAGGAATTTTTCTATATTCACACACTTCATCAACAATAAATTAAACCTCTATCTACTAATTAAACTAACTTGTACTTGCATGTAAATTGTTTTCCTATTTATGCTAATTCTATGATGAAAGAAAAAATAATGCCTACTTTGTTTTTGCAGTAAAGGAGAAAGGAGTTTTGGACTAGCCTAAGGGTTTCTTCTAGTCATGAATTCAAAGCTGGGGATCAAATGCATCCTATCCTACGTTCAAATAGAAACAAGGATAAAAACTAGAGTGGAAATGGTGTCCTATAGATATGCTACTAGAAGATGCTATAGGATATTTGTATTGCTACAAGAAGTCCTAAAGTGCTATAGGAAGAAAGATGAGAAGGATATAAGGGTGAAAAGGATGGAAGGAAGGTGTGGAAAGGTGGGAGAACGTGGAAATAGGTGAGTGAGGGGTGACCAACACTTCCATCCAAGCTCATAACCCTTGGAGGGCTACTCACGGTGGTGATGAATATGATTTCAGAAAACATGGTTTTGGTGGAAGAATTGAAGGTTAGAGGGAAGGAGATGAGAGCGATGAAATGGGCCCTTTTCCTGCAGTTGTAGGCTGTCATGCGTGTTGAGATTTTCGGGTAGCATCAGATGTGATCTAGCTTTGAAACTTTTTGGAGGGGATGGAACACATGAGATCTCCAAGACCCAGAAAGCGTTCAGAGAAATTCCATCTAGTGTAAATTTTAATTCAAATAATTAAATTTTTTAATGGGGATCCTAACTCTAACTTAGGGGAATTAAAAAATTAAAGTGAATTAATTTACACATGTGATGAGAACATTATAAGTGACGCGGATCAAGCTACTTCGAATATTAGTTGTTGATTAGATAATAGATCACGACCATTGATTTTGTTATCACTAAGTTGATACAGGTGGGATGCTCCACCAGACAACCTAGAGTAAGTCTTTCAAACCTACTTCTAGCTGAAAATTAGCCTTTCCAGCCTGAGAAGGCTCTCTAAAAAATAAAGATGATTTTATGAAAATGAATTTCAACATATGGCTAACTCTGAAATAGTGTTTCAAGTGTGTTTGTATGCAGGTGAAAGATGTGGGAAAATCACTACCATTGGGCATATGGAGTCATTGTAAGGAAACTCAATGACATAGGAACTTTTCTTATGGAAGCTGAGGCATATAGATGTTTTTATGAAAATATAACATACACATATACACAACAGTCTAATGTTTGAAGGAAGTTAGAGCATGATATACATGAATTCTAAGTAATCAAACATCAGAGTACTGAAGATAAAATTGTAGAATACATAAGACAAGAACTCATGAAAACATCAAGGAATCTTAGGTGAAGAAAAGCCAATTTCCACTGTATATTACTGATAAGAAGTTTTTACAATAGTAGTTTTGTAGTCAGCATCAATCAACCCTATATTTTTCGATAATCTACCTATTAATAGGATTAGGTATCTTTACATTGGGCATGCCAACAAGGTTGGACCTTCAAGTCTCTTTGATGACACCTAATTTAACCATAAAAAATTACATCAAAATAAAACTGACAGCTACTAATTTTAGAACTTAGAAACTTAATAGGAATCTATAACCTATTTATTGCATCAACAGACTTTATGAATGCATATTTACATCGAGAAAAGTCTTGTGTTCTAGTGGCACTGACCATGAATTGAAATATAATTACTCCCATTAAGTCAGGAGACCTATCTTCATACTTTTTAGATGATGGTTTCATAATGATTGATGAATCATTCATGATGAGCTGGAAAAATAGATGACTTTCTCGAAGACCATGCCTCCACCAAAACATTCCTATAATGCCCCTTGACCTTTCCACGTGGCTGTCTTATCCCAAATATACGATCAAACTTTGAAAAATCTCCACAAACTTCTTCGTTGAGGAAATAGGGGACTTAAGGAAAGTTCATAGTGAAAGTCTGTAGCACTTTCACTTTGACCATCTCTGCCACTTGTTGGCTCCCTTGGATGATCTGAGGCTTTTTATTAAGTCAAAATAAGTAAACACCAATCTTTACCTACCTCCTTCATGAAAACACCTGTGATTTATAACAAAAAATATCCTACAGCGAGTTCGTAGAGAAATATGGGCTTCAATCCTAAGATATTCTACGAACTTCCCTAATTGGCAATAGACTTGAAAGTTTTGCTTTCATTCTTGAAAATTTTCCTATTGCTCTGCAAGTGATGATTCAAAATGATGCAAAAAATATAAAAAATGTGAGTTATCCACTTTTCAAGCTTTTGAAGCTTCACCTTTGGCAACAGCTGCTTCAGTATCCACAGGTTCATCTATGAATGTAATATTTAAACCTTTTCTCTTGAGATATGATTGTATCATATCCATCTTCTCTTCTAGCTCTTTTACTTGATTTTTAAGTTTCTTTCATTGTTCCCGCAACCAAATATTCCTCTTCCTTTTATGTTTCATTACCCTTCATAGAGGAAGGATTCTTTTCAACAATTTCTTGGCATTGATAAAAGACTCATCATAGTGGTTGATTTTCTCATTTATCTTTTCTTTGGATTCCTCCATAATTTTTTTGTCTAACTTGGATTCCTCCAATTCCAATTTGGTTTCAATAACCTCCTCTCTGGCTTCTCTTAACTGTTCTTTTAACAACTGCACTTTAGTTTTCTCAACAAATTTCTCTTTACCTTTCCTCTGCACAATTATCTCTTATTTTGCTGGAGACAAATAAATGATATCCTCTGTCATAGGCATCTTGCCTTTGTTTGTTACTTAAGTCCTTTTACTAGCCATGAAACCTTTGGAAAGTTTTAGCCTAGTGAGTGGTTTTCTTGGTTGAAACATAAACCCTACATCTTCTCCTGAGAAATAATTTTTTTTTGCTAGTAAGACCCTTATTTTTCTTCTTTCTTCCTTTGATATCTAAAAATTTCACCACTAGAGTTTCTTCTATGTCTATGGCTTGAATAATATCTTCAAGGTTTGCTTTCCCCAGTGTTTGGCTTCTGGTTATCCTTCCATGACTCTTCTTATTGATCTTTGGTTTGCTACTTGCAGGTGTAGGCTATGGAACTTTTGTTTCTTGTGCATGCTCTACTTCAACATCCATGTGCTCTACAATGGGCTCCATTTCCTCATCATTCACACCCTTTTTTTCAGCTATAGGTTTTTCACTCTTTCTTGAAGGAGTTGATTTTGATTTAGGTGTCTTCTTGGGTGTTAAATTATCTACCTCATAACCACTAAGAAACATGAATTCAGCCTAGTATCTGTTCATCTTTTTCAACTCCTCCAACACTAGTAGCTTAATCAACCCATGATGAAAAATTGAAGTCTCACTACCTTCTGGCCTGTCCTGAACTTTGTCTGACATCTTGCCTAGGCTTCTAAATAAGAAAAATGGAATTTCAAGAGATTTCTTACCAGTGAAATGTAGCAAGAGCATAAAATGATACTGATAAACCATATGGAAATTCCCTTCACACGTGAAGTATTTGAATTATAAGCATTAGTTTGGAGTAGTTTTCAAGGTAGCTCTTTGGGATTCCAGATGTCATGTCTGCTCCAATGTGTTTAGGTTTCATAAATTCATCACAGTTTTGTAATTTGAACTTAGTGGCTTTGAACCACTCTTCTCCCATCCTCGAAATATTTTTGGCTTGGGCAATTGTTTCAAGTGACACTGCCAAACTTAGCACACCAACTTTTGAAGTTGTGCCCATGAAATTCATTGCAAAGTATTTTGAAACCTGGGCATGAAAACCTTGTAATTTCTGGCAGAACCTCATGCATCCAACACTGTTGAAATATTCTATGAATCTTGAGTCCTTATTGAGAAATTTTAGATCCATGGGCTCATACCTTACACACGAGCCCCCTTTATTAGTCTTCTTCCGCATGGCCATCTCCCTTAACAATGCATTGGATTTTCGATGTTGTGACACCTGTGAAGAAAAAAATTTCATAGCAAGCAGATTGGAAACAAAGCTGGACTTCTCAAGGGTGACAACAACAACTATACGAAGAGGTAGAAGGAAATATGACAAACAACAGCTTTGAAGGTGAATTTAAAAGGTGAATTTTGAATATGAGAGGGATAATGAAAAATGAAAGGAGTTAAGTGAAATGATGAGTGACCACTTTTGATTACGCATGTTGGATGACTCTTCTAACTGATCACATGACCTCATATTGACCTTGAAACTCTAAAGACTCGACACCTTACCATTTCATTTATCAGTGCATAAAAACATATTTTTGTAGTGGTTTCTCTTATAATTCTAGAAGATTCGCTACTGACTGGTCAGTTAAGTTCTGTTAGGCCTCCGTAGTTTGCAAGATTGGCAAGTACAAACACTGTAGAGCCTACATCAAAACCACTTTGGAATATGAGGAGCTAGCCATCCTAGATTCATAGAGGGATCTCTCTATATATGTGTTTTCAAAGGATATTATCTTTAAAGCTTTATGATAAGATATTAGGCTAGTTATGAAGAATAGGGGTTTTGTTTGTTTTGTTGCACAGGATAACATGAAGATGAAGGAAGTCTGTATGAAGGGTGAAGGTGTGAGTAAGTGAAATAATGTTTCAGTCGATAAGATAAGCAAGGAACAACATCAATCCATTGGGCTATGGAGTCATAAGAGGATTTAATTGCACAGCAAGTTTCAAGAGTGGTCCATGGGGCAAGTCATCTATGTCAAAGGATCTCTTTGAGTTGATTTTATGGAATGAAACATTAACAGTGGTGAAGGAAGCAAACATATAAGAAAACAAACTTGGCAGCTTAAGATCAAGTAAGGACATGTAACCTAGCCTGCTTTCAACATATTGAAAGGAAAACAAAGAATAGCTTAATATCAAGTAAGAACTTTGAATCTAGGCTGCTTTCAGCATATTCTCAATGGAAAACATTAAAGATAAACAAAGAATATCTTAAGATCAAGTAAAGAATTTTAACTTAGCTTGCTTTCAACATATTCTCAAAGGAAAACGTTCATGATAAACATAAAAATAGTCTAAGATCAGGTAAGGACTTTGAACTTATCCTGCCTTTGACATACTCTTAAGGGAACTTTTCAATTCAATTGTTGGAGAAGAAACTAGAGGACAGGGCTAACCATAAACTTCTCTAGCTCAGCTTTAATTAGTAGACTTTTCAAGAACATTCAAAGACAATATCTCAAGTTGTACTCGGGAAACATGGGCTTACCAACACTTCACTGGTTATACTCTATTGAATTACCTTCAAAACACATTTAGAAGAAAACATAAGGGAAAAATATTTATCAGTGAGATTTAGGGTACTTTAGAAGTAAATCCTAATCTATATTTGCTGTTCTTTATCAGAGAAAAATGGACAGAATGAAAACATAAAGAAAATAACAGTTACAGTGAGAAACACATCACCATTGACATAGACCAGGATCCCATAAATAAGCTATTGTATTTGATGTTCAAACCAGTTACAATCTTCAAGTCTAGTGGGTCTTTATAGCTTCAAACTTCTCATCTCATCTTATGTATCTTCAATTACTAACAGAGCTACAGCATGATTCAACATCTATTTACATTCAACAAGTATTCAAAACCTAACCTGTACATTGTATTCTAGAGAAGTATTTATAGAAGAATGAGGAGGTGGAGTGAAAGAAAGGTCTATCTGTTCAATTAATGTAGAGTAAGTGCTTCTCGACCTTTAAAGGGCCAAATGGAGAAGTTTTCCAATGTTTTAACTCTGCTAATTGATTATTACATTAAAGTTCATCAACTTCAGTGACTTTTGTTGACGTTGGGGGTTTTTGGTAGGCTGGTAATTAATTCTAAGTTGTCTTTAGAAATATCTCTGACTGTATAATTAATATGCATGCTTTTTAGGTGAAATCAGCTGGTAGGTGGAATTTTGAGGAGTAATAGCCTTAATGATGTGGCATTCAAAGGCTTCTTAGTTGATTTGTCGACTGATGTGGCTTTTAAACACTGATTTAAACCTGGTTCTGCATTTTAAGGCTTTATAATCATCCTCGAAGCTTTTGAATCTTTCATACTGACTGTATTCACCTTAAAACCATTTTAACCTCAAAACCATGGATTTAAACTTTTAACCCTTTAATCTAATGCTTTATCCCTTACTGTCGGGATTTAAATCCTCTGAATCTTTAATATTTGCTTTTGATGTCTTTATCTGCATTCCTTTACTATCTTTCCCTTTGCTGTGGAAAGGAGGCTTCATCGAAGTGGGAGGGTTTCTTAATAAAACCAGCGCTCATGGAGCATTGGTCAAACTGTGAAAAAAAACCCTGTAACTTCCTTTTTTCACAATTTTTGCCTATGTTTAGGCCACGAGGACCTTTATCTTTTGCCATATTTCATTATGAATTGGGAGAAAGCATTTGGTCTATAAAAATGCCATCGAATCCTGTAAAAACCACAAAACATGTTAATAAAACTTGCGCTATTGGAAAACTGCTTGCAGAGGCTGATAGAGAGCAGGAGGAGCAGTGCGAAGGGGGTGATTATGCAGGCGGAGGAGTTTTATTGAGGAAAACCGGAGAAAATATAGTTTAAAATTGTATTTTGGCATGGATATGGGTAAAGCGATTTTGAAATACCGTTGGTGGTTTTCGTGCGACCCTCGGGAAGTAAGTGGTTTTTCTCGGAGGGAACGCGATCCAATTAGAATGTGTCACGCATCCTTCAGAAACCATTCTTTCTGCGCAGTTAAGGTTCGATTTATTTTTTAGGGGAATGAGCGCAAAATTAAATGTCAACTATTGGATCTGGGGGAGCAGATCCAACAGTGGAGGAGGAGCGTGAAATGGAAAAGTGCACGATGGATTGAACAAGTGAAGGCCAGGTGTCAAACAATGATTGGGGGAGCGGTTCACATAGTGGATGGTAGGCCCCGACGAAGTTGGGTCTCGGGTGTAACCGAGAGTCATTGGATTAAAACAAATCAATGACAGAGATTGGTGAGGAGGGTGACAGATAAAAGGTTTCGGGAGATCACATGGTGAAACTTGGGCCGTCAGATCCTATGGATCTACGTTGTAGATCTCATCGGGATATCATTATCGGAGCGGGCAAAATATAAAGGAAAGGCAAGTTTTCCATGGAAATGTTGATGCGATGGGGGTTTAGCATAGGTGTTGGGGTATGGTCATATGGAGGGGAAAAAGTGACCAGGGGTGGAGGAGGGGAGGGATTATTGCATCGGCGGGGGAATGGGGGAGAATGGCAATGTAAATATAATAGCACCGATGCGACATAAATTCGTGATGTGATGATTGCTAGTATAAGGTCACGGGTGTTAGTCACATGAAGCAGAAGGTTTTTAAGCGCTCGGGGGCTTAAGGCCTTTAAAAGGGCGGAATAGGTTTTTTAAGGGTTTTTATGTGTTTTTTGGGGGTTTGTAAGGTTTTTCCAAGTTCCAATAGAGCGAAAAATAGGGTTTTAAACCATTTGAATTTATGGTTAAAAAAGGATTTTTAAGGTTTCTGAGGATAATGAAGGGAAAATTAGAACGACAAAAGGGGATTCTTCAGAGGAAAATGGAGGATAAGAAGGGCTAAAAACGAATGAAAACAGTTTTGTTTGGGAACAACAAATTTTCTTGGTGGTTTTTCGAAGGGAACAGCAGTAAGGAACAACACTATTAGGGAACAACAAACTTCAAGAAAGAGTAATTTTATATGAAAATAATCTTTTGAAGGCTCAAGACCTATTTTTAGCCATCATTTGCTGTGACAAAATTTACAGATGGCTAATAGTGGCTCCACTTGCGGATGGAAGCTCCTTGGAGGTGTCAAGAAATTCAGAATTTTATTTTTGGGATGCAGACCCGTGCCTTGATCCATTGACAATCTTCCTTCTTAGATCATGCTGTTTAGAAAAGATGATCAATATTTGATATCAGCAAACAAATTTCTCCCAAACCTTCTACCTACATAGCCTACTTTCCTAACATTTTTTCTTCATAAGGTGCACTTGGACTTGCAAACCTTAAACATCAACATTTTATTCTTTTGAAAACATGAAAAACTACTCTAAATCTACCCTTATTTCTTCCATGAGTTCATATTAGACTGTTGAACTCATAAATTCTCTACCTAAGCTACTATCTGCAAGGATTAGACTATCTGGTAGATTTTATTCTCTATTTTCTAAAATAGAAATTTAAAGACAGTCAAACCAGGATTAAGCAGTCTGATTTGCTGTGGGACTATGGCATAAAAAAAAGTTGCACATAGACTAAAAATTGCAGAAAAAACAAAATGTGAAGGCTTAAGATCTGAAAAATAAAAAAACATCCTTCATTCTTTCTTTCAGCTCTGGTTTTGATCTTTTTAGAGCTATTTTTTCTTTTTCTTGGTTCATATTTTGAGCATATTAAAACCAATTCTACATAAATCTAACAGGTTCAGTTTTTCAGTTTGTTTGAACCACTGTTTCTCTATCCTAATCTATTCTACTGATAAGCAAAGATTAAACAGTTTGGAAAGTCTTCTTCACTAACCTATCAACAGAAAATTGAAAACTATCTTAGTCATGATTAGGCTGTATGACTAAAATAGTAGCGTTGTTTTTGGTAGTGGCATTTAAGCTTGTACACTTTCAGATTTTTTCTCTTTTTTGGTATGGGGTTGTACCTTTCTTCTTTATGTCTGCCCTTTTTTTTCTCTTTTTATTGTTTTTGTATTTTTCCTTTTTTCAAATTCAAAAGCAGTGTTATATACAATGAGAAAAATCTTTGAAACTAAAAATATTAGTTAACAAAAATAATGCTTGAGAACCCTATCATTGACAGGACCCCCAAAGTATTCAACTCCATCCAATTCTTGCAGAAAAAATGCATTGTTTCCAATAACAGATTGGATAAGATAAGGGCCTTGCCATAAATTGTCAAATTTTCCATGTTTTCCCTTATCTTCTCTTCTTGAATCCCATTTTAGAACTTTATCACCAATCTTGAAATCACTTGCCTTGGTTATTTTTTCAAACAACTTCTTGATATTTTCTTGTAGTTGCTATGCTCTGATGCATACTTCCTCTCTGGTTTGTTGTAGATGTATAGTCTGGTTTATTCTCCTTGTCAAATCATCATCTTCAAACTGTACTTCCTGGATCATCTTCATGACCGGCACTCCTAAACTGGTTGGAAATATTGCATTAGTTCCATAAACTAGTTGGTAAGGAGACATCCCAATTGAATTTTTAACTATTAATCTGTCTGCCCATAAATCATGTACTAGCTTATTGTGCCATGATTTCTTGTTATCTTCCAGATTATTGATAATGTTTACCAAACTTTTATTTGAGGATTCTGCAAGCACATTACCTTGAGGGTTATAAGCTATGGAATGACCCAATATAATCTGATACTTGTGATAGAATTCTACCATCTTTTTAGACCCAAATGTAGCAGCATTATCAGTTATGATCTTTCTAGGACAGCCAAATCTGGAAAGTATATGGTTTTCAAGGAATGAAATGATGACTGAGTCTGTGGCATTCCTAAAGGGGATGGCTTCTATCCATTTGGTAAAATAGTTTGTTGCTGTGAGGATCCATCTATGTTGGGACGATGAGGGAGGATGGATTTCCCCAATGAAATCTAGACCCCATTGCTGAAAATGAGCTTCAGCAGTGATTGGTTGCAGAGGTAAGGGCAACAACTTTCTTTTGCCTTCAAATATTTGGCATTTGTACAAGAAATAATCATCTTATGAACATCTTGGAAGAGGGTGGGCTAGTAATAGCCAGTTCTAAGGATTTTTTTAGCAGTTGACTTCCAGTAGAGATGGCCCCCACATTCTCCTTCATGAAACTTGTGCTTGATCTTATCTGCATCATTCTCAGGCAAACATTTAAGCAATAATCCACTAGCATTTTTCCAATATAAACATTTATTCAAAATGTAGTAATGCACAACTTTCAGCTTTAAGAATCTTGCCTTTGTTTTAGACAAACCAGGGGGGGCATTTAGATTGAGAAAAACATACAAAATATCAGCATTCCAAGATGAATTCAGAAAAATATCTTCAATAATTGGAGTTGAAAACTCCTCCTGTTCATCTAATGCATTAAACATGTTTATATCAAGAGCTTGAAAGTTGGATTCAACCATAAGTCTTGCTAGTCCTTGACCTTTTATGACTTTAGTGGGTTTTATTTCTAAGTCATACTCTAAAATTACATCAATCCACTTTCCTCTTTTGCCATTTGGATCTTGGGTCAATATATCTTTCACAATTGAACGAGGCACAAATGCTATGGTGTGGGAATGTAAAATGTAAACTCTGAATTCCTTTAAGGCTTTGACCAAGGCAAAGGCTTGTTTTTCCATTATGTTATACTTTAGAGGTGCATCTCTCAATGCCTTGCTGAAAAGTGCAATAGGCTGCTCTTGTCCATTCAAGTTCTTTGTAATAGGACAACAACTACAGTATGTTCTGATGCAAATGAAAAAATGAAGAAATCCTTTGAAAAATCAGGATTGATAAGAACTGGTGTTTTGGTGAGTGCTTGTTTTACTAGTTCAAATGATTTCTTTGCTTCTAAGGTCCATTTAAATCATTCTTCCTTTTTAAGCATATTTGTTATGTTTCTAAGGAGTTCAGTTAGATTGGGTATGAACCTTCTCAAGAAATTTATCTTTCTGATGAAAGATTGAAGTTCGTTGATATTTCTGGGATGGTTGATTTATAATATGCCATCAATCCTCTTTGGGTCTATCCTTATTCCTTCTTCTAATATGATATGCCCAAGAAGTTTACCTTCTTGGATACCAAACAAAGTTTTCTTTGGATTCAAGGACAGTCCAAATTTTCTGCATTTTCAAAGACCTTTCTCAAGTGTATTAGGTGTTCTTCATTTGTTTTTGAATAGACAATGATATCATCTAAGTAAATCACTATGAAGTAACCTATTTCTTCTGAAAATGCAATATCCATGACTCTCTGAAATGTGGCACCAACGTTCATTAAACCAAAAGGCATTTTCAAATACATGAAAGTACCCCAAGGTGTAGTAAAGGCTGTTTTAAGTTGATCATTAGGGTGTATCAATATTTGATTGTAACCTGAGAAGCCATCTAGCAAAGAAATCCTTCTAGAACCAACTACCCTTTGTAAGATATGATCCATTTTGGGTAAGGGATAATTTTCCTTTAATGAGGCTTTGTTTAAGTTTCTAAAATCAATGAAAATCCTTATTTCTCCTATTTTCTTCCTAACTGATACAAGATTAGACACCCACTCTGAGTATCTAACAGGGACAATAATTCCAGCCTCATACATTTTTTTGATTTCTTTCTCTACCAGAGGTAATTGAACAGGGTTGATTCTGCGCAATTTTTGTTGAAAAGGTTTCTGGTTTTCTTTGAGAGGTATCTTATGCTGAATTATTTCTGTATCATATGATTTCAGATCTTCATAACTCCATGCAAATACATCATAAAATTCTCTTAAAAGCTCAAAGTATTTCAGTTTAATGTGAGTTGGTAGTGTTTTAGATAGTTTGATCATTTTGGGCTTTTCCTCACTGCCTATGTTGCATTCTTCCACTTCAGTTTCTATGGGTTCCAGTTTTGGCTTCTTAGCCACATCATTCAAATAAAATAATTCCTCTAAAGGGACCAGTCCTTTTGGCAAGCTTTGGTCTTTGGATTGTAGCACTTCCAAGTCTTCATTTTCCAAATTTGTGCTATTTTTTGTAATATGATGGAGTTCACTTGTTAACAGATTTATTTTTGCAATCTCATGAGACTTTTCTTCTTTAGTAAGTGGGTTTTCTTTAGTAGGAAAGTCTTCATCATAATCTGAATCTGAGTTTGGTGTTTCAAATTCATTTTTGGACTGTAAGAAGTCTTTTATTTGTTTATCTCCATCAAAAACTTTCCAGTAATTTTCATTATCTGGGATAGCTGGTCTATATTTGACTTGGGTGGTGCATTGCTTGGTTTCATAAGGTGTTAGAAAAGTTCTGGCAGCAAAGGCTAAACCATTGGCAAGGACATTTTGGTTTCCTGGGACAAAGATAAGTTGAAATTCATCAAATTTTTTTAATAAATCCATGGCATCATTTCTATAGGCTCTAAGTCTAGGGTGTTTGGCACTATATTCCCCATTTACTTGCCTCATTATCAACTCTGAATCTCCATGGGCTTTTATTCTTTTGGCCCCTAGTTTTTTCAATAAATGTAGGCCTAAAAGGAGAGCCTCATACTCAAATATGGTGTTTGTACAATGAAAGTTTAATCTGTAGGAATGCCCCTCAACATGATTATTTTCAGTGTTGTGTAACCATATGCCTACTCCTGCATCATTTTTAGTGCAAGATCCACCAAAATTCACGCTCCAAAGAGGACTATTTTCAGATTTGTGATTAATTTCATTGCCATCCTCTCTGTTTTCTTCATCATTTTTCTTTGTACAAGGGTCTGTACTACATTTTTCTGTGTTTTGTTCCTCAAGGTTTTTAATGTTTTGAGGTTTTACTCCTTGATTTTCATGATCTGGGTTATTTTTATGATTGTTTTGCACCTTAAGACCTTTAATTTGTTTGCTGTAAATTTCTCAATCAACAAACTGCCTTTTAGTTTCCTCCTTAATTTCCTCTTCATCATTTGCTGCCACTATGTTTGGGTGTGTAGTGATCACTACATTTGCTGATTTCTCATTGACTAACTCTCGCTCTTTAGGAATATCATCATTGTAAAGGATGAAAGAGTCAAGGTCAGTGTGTATGGAATAAAGAGGAGAATTTTCCAGTCTTTCTTGGCTACCCACCATGTATTTCATGTGTGTTTCCCTATAGAGTCTTCTAGGTTGACTGAAGACGGGGATGGTGGCATAAGTCATATCCATCTGCATAGTGCCTTGTAACTTAGCGCCCCATGACCTTGAAAGAAGCATGCCATATTTGGGGGGTATATCGGCCACTACAATGTCCATCACTAAAATCTTGGCTGGAATTTGGGCTAAGTTAACACATAGATCTTTAATTAGGCCTAGGCATCTCACCCTACTTGAATTAAAGGAATATAAGTCTTTGTAGGGTCTAGTCACCTCTAAGCCTAATCTTTCCATTATTACCTTAGGCATGAGGTTGTGTGAGGCTCCTGAATCAAGCATGGCATTGTGTAAAATATTATCATGGATGTTCAAACTGATGTAAAATGGAGGGGTGGTTCCTTGAAATTTTCCTTCAATTTTTGGTCCAAATATGAGCTTTGGGGTATCATAATTTAAGTTAATTGTGTCATGAACATCTTCTATGTTCAAAGCTTTCAAAATCTGACCTCTATATACATTTTGAGTGACTAATTCAGTAAGTGGGACATAGATTTTGATTTTGGATATTTCATTCTCTAGGCTAAATGGAATCTATTTTTTCAAAATGTTTAATTCAGCCTTGTTAGTCACTCCTTGTTCAACAAAATTTGCTTGCTGATTTTTAGTATTTACAACATTTAGAATAGTTTTTTCAGGAGCATTAGATGAGATGCTAGTGTTTATGGGGTTAACACTCTATTTTTCATTGGCTTGGGTGTTTTTCCCTTTGTTTAAATCAGAATTTACAGCCACTGTTTTATGAATTTTTGCTGTCTTTTTGGGAACATTTTTAGGGTTGTTTTTGGCAGATTTATCAGAGGTTTTATTCCTGGGAGTTTCTTGATTATTTTTACTTCTTAGGTCATATTTTTTAGGTGATCCTATGATGTCATTTTCATATTATTGTTCATAATAATCAGTTTGTGGTTTTCTATCATCAGAAGGTGTATATAGACCTTGTTTTCTTTCATGGAGGAAATCAGAATCCTCATTGCATACTCCCAGCATGCTTATGTGGTCATCCTCTATTTGTTCATTTGTCTCTTCATCCTCATTAACATATTTTTTTTGGAAAGGAGGTCTGATCTGCTGACCATCATCTCTTTGTCTGTTTTGAGGTTGGTTTCTCCTAAAGTTCTGATTCTGATTTTGAGATTGATTTCTGTTTTGGGGGGTTGATTGATTTTCTTTGGATTGTGCCCTCTCAAGTATGCTCATCTTATTCATCATTTCCTCCATCATTCTTTCCATTTTTGAGCTAGAAGTGGAAGGTGAAGTTTCCTCCCTAAATGATACCTTCTTTTCATTCCTCATCCTAGCTCTTTTTTCAATCATATTTACTTCCACATCTAGAGCTCCCTTCTACATGTCTTCCAAAGTTAAGGGATCTCTTTCTCTTAGCTGATATGCCATTTCAGAATCAAATCTTTCAGGAAATTTGGCCAGAGTTGAGCCTTGTGGAGGTTTCAAATCTGGGGGTAATGCATTATAAACACTATTGAATCTAGTGCAATAATTTTGAACACTTTCCCTAGTGTTTCTTTTGAGGTTGTTGTAATTTGAAAGTATTTGGAGAGGGTTTTTTCTGAATTCCCATTTTTTTAGGAATGGTTGATGGAGGGCTTGGAGATCATTAATACTATGAGGGGTTAAGCCTTTGAACCACTTTCTTGCCTCTCCTCCTAAGCTTTGAGTAAACAATCTGAGTTTGACAGTTTCATCATCTATCTCATTTCTATCAAAATATTCATTCATCTTGTCCACATGTTGTGAAGCAGTAATAGGACCACTGGCATCATATAATGGAATTTTGGACTGATAGTCTTGTGGCAGATTGACTAAAGCTAAAGGAAGGACCGGGGGAGCATACCATGTTTCCATGATAGGAGGTTGTGGAAAAAATGGTGGGTTTACAGGTGGAGGATGTAAGATAGGAGGGGGTTGATGGATAACAGAAGTGGATGGACCAGTAACAGACTGTTGAGAAAATCTAGGATGAGACAAACCAAAGTTATGAATGAAATGAAGGTCATGTGGAGTGGTTTCTATACTACCAAGATGTTCACCACTATGTTGGGATGAGTGTGGAGACTGAAATTATATCTAACATATATCATCAAGTGACCTAGTTCTGAATGGGTTTCTTAAGTCAACTTGTGAATCTTGTAAAGTTGTAAGGTTTTTGGGAACAGAATTAGCTCTATGGACTGGTCTGAAAATAGTTGAAGTTTTAGACTTAGGAGATTTCCTAAGAATACTTTCAGGATTATCATCTATCTCAGGAGGATTTGGGTCAGGATAGGCTCTAGTATGAATTCTTCTAGAAGCCACAATGTTTTGTTTTCAGACCCAATGATAAGAAAAGTTTAACCAAGTATGACAATGTTTAATAGGCTAACTGATCTTTTAACAGGAAAACTTAATCTTCAAAATTTCCTTAATTGAGTTTGTATGATGTTATGATAGAAATGGGTTTCCTAGTGGAGCCTTTAGGTCAATTCAGAAACGTGGAGTCGCGAGGTGGAAATTTCTAGCTTTGGTAGGTAAAATGTTTTATGGTCCACTGCCACTAATAGGTCTGAATACCAATCTGAAATGTTTTGGGTTTTTTATGAGTTTTTTATAGTCGTGGGGGTTATGAGAGTGTCTTAATTCTGTTTCAACACTTAGCTACAGTGATGAGACAAACAGAGTTTACTTTGTGGCTTACTGGCTGATTTCTTCAAGGTTTGATAAGGGTTTGTCAGAATCTTAAGAAGTACTTATATTGTCACTGATTCAGACAAATCCTATCATGATCACCAATATGTTGGAAGTGCTTGAAGAAAGCTACTCTTACTTGAATGAATACTGAGTGTTTTTTTTTAAGGATTTTACTCAGAAATATCCCGAGTATGGTCACCATTCTGTTAGGCCTCCGTAGTTTGCAAGATTGGTAAGTACAAATGCTACAGAGCCTACATCAAAACCACTTTGGAATCTGAGGATCTAGCCATCCTAGATTCAGAGAGGGATCTCTCTATATATGTGTTTTCAAAGGATATTATCTTTAAAGCTTTATGATAAGATATTAGGCTAGTTAGGAAGAACTAGGTTTTTGTTTGTTTGGTTGGGTAGGATAACATGAAGATGAAGGAAGTCTGTATGAAGGGTGAAGGTGTGAGTAAGTGAAAGAATGTTTCAACCGATAAGATAAGCAAGGAAAAACATCAATCCATTGAGCTATGGAGTCATAAGAGGATTTAATTGCACAACAATTTTCAAGAGTGGTCCATGGGGCATGTCATCTATGTCAAAGGATCTCTTTAAGTTGATTTTATGGAATGAAACATTAACAGTTGTGAAGGAAGCAAACATATAAGAAAACAAAGGATAGCTTAAGATCAAGTAAGGACTTTTAACCTAGCCTACTTTTAGCATACTCAAAGGAAAACAAAGAATAGCTTAAGATCAAGTAAGAACTTTGAATCTAGCCTGCTTTCAGCATATTCTCAATGAAAAACATTAAAGATAAAAAAAGAATAGCTTAAGATCAAGTAAATACTTTTAACTTAGCCTGCTTTCAGCATATTCTCAAAGGAAAACATTCATGATAAACATAAAAATAGTCTAAGATCAGGTAAGGACTTTGAACCTATCCTGCTTTTGACATACTCTTAAGGGAACTTTTCAAAGCAACTGTTGGAGAAGAAACTAGAGGACAGGGCTAACCATAAACTTCTCTAGCTCAGCTTTAATTAGTAGTCCTTTCAAGAACATTCAAAGACAATATCTCAAGTTGTACTCGGGAAAAATGGGCTTACCAACACTTCACTGGTTATACTCTATTGAATTACCTTCAAAACACATTTAGAAGAAAACATAAGGGATAAAGATTTATCAGTGAGATTTAGGGTACTTCAAAAGTAAATCCTAATCTATATTTGTTGTTCTTTATCACAGAAAAATGGACAGAATGAAAACATAAAGAAAATAAAAATTACAGTGAGAAACACATCACCATTGACATAGACCAGGATCCCATAAATTAGCTATTGTATTTGATGTTCAAACCAGTTACAATATTCAAGTCCAGTGGGTCTTTATAGCTTCAAACTTCTCATCTCAACTTATGTATCTTCAATTACTAACAGAGCTATAGCATGCTTCAACAGCTATTTACATTCAAAAAGTATTCAAAACCCAACCTGTACACTATCTTCTAGAGAAGTATTTATAGAAGAATGAGGAGGTGGAGTGAAAGAAAGGTCTATCTGTTCAATTAATGCAGAGTAAGTGTTTCTCGGCCTTTGAAAGGCCAAATGGATAAGTTTTCCAATGTTTTAACTATGCTAATTGATTATTACAGTAAAGTTCATCAACTTCAGTCACTTTTGTTGACTTTGGGGGTTTTTGGTAGGCTGGTAATTAATTCTGAGTTGTCTTTAGAAATATCTCTGACTGTATAATTAATATGCATGCTTTTTAGGTGAAATCAGCTGGTAGGTAGAATTTTGAGGAATAATAGCCTTAATGATGTGGCATTCGAAGGCTTCTTAGTTGATTTGCTGACTTATGTGGCTTTTAAACATTGATTTAACCCTGGTTCTGTGTTTTAAGGCCTTATAATCATCCTTGGAGCTTTTGAATCTTTCGTACTGACTGTATTCACCTTAAAACCATTTTAACCTCAAAACCATGGATTTAAAATTTTAACGCTTTAATCTGATGCTTTATCCCTTACTATCGGGATTTAAATCCTCTAAATCTTTAATCTTTGCTTTTGATGTCTTTATCTGCTTTCCTTTACTATCTTTTCGTTTCCTGTGGACAGGAGGCTTCATCGAAGTGGGAGGGTTTCTTAATAAAACCAACGCTCATGGAGCATTGGTCAAACTGTGAAAACAAACCCTATAACTTCCCTTTTTCATGATTTTTGCCTCTGTTTAGACCACGAGGACCTTTATCTTATGGCCATATTTCATTATGAATCGGGAGAAAGCCTTTGGTTTGTAAAAACGCCATCGAATCCTGTAAAAACCACAAAACATGTTAATAAACCTTGTGATATTGGAAAAATGCTTATAGAGGCTGATAGAGAGCGGGAGGAGCAGTGCGAAGAGGGTGATTATGTAGGCGGAGGAGTTTTGTTGAGGAAAACCAGAGAAAATCCCGTTTAAAACCATATTTTGGCACGAAGATGGGTAAAGTGGTTTTGAAATACTGCTGGTGGTTTTCGCGCGACCCTCGGGTGGTAAGTGGTTTTGCCCGGAGGGAACGCGATCCATTTAGAATGTGCCATGCATCCTTTAGAAACCATTCTTTTCATGTGGTTAAGGTTCTATTTATTTTTTTTGGGAATGAGCGCGAATTACAATGTCAACCGTTGGATCTGGGGGAGCAGATCCAACGGTGGAGGAGGAGCACGAAATGGAAAAGTGCATGGCGGATTGAACAAGTGAAGGCCAGGTGTCAAACAATGATTGGGGAGTAGTTCACGTAGTGGATGGTAGGCCCTGGCGAAGTTGGGTCTCGAGTGTAACTGAGAGTCATTGGATTAAAACAAATCAACGAAAGAGATTGGTGAGGAGGGTGACGGATAAAAATGTTTCGGGAGATCACAGGGTGAAACATGGGCCATGAGATCATATGGATCTACGGTGTAGATCTCATCAGGATATCATTATCAGAGCGGGAAAAATATAAAGGAAAGGCAGGTTTTCCATGGAAATGCCGATGCGATGGGGGTTTAGCATAGGTGCTGGGGTATGGTCATATGGAGGGGAAAAAGTGACCAGGGGTGGAGGAGGGGAGGGATTATTGCATCAACGGGGGAATGGGGGAGTGAGGCAATGTAAATATAATAGCACCGATGCGACATAAATTCGCGATGCGATGATTGCTAGCATAAGGTCACGGGTGTTAGTCACATGAAGCAGAAGGTTTTTAAGCACTGGGGGGCTTGAGGCCTTTAAAAGAGTGGAAGAGGTTTTTAAAGGGTTTTTATGTGTTTTTTGGGGTTTTTTAAGGTTTTTCCAAGTTCCGATAGAGCGAAAAACAGGGTTTTAAACCATTTGAAAGGAATTTTATGGTTAAAAAGGGATTTTTAAGGTTTTTGAGGATAATGAAGGGAAAATTAGAAGGATAAAAGGGGATTCTTTAGAGGAAAATGGAGGATAAAAAGAGCTAAAAATGAATGAAAACAATTTTTTTTAGGAACAATAGATTTTATTGGTGGTTTTTCGAAGGGAACAACAGTAAGGAACAACACTTAGGGAACAACACTGTTAGGGAACAACAGACTTAGGGAACAACATTGTTAGGGAACAACACTGTTAGGGGACAGTACTGTTAGGGGATAGCACTGTTAGGGAACATCACTGTTAGGGAACAACATTGTTAGGGAACAACAAACTTCAAGAATGAGTAATTTTCTATGACAATAATATCTTGAAGGCTCAAGACCTATTTTTAGCCATCATTTCCTGTGAAAAAAGTTACTAATGGCTAACAAGTTCATAGCAAAAACAACATGTTTTTTGTTATATTCGTTGCTGACTCTGGAAAAGACAGACATGTGGCCACTACCAAATTTTAAACTAATGCATGGAGACCTTTGGTGGATTTTGATAGATTTTACCATGATGACATGAAAAGTGGGACTCTCTAAACTTAGGATAATGACTCATTCATAATATTTCATCAATTTCATGAACTAATTTGACAAAACAATGAAACATATGCTAAATGGCTCTACTAATAAAAAATGAAATTTATTTTTGATAACATATGTGTCAATGAGAAAATTATAAAGGAAGGTCTTGTGGTCAGTTGGAGAACAAACACAAAGTCTAAGAGATCAAATATTTTGATAGAGAAGTGCTTGGACGAAGGTCAGATTTGAGTGACTCAGAGAAGGAATGAGGGGCAGATGCAGTGATTTCTCAATATGACTAAGAGTACAAGTCAGAGCAAGGGAAACATATACGCAGTGGGGGCAGTGCAACCATAAGATGTAGTCACACAATCCCTCAAGAGGGTGATGCAAGCCCACCCAAGGCTCATGCAGGGGCAACACAGTGTCTCCAACGAATGTCTGAAATTCTGCTGGAGATTGAAGTTTCTGAGCCGACAAGGCTAAAAACAGACTCCAAGAGAAGCAGATCCATGTAGATTTAGGGTGACACAGTCCCTCAGCCAGGGCCACTCAGCCTGACGCAATGGTAGTGTAGAGACTACATAGAGCCAGTTGGGGCTTCACCAATTGCTAATTCGGATCATTCAGGACTTGCGAGAGTGAGGTATATCTCACATTTTTCTCTGTAGTCGAGGATTTCTCTGTTGGGTGAGCCATTTCATGGCACCCTAGATGTACTCAGAAACTACTTCTTAATAATAATAAACACTCATATCTGTTGCATTTGTTTTCCTGCATTTGGTTTTTTCCGGGGACAATTGTTTGGAAAATATGTGTGTCCTTTGTCATATGTGTGTGATGTTCATTAAATGATCTGTAATTGTGTAAGCTACTAGTTCTGCTTACTTCGAAGTTTTTATTAATATTTAAGTTAAATAACTTGTGGAAAATAAATCAAGTAGGAGAAGTAAATCAATATTTGGCAGTAGGATTTCTATGCTCAGAAATTTTCACACTACAACCACTACATACATCCATGCATTTATTATTGACAAACTGACATGTTTAAAAGTGGAAAATATGAGTTGAATATAAACTTTACTTAACCTATGCTAAAATATGATCAAAAGAAAAAAATCCAACTTCTAACTTATAGTAAGCATATGATGAAAATGCTATTCACACTATTTAACTTTCCAAGAAATCATAAACAAACTATTTTTGGACTTTGGTTGGAGATACTTCTCCTCATGCTCCCATGAGAGAGGTGATAAAGAGGGGCTAAAAGCACAATTTTGATAGATTTTGTTGCTACTAGAATGAAAAAAAAACTAAACAAAGTGTTGGAACATAAAAAGAGAATATAAATACACAAGAGGGACTTAACCAATGGATTTATCCCTATCCCAAAAGCATTGGCCCCCTAAGAATAAATAACTAATGGATCAAACAACTTCTCATTATCATTTCATCAAAAAGTCTAATACATCATATGACAGTAAACGATAACACTAATTCAGAGCTCAAGGGCTACCTAGCTTCCTATAAAGTTTAAATCCTAATGAGCTCTTATACATGCTTATTTATACAAATGGGTAGCTACCAAAAAATCCATAAAAAGAACAAATATGGTCTCCTTGATCTCGAGAAGAGTGCGGTAGTTTGGCTCCTCATAACTGGCACTTGCTTGGTTGTCTTTTCCTTCAAGTTGTTGGAAGAGATCTCGATGTGATCTTGAGCTAATTGAGGGAGTTAAGGAGATGGATAGCCCTCCTAAAATCTCTCCTTGTTGTTTGCTCCAAGCCCTTAGGTGGAAAATGTCTCAAAAATGGCTCCATTTCCTACAATTAAATTAGATTAGGCAACATGATATGACAAACATCTTTCACCCTTCTCACTAAGAATAATATGACAAAAATGTAAATAAATGTGAGAGAGAGATATCTTAAAAAGTTGAAGGATGGAATTCTAACCACTTAAAATGTATCTATGAGCCTCAACAACACACATGATCATCCCATGTCCTATTGTAAAAAATAATGTCATCAAGATAAACAAGTACAAAATCATCGAGAAAAGGCCTGGAAATATCATTCATCACCGTCATGAATGTGGTAGGAGCATTACATAGTCTGAATGGAATCACAATACATTCAAACAACCCTTATTTTTTCTTGAATGCATTCTTCCATACATCCTATTATGGAATCACGATTTGATGATAGCCATTATGCAAGTCCAGTGTCGTGAAATATATAACATTTTTCAATTAATTTAATAAATCATCAATGCGAGGGAGAGGGTACCAATTATTTACCATTATTTTTTTGAGTATCCTGTAGTCCACACACATCCTCCATGTGCCATCCTTTTTCGGCACCAACACGATAGGTGAGCCACATGGAGAATAAATTTGTCTTATGATCCCTTGGTTAAAAAATTCTTGCACCTGTTTCTTTATCTCCTCCATCTCGGTAGTTGAAAACTTGTACATACCAATGCTCAGTAAAGGAGCATCCTATTGCAGGTGAGTCTCATGTTGGATCTCACGTTTCGGAGGAAACCCACTTGGTTCCTGAAAAATTCCATCATAGTTAGAAACAATTTCACATAATTCCTTTTTATGAGTGGGATCACAACCTTGGAAAGCATCAAATGTCTCTGCATCTTTTTCTGTCACAGCCAGGAGCATGCACCCTTTTTTGGAATTCACCAACCTCTTCATATGACCTACAGTTACAATACTGGCACTGACTTTGGTACAATGAGCTCTAAAAATGTATTCCGCCACATCTCTTGTGAGATGATACTTATTTTCATGGCAAAAAAAAATTGCTTTCCTATCATACAGATACAGATTCCCAATACAATACCAGATATCTCCAAAGGTACAACATCAAGGTCAACCTCATCAACTAGTATGGATGCAATCACTAATATAGCCTTACACGATTTGGTTACATGTGATTTTTCTTTATTACACACCCAACCAAGAGGGTAGGTTTCGAATGAGGCTTGGTTTCTAAGCCCAATTTCTTAATGAAGGATTCTAGAATCAAATTTTCTTGTGAACTCAGATCAAACATGGTTTCCACTTTAGTATGTTTCATTATGACTCTAATGTGGAATAATTCAATTATCTTTCGTTCATTAACAAGAGGCTCATTTAAATTATACTTGCATGTGATTAAGAATTAGCATTAGCATGAAGAGAAATATTACCTCATGTGACCACTACTATGATCAATGTCTCTGTAATGTTCCGAATTTAGGAAAATCTATACTGTTATGAGTATATGAAGATATTCCAATGTGGAGCTACAACAATATACAAATACACCAATGGAAGCAACAGTGATACCTTAACACATAAAATATCGGGAGAATAAAATAGCCATCATTCTACATCATAGCAGCATAAGATATACAAATCTGTGAGGAAATGGTCACTCGAGCAAGCACTACAAGCCTCAAGAGACTTGTACATGAAAATACGTAGAATACTGCTACATGAATAAATCCCTAGGCTATAACTGCATAGTTTTATATAGAAAAACTACTGAAACACATGTCAATACATAGATACGCAAATATATGGCTCATACAATCATTGGGAGAGAAGATCTAAGCTCCCAATCACTACCTCAAGTCAATCTAGAAGGATTGGCTAAAATAAGCAAAAATGCAGAATGCTGGAGTTGTTGGGTAGCAGTAGCAACTTAAGAATGGGGAATAAATAGATTGAAGATGCTACAACCAATGACAGGATGTTATCCAATGGATCTCTAGGATGAAAGGCTGATCCTCTCACCTAAGATCTCAGACTCCAAACTATCTGATAATCCCTCACAACAAATGCTCTCCAAGAATAATGCTGTATAAGGAAGGCACTGCACTACTAATGATGGTAAGTGGTTGGCCTGGTGCCAAATATGGTGGAATTTGCTCATAAACCTCCCTTAATGATCTCCCAAGGGGATGGAATCTCCCTCCTCTGGAAAACTAGCCAAGGATGGTGTTGTAGAAAACCTCCCCTGCAACACCCAACAACACTGCATAATCTCTAGTTGAAACTGCACTGATGAAGAAGGCTGATGCTTGACCTCAATGCCTAAATATGGGGAATGGAGTGCAATCCTCCAAGGAGGAGAGGAAATCCTAAACAAGACTCCCTTGTGCTAAGCAACACTGCAACTCTACTGAACAACAAGAGACTGCAACACGTCTAAAAGATCAAAGATGAATAATACTCAAGATCCTTCACAATGGCTGCCTTGCCCTCCTTTTAAAAAATGCAAGCTCCCTCTCCATGGGTCCCACTCATGATGGATTCCCCTTCAAGGAACCTTTCCTCCTCTTTCACTGCGCTGTCCCACAAGATTCCTTCCACCTCTTACCACTGTGCTATTTGACTAGGTCAAACTTGACCTAGCCCTCTTGCAAAAAGTCTCTTTTCAAACATGGGGTGTGAAATCCAACTCTATAAGTGATCCTCTTTCACATTAAGAGGATTTTTATTCCCTACTCATGAAATGAATGGGTCTCCTACCAACCTTATTCATCTCCTATGTGAAAATGGCAAAAATTAATATTCCATAAAAATTTGGAATATTACAGTCCTCCCCTCTCAAAGATTGCTTGTCCTCAAGCAAGTGAAAGGATAGAATGATTTATTTCCCCTTACTATCCCTGTATAATCCATGCATGATGAAATCCTCCAAGAAAAGGATGCCATATCATCAAACAAGTGGCCAAGTTGTCCCTCCAACATATGAAATCTAGCTTTTAGGTGAACATCCCCAAATAGTTATCAGGTAGAAACAAATATCCATGGAGGAACTATGGGCTGTCTAAGGGTCTCCTTGAGGCATGATATCTGATATAAAATGGGAATCATCATCCCTATATGAATCTCCCATCCCCAAGCAGTCATCCATACAACATAAGCTGCCTCCCAACATGGCAACTCATAGAGATCTCCCTTCACCTTGAGCTCCGGAAATGAAGGTGGGCTGAAAATATGAATATGGAAAGCTTCATATTTTTCCCCATGCTATCCTCCTCTCCACTTATGATTAGTGTGGAGTGTGTGCTGATCATGGGCTGCAAAATTATTTCCGCCAAGTGGCAAAATGAAGAGCAATCCTCCAAGGATCTCTCCTCCATCAATGAAGAACAAGCTGGCCCAAGACACTTCATCCATGATGAATAGGACATGATCATCATAGAATATCCCAATGACATGTTTGCTATAGGTTACACCATGTGCAGAAAGGTACAAACAATGTCTCATAGGGTTACAATGCAATCTCATCCACTGCAGCTGCAAACAATAACATGGCAAGCACTGTATAGAAAATATCACCTCTATTACTGAATAGTATATAGATGAGTGAACGAGCAATACAAAATCAAATACATGCCCATATACATACAATGAATGGATATCATCATCAAACTCATGGCCCACCTCAAAAGAAGGCAAATATATGGTGGTGGTGGCCATGTCTCCCCTGATGTTCCCATTAGAACATGCAATACATAAACTATGGGAATCACCTCCCCTCAATGACACATTCAACCCTTGTGTCCTACTCAAAATCATGCCTCCCATCAACACACCAGAAAAATTAACAAGGGAGATCATGATCAACAACAAAATATGGGGACCACTTGAGGTTTCATGTGGTGCTTGGAGGTACCAACAGTCTCCCTAGTGGATGCAACGCAGTTTAAAAAACCGTTGTTTTAGAAATGTACAAGGAAAAATGTTTTGAAATACAATGCTAATCATATGAATTAGCTGAGCACGTGTGAAGTGGAAAAGCATTTTCCCAAGGTCATTTGTAAGGGGGCTGTCCCCATCATATGGTTTGGCCCAACTTTTCTTATGGAGCAACATGAAAAATTTACCCCTTTGAGGAGCCATGCACTGCAACATAATGATAAGAGTATGCAAATCAGAAAATGTAAACAAAAGGCTCTTACCATAGGCTGGAAGTAAGATGATAGATGGATCCATGTGTGTGACCCTGCTCCCAAGTGACAGCGCTGTGAGCTCATGAAAAAAGGCTATTCCCCATGCCAATCTTTGTCCCCTGACATGCTCCTTGTTAAGGACTCCTACGATGATGCTGCTGTAGATATGAAGCACCTTCCAAGATGGAAATGCCTCCTGATTAGTCCAAGCCAAGGAGTAGTCTCACCATGAGAGTTCCCTCCTCTACTCCGGCAACACCATACATCCTATGAGAGAAAATCTGCCTGTGCTCTTTTCAAGATAGCTCAAGCAACCCAAGTGCTTGCTGCCTCCTCATGCTCACATCATGTAACTCATGTGATGAAGGTATCATGACTGATATATATACCATGTTAGCACCATGTATTCATACTCCCTGCTGCTCAATGATGTAAACATCCTGCCACATCTTCTCCATTCCCATCCTCCTGAAAATAGGGTACACCAGGTGATGGCCAAACTCCTTCAAGAGGAGCCAACACAGCCAAGCTTCCTGCTACCCAGTGTCATATATTTGCAAGTGGCAAGTTAGCCTACTGCTCCTCATCCACACCCACTCAACTCCTTGCAGATGTCTTCTCCTCTTCTCTCCATTAGTTTTCCTCTCATGAGGATCACCATTCTCCCAAGCCATATCTCCCCCTTTGCATTTCATGGAAGTTTGAAATGTAGCTCCTTGGAGAACTTATAGAGAAGATCTCTCACCCATGACTATGTTGGATCCAGGAGGACCCAAATGCGATGGAGGTAATATCTCCTTTCCACCCATGTTTAACAGTGCTGCTAATTCCTCGAATGGTGTAGCAGTTGTTTCAACCTCTAGTTCAAAATTTGTTTCATTGTTTTTCATGGGAGTGTCATGGTGTGTTTTATCCTCCAATTGTTCACATTCCAACCTCAATGGCTGAATGTAACTCATCAAAAAAGCATGAGGATGGTGGTTTCTTTTTCCTTGCATAGCGCAGTGAAATCAAGATGCTCTAAAATAGCAAAGTGTGTTGATTCTTGGACCTTTAAAGATGAGTTCCCACATTATTTTAAATGTTCTTCTGAAATAAAAAGTGGGACTTTAATCATACCTTGATTAATCTTAGGATGTTCCTGTGTGGCTCCAATGGATTTTCCTTCTGATGCAATGACTACCTCCTCTATAGATATAGAGGGCTGCTCCTCCAAAGGTGCAGCATCATTGGTGAAATCCTCCTCCCATGGTGGTGTGAGCCTTTCCTCCTTTTTCCTCTCTCCAACAAAGGTTTTGATTAACCTTTGAGAAAATTCTGTAAAAGAACTCACCCTTGAATGGACCAAGGGTTTGAACCAACAAACAGAGGCTTCATCCTCCATGTGCAGTGCTGAAATCTCCACTGCTTCTTCCTCTACCACTGGATGTAGCAGAAAAAATGCCTCCAACTTCCTCACCCAAGCTCTTGCTGAAGTATCCCCATCAAATGTAGACAATAGAAACCTATTGCCTCTGATTTCCTTTCTATTGCAGGGCCTTCTCTCCTCCTTCTGTTGAATAAACTGTGGGAACGTTGTAGTTCCCCTGAATGCTCTAGAGTTATATCTATATTCACCCAAGTACTTACCTAAGATCAGATGATCCAAGTATCCTCCATGCCTATCTTCCTTGCCTTCATAAGAATAGGAAGTGCATGGACCTTCCTCTTCTTCTCTTTGCTTCTCCTCCTTGGGGAGGCTCTTCTTTGTTCTAAAAATAGATAAGAGAAAGCTCATCTTCTTCATCATCTCCTTCTGATATCAAACTCACAGGCTTTGCCAAGTTTGATGCTTTGATACCATTGTAATGTTCCAAATTTAGGAAACTCTATACTATTGGGAATATCTTAAGATATTTCAATGTGGAGCTATAACAATATAAAAATACACCAATGGAAGCAGCAATGATACCTTAACACATAAAATTCTGGGAGATTCAAATAGCCATCATTCTACATCATAGCAGCATAAGATATACAAATCTGTGAGGAAATGGTCACTTGAGCAAGGCACTACAAGCCTCAAGAGACATGTACATGAAAATATGTAGAATACTGCTACATGAATAATGCCCTCGGCTATAACTGCACAGTTTTATATAGAAAAAATACTGAAACACATGTCAATACATATTTATGCAAATATATGGTCATACAATCATTGGGAGAGAAGATCTAAGCTCCCAATCACTACCTTAAGTCAATCCTAGAAGGATTGGCTAAAATAAGAAAAACTGCAGAATGCTGGAGTTGTTGGGTAGAAGTAGCAACTCAATAACGGGGAATAAATAGAATGAAGATGCTGCAACCAATGACAGGATTTTATCCGATGGATCTCTAGGATTAAAGGCTAATCCTCTCACCTAAGATCTCACACTCCAAACTATCTGCTAATCCCTCACAACAAATGCTCTCCAAGAATAACTCTGTAGAAGGAAGGGACTGCACTGCTAATGATGGTAAATGGTTGGCCCGGTGCCAAAGATGGTGGAATCTGCTCATAAACCTCCCTTACTGATCTCCCACCTCTGGAAAACTAGCCAAGGATGGTGTTGTAGAAAACCTCCCCTGCAACACCCAGCAACACTGCACAATCTCCAGCTAAAACTGCGCTAATGAAGAACACTGATGCTTGACCTCAATGCCTAAATATGGGGAATGGAGTGAAATCCTCCAAGGAGGAGAGGAAATCCTAAATAGGACTCCCTTGTGCTAAGCAGCACTACAACTCTACTGAACAACAAGAGACTACAACACGTCTAAAAGACCAAATATGAATAATACTCAAGATCCTTCACAATGGTTGCCTTACCCTCCTTTTAAACAATGTGAGCCCCCTCTCCATGGGTCCAACTCATGATGGCTTCCCCTTCAAGGAACCTTCCCTCCTCTTTCACTACGTTGTCCCACAAGATGCCTTCCACCTCTTACCACTGCGTTGTTTGACTAGGTCAAACTTGACCTAGCCCTCCTGCAAAAAGTCTCTTTTCACACATGGGGTGTGAAATCTAGATCTATAAGTGATCCTCTTTCACACTAAGAGGATTTTTATTTCCTACTCATGAATTGAATGTTTCTCCTACCCATCTTATTCATCTCCTATGTGAAAACGGAAAAAATTAATATTCCATAAAAATTTGGAATATTATAGTCCTCCCCTCTCAAAGGCTTCTTGTCCTCAAGCAAGTGCAAGGATAGACTGATTTATTTACCCTTAATCTCCCTGTAGCATCCATGCATTATGAAATCCTCCAAGAAAAATGATGCCATATCATCAAACAAGTGGCCAAGTTGTCCCTCCAACATATGCAATCTGCCTTTTGGATAAACATCCCCAAATAGTTATCAGGTAGAAATAAATATCCATGGAGGAACAATGGGCCGTCTAAGGGTCTCCTTGAGGCATGAGATCTGATATAAAATTGGACTCATCATCCCTATATGAATCTCCCATCCCCAAGCAATCATCCATACAACATGAGCTGCCTCCCAACATGGCAACTCATAGAGATCTCCCTCCACCTTGAGCTCCAGAAATGAAGGTGGGCTGAAAATATGAATATGGCAAGCTTCATAGCTTGCGCCATGCTATCCACCTCTCCACTTATGATTAGTGTGGAGTGTGTGTTGATCATGGGCTACAAAAGTATTGCCCTCAAGTGGAAAAATGAAGAGCAATCCTCCAAGGATCTCTCATCCATCAATGCAGAACAAGCTGGCCCAAGACACTTCATCCATGATGAATAGGACATGATCATCATATAATATCCCAATGACATGTTTCTATAGGTTACACCATGTGCAGTAAGGTACAAACAATGTCTCATAGGCTTACAACACAATCTCATCCACTGCAGAGACAGACAATAACATGGCAAGCACTGTACATGAAATATCACCTCTATTACTGAATAGTAAATAGATGAGTGAACCAGCAATACAAAATCAAATACATCCCATATACATACAATGAATGGATATCATCATCAAACTCATGGCCCGCCTCAAAAGAAGGCAAATAGGTGGTGGTGGTGGCCATGTCTCCCCTGATGTTCCCATTAGAACATATAGTACATAAACTATGGGAATCACCTCCCCTCAATGACACATTCAACCCTTGTGTCCTACTCAAAATCATGCCTCCCATCAACACACTAGAAACATTAACAAGGGATATAATGATCAGAAAAAAAATATGGGGACCACTAGAGGTTTCGTGTGGTGCTTGGAGGTACCAACAGTCTCCCCAGTGGATGCAACACAATTTGAAAAACTGATGTTTTAGAAATTTACAAGTCAAAATGTTTTGAAATACAATGCTAATCATATGAATTAGCTAAGCATGTGTGAAGTGGAAAAACATTTTCCCAAGGTCATGTGTAAGGGGGCTGTCCCCATCATATGATTTGGCCCAACTTTTCTCATGGAGCAACATGAAAAATTTACCATGCATTACAACATAATGATAAGAGTATGCAATTAAGAAAATGTAAACACAAGGCTCTTACCATAGGCTGGAAGTAAGATGATAGATGGATCCATATGTGTAACCCTACTCCCAAGTGACAGCGCTATGAGCTCATGAAAAAAGGCTATTCCCCATGCCAATATTTGTCCCTTGACATGCTCCTTGTCAAGGACTCCTCCGATGATGCTGCTGCAGATATGAAGCACCTTCCAAGATGGAATTGCCTCATGATTATTCCAAGCTAAGGAGTAGTCCCTTTGCACCATGAGAGTGCACTACTCTACTCCAGCAACACCATACATCCTATGAGAGCAAATCTTCCTGTGCTCTCTCCAAGATAGCTCAAGCAACCCAAGTGCTTGCTGCCTTCTCATGCTCACATCATGTAACTCATGTGATGAAGGTATCATGACTGATATATATACCATGTCAGCACCATGTATTCCTACTCCCTGCTGCTCAATGATGTAAACATCCTGCCACCTCTTCTCCATTCCCATCCTCCTGAAAAGAGGGTACACCAGGTGATGGCCAAAATCCTTCAAGAGGAGCCAACGCAGCCAAGCCTCCTACTGCCCGGTATCATATATTTGCAAGTGGTAAGGCAGCCTCTTTCTGGTCATCCACACCCACTCAAATCCTTGTGGATGTCTTCTCCTCTTCTCTCCATTAGTTTTCCTCTCATGAGGAGCACCATTCTCCCAAGCCATATCTTCCCCTTTGCATTTCATGGAAGTTTGAAATGCAGCTCCTTGGATACCTTCTAGAGAATATCTCTCACCAATGACTATGTTGGATCTAGGAGGAACCACTCCTTTCCACCCATGTTTAACAGTGTTGCTAATTCCTCCAATGGTGTAGCAGCTGTTTCAACCTCCAGTTCAAAATTTGTTTCATTGTTTTTCATGGGAGTGTCATGGTGTGTTTTATCCTCCAATTGTTCACATTCCAACCTCAATGGCTTAATGTAACTCATCAAAGAAGCATGAGGATGGTGGTTTACTTCCTCCTTGCACAACGTAGTGCAATCAAGAAGCTCTAAAATAGAAAAGCGTGTTGATTCTTGGACCTTTAAAGATGAGTTCCCACATTATTTTAAATGTTCTTCTGAAATAAAAAGTGGGACTTTAATCATACCTTGATGAATCTTAGGATGTTTTCGTGTGGCTGCAATGGCTTTTCCTTCTGATGCAATGGGTGCCTCCTCTATAGATATAGAAGGCTGCTCCTCCAAAGCTGCAACAACGTTGGTGCAATCCTCCTCTCATGGTGGTGTGAGCCTTTCCTCCTTTTTCCTCTCTCCAGCAAAGGTTTTGATTAACCTTTGAGAAAATTCTGTAAAAGAACTCACCCTTGAATGGACCAAGGGTTTGAACCACCAAACAGAGGCTTTATCCTCCATGTGCAATGCTGAAATCTCCACTGCTTCTTCCTCTACCACTGGATGTAGTAGAAAAAATGCCTCTAGTTTCCTCACCCAAGCTCTTGCTGAAGTATCCCCATCAAATGTAAACAATAGAAACCTATTGCCTCTAATTTCCTTTCTACTGAAGGGCCATCTCTTCTCCTTCTATTGAATAAACTGTGGGAACATTGTAGTTCCCCTGAATTCTCTAGAATGAGATTTATATTCACCGAGGTACTTACTTAAGATTAGATGATCCAAGTATCCTCCATGCCTATCTTCCTTGCCTTCATAAGAATATGAAGTGCATGGACCTTCCTCTTCTTCTCTTTGCTTCTCCTCCTTGGGGAGGCTCTTCTTTGTTCTAAATATAGATGAGAGAAAGCTCATCTTCTTCATCATCTCCTTCTGATATCGAACTCATAGGCTGTGCCAAGTTCGATGCTTTGATACCACTGTAATGTTCCAGATTTAGTAAAATGTATATTATTGGGAATATCTTAAGATATTCCAATGTGGAGCTACAGTAATATACAAATACACCAATGGAAGCAGCAGTGATACCTTAACAAATAAAATGCCAGGAGAATCAAATAGCCATCATTCTACATCATAGTAGCATATGATATACAAATCTGTGAGGAAATGGTCAATCGAGCAAGGCACTACAAGCTTCAAGAGACATGTACATGAAAATATGTATAATACTGCTACATGAATAAAGCCCTAGGCTATAGTTGCACATTTTTATATAGAACAATTGATGAAACACATGTCAATACATAGATATGAAAATATATGGCTCATAAAATCATTGGGAGAGAAGATCTAAGTTCCCAATCACTACCTCAAGTCAATCCTAGAAGGATTGGCTAAAATAAGCAAAACTGCAGAATGTCGGAGTTGCTGGGTAGCAGCAGCAAGTCAAGAATGGGATATAAATGGAGAAGAATGAACGTGTTGCAACCAATGATAGGATATTCTCCAATGGATCTCTAGGATGAAAGGCTGATCCTCTCACCTAAGATCTCACACTCCAAACTATATGCTAATCCCTCATAGCAAATGCTCTCCAAGAATAACACTATCTAAGGAAGGGACTGCGCTGCTAATGATGTTAAGTGATTGGCCTGGTGCCAAAGATGGTGTAATATTCTCATAAACCTCCCTTACTGATCTCCCAAGGGGATGGAAGCTCCCTCCTCTGGAAAACTAGCCAAGGATGGTGTTGTAGAAAACCTCCCCTGCAACACCCAGCAACATTGCACAATCTCCAACTAAAACTGCACTGATGAAGAAGGCTGATGCTTGACCTCAATGCCTAAATATGGGGAATGGAGTGCAATCCTCCAAGGAGGAGAGTAAATCCTAAACATGACTCCCTCGTGCTAAGAAGCACTGCAACTCTTCTAAATAGAAAGAGACTGCAATAGGTCTGAAAGACCAAAGATGAATAATACTCAAGATCCTTCACGATTGTTGCCTTGCCCTCCTTTTAAACAATGTGAGCTCCCTCTCCATGGGTCCCACTCATGATGGCTTCCCCTTCAAGGAACCTTCCCTCCTCTTTCACTGTGTTGTCCCATAAGATGCCTTCCACCTCTTACCACTGTGCTGTTTGACTAGGTCAAACTTGACCTAGCCCTCCTACAAAAAGTCTCTTTTCACACATGGGGTGTGAAATCCAGCTCTATAAGTGACCCTCTTTCACACTAAGAGGATTTTTATTCCCTACTCATGAAATGAATGGGTCTCCTACCCATCTTATTCAAATCCTATGTGAAAATGGCAAAAATTAATATTCCATAAAAAATTTGGAATATTACAGTCTCATCGTTGGAATCTGATCCCGATCCTACTGCGTGATTGCCACCATATTTTACTTGTTATTCCCACCAAATATCTTTGGTTTCATCTCTGGAGGCAACTTCCGGCGTTGTTCATCATCATGACCTTACTTCTTGCAATGAGTGCAAGATGGATTTGATCCTTCCTCCTTCTTGTTTGTAGTGACCTTCTTGTCATTTCCCTTTCCTTTTCCATTAAAATTGCCATTATGAGGTTTGAAAGATGATTTCTTTGCCTGATCTTCCTTGTCATTTTTACCTTTGATTTCAAGGTGAATGGCCTGAATATTGGCCGCATCAATAGTATTAGTCTCAAATAATAACAAATAACTCATTATGTAACTATGTAAAACACCAATATACTTTGTTGTAGTTTCGAGTGAATCAAGTGGAATGCCCAATCTCAATGCTTGTTTTCTAAATTCTTATTTGAATATTTTCACATTTTGACCCTTTCCTTGCCTTAAATATTGCCATTCCATTAAATCCTTTTATCGATAACCCAAAGGATAAAACTGATATTTTAATCAAGAAACAAAAGTGGACCAATAATAAAGGAGATTACCCAAGTTTTTTATGCCTTTCTGCAACTTGATCTCCCACCAAACAAGAGAGGTGCCACTCACCAGAAGAGATGATAACTATATATTTGCCTCATATTCCTTGATCCGTGGAATCCGAAAATAAACCTCTATATGTCTAATCCAATTGTTAAGTTTCTTTGCATTACATTCTCCATTATATGTGGGCAAATAAATAATTACATCTAGTGTAAAAAATGGTTTCTTAGATGCATTTATTTGATTCATGTTAGAATGATTAGAACAACAACAAGAAGAATTATCACTAGTGGATAGAGAGGGATGAGGCTTTGCTCCTCCACCTCCATGATTTACCAATTCATGATTATCTGGCTCGTTCTTCTTTGGTTTCAATGTCTTCTCATATTCTACAAAAAACTTGTCAACTTTCTCTCCCATAATGTAGAAAATCTTGCGATAATTTCACTCTTCTTCCCACCGAACTTCCTCATCTACCATGTTCTGTCTTTGTGGTGCATGCATAATTTTAGGATCAAAGGACTTAAGTTTTCCTTCACCTCATTGGATCTTGTTCCTGGTTAGCATTCACTCATGCAATTTGCTTCAAGAAGACCTACTCTGATACCAAACTTGATCCAAAATGTTTAACTTTAAGGATTCATTCAAAATTTCATATAACAAATCATGTTAACCAAGTAACTTAAACCACATGAAAAGAAGTGGAAAAACATAAGAAAACGTGATATCAAGACACAATGATTTGATTACAGATTTCACCCAATTTAGGACACATCTTTGAGCCCTGCTCAATAGTGGGGAGGCATTCTTTTATTAATTGGCATAAAAGAAATCAATTACAAGAAAAATTTACAAAAATAAAACTTATACCTCCAATACGGATAATGGCTTGAAAATGGAGAGCTCAACTGGAGAAATGGATTGCACAAATGGATTCCTAGCATGAAAATGTGAAAAATCAACTAGAAAATTTCCCAATTTTGACATTGGTACCTGTGCCCCTCTAAGGGAATGTTTTCAACATCTACTTGATACCCTCGCTCAGGTTTCCACACCCCTGGACTGCTCCTAGTTATGTTTTCCACCCTCCACTTTTGTTTGGTCCGTTGGGTAAATGAGAAGGTTTAAGTAATGTTTGGAGGGTGGATGGCTCAAGGTCAGTCGTTTGGGACATTGGCAAGGGAACCAAGTTGGGTGTGGGGAGGTCGGGGGTTAAAACCCCACCGACTCCCTATTCAACACATATTTGTTTTGGTGGTTAGCAACAATTTGGCAGTTAAATATATATGGCAACGATTAAAAATATGGCTCTGTGGTTTATGTGATATGTCACAGTTTGCTTGGCTGGTGAATAGGTCCGACGAGGGTGACCCACCCTACCCACATTTTGTTATATATAATATTGTTGTGGGGTGTGCGGTGGCAGGGTTTGACCACCCGCCATCATATAATATATATGTGCGCGTGTGTGTGTGTGTGTGTTTTGGTTGGTGGGGTTGGTGGCTCACCAAACATTTATATATATATATATATATATATATATATATATATATATATATATATATATATATATATATATATATATATATATATATATATATATATATATATATATATATATATATATTTCTTTTTTTATATTAAGACCCGCTAGTCAAAAAATTCCAATAGGAAAATAAGGTTTACTCGACAAATTAAGTAGGAAACAAACTTTCCCGTTCGAGTGGAGAAATTCCATGCATCGGGTTGCTACCAAATTTTTCTTCATTGAGACTACCAATTAGCCAAGTTTGACGAGAACTTATTTGACCAACTATAACTTGAGCATATGAACTCGGATTTGAGTGTCATCCGCATTTGGAATCGGGGTGACGATCACTACGATTTGGTCCTAGTTTCGCTTTCATATGATGATTTTTATTTTTGAGCTAATTTCAAGGCCAAATGTAATTCTAGATCCTCTTGGATCATATTCTTAGAATCATTATGTAGGAATGACGGAATGCTAAAACCAATCCCTTATGTCACATTATTAACCTTAGAAAAACATTTGATACATTTCCTAGAAATAACCTTTCGATATATTAGAAGAGCTAAAATTTTCTTTGAATTTGAGAGTTGTTGTGGTAAGGTTATATGAAAATGTTATTTCCAAGTTTAAGAACATTGACGGCTGTTCTAAAGAAGCCAATTGTAGTAAAGGTGTTAACCAAAGTTTCACACTATTATCTACCCAATTTAGCATATACATTAACAAGTTAGAGGGTTTTTTGTAAGAAGTAGGATATGTCAATATGTCTCTAGTTGAAATTGCCACCACCCTTCTTTGTGTTAACAACATTAGATGAGTAACTATAATCTCAATAAGAAAATAACATTTTCCAGTGATTTGTTCTCTACTATGAGTATGATTGCTAACTAACAAAAGAAAGGTTATGGAAATCAAATTGTAAAAGATCATGTATTCCAACTATGATGTATGATAATAACAACATGGAGGAAGTGCCTTTATACAGATTTAATGGTATTTATCTTCACGTAGGCTTAAAAGGAACTACAGAATTAAGAAAACGATAAATGGAAAGTGAAAATCTTATTACAGTCCTGAAAACAATGATAAACTAATGATCGTTTAGCTTTTGGATAATAATAAACTCTTGCTTAATACATGGTTATGATGTTTGGGGCTATAACATCTTTAGAGAATCCTCAAGCAATATAGAGAAAATAAAAAAGAATTTTACAACTCATTATCTTAAAATCAAAGGCAATACACCCTATCCTATCTCATCACAGAAGAAATTATTCCTTCTATTGAGAGTATCGTTGTGACTAGGTACTCAATGTACAAGAAGAAGATAGATAACATGGAAGAAAAGAGGCCTCCTAAGGTTGCTTCAAATTCCAGTCAGAATCCCTTGTGGCTTAAGCATGGTTGTTCTAAAAATGCCATGCCTTGTCTGAAATCATTAGGGTATGGAGGAATAGATAAATTTAAAATATATTAAAAAGATTAAAAAGATTATTACATGTAAATTTAAGGAGAAAAATGTAGTTTGATATAGAACTAGAGGATAAGAGAAAATTAAGATACTATAAAGAGGTGATCAACCATAATTAGAAAATAAAAAATATATCTTTATCTTAACAAGTTTAAAGAAGAAAATCAATATTGATAAACTAAAATCAAACTTTAACAAGATTATAGTGAAAGCACCCATTGGACCATTCCTAAAATGCTATGGGTCAAAATAATTTGTTATCTTTTCTATTATTATTATTTTTTTTTGAAAGAAAAAACAACAGGTTTTCTATCATATAAACAACCAGTTACATGTTCTAATGTTATGAGTATTCAATATGCTCTTCGAGTTCCATATTACAACATCACATAAGCATCATTTTGTAAGACCTATGGGAAATATGTATTCCTAGTACATCCACAATATGTAAGAAAATATTCATGTGAACCAAAATAAAAAAGACTATTGCACCTATATATAAGGCTCATAGTTTATAAACTTATGAATCCATAAACACCATAGGCAAAAAAAAAAAAAGGAGCTCATATCTAGAGCATAAGAAACTTCATATACACACTATTTATAGCAATACAAAGAGTTGAAAATGAAATCACTTTCTGTTTAAATGTTTTGTATACACTCACAATAAATCTCAACCTTCAAACATTTATAACAATAATAAATTTCTTAAACTTAAATTCATTAAAATTATAATTTAGAAAAAAATTATATCTTAAAATTTTCTATTTAAAAAGAATTAAAAATAAAATTCTATAAACAAATCCTTGAATTATATATATATATAGATAGATATATATATATATATATATATATATTCAACAAAATTCCTATAAAGTAGAAGGTGGAAAATATATATATATATTCAACAAAATTCCTATAAAGTAGAAGGTGGCAGTAACATGGAAAACACACTATGAGTCTACAAAGAAAAGAGAAATATGTGTATCGACAGGGTTGTGGAGTGTAATGGTTAGGTGGGAGCCGTGGTTTTTGTGACAGAATCATTGAGAAAAAAGCAAGACCAATTGGCATGGCGTGTAAGTGAATTTGATGAGAGAAATTTCTTGACCATTGGGTTGGTGGTGTCAATTAGATTGTTGGATTTCTTACAAGTTACTTGATTGTAATTCATTATAAAGTCATAAGGAAATAACATGGAAAAAACCACTAAGAACTTAGGAGGAAAAAATTGTATCTTCGTATTGACATGGACATAAAAAAGGAAGAAGTCACAAATGACGTGTTGAGCTATATTATTTTCCGTACGACAAATTAATTTTCAATAGACTTGTTTCCAAACTATTTTAACAGTTTCAACTTGCAATATCTCCACCCACCCCACCCCTACGCCATACAGAGAGTGTTTTTCCCCTCCAACACGAAGGTTTTGCTTTCCTCTTGTACTTTATTTTTCCATGTCATTTCCTGGCTCACATGTAAACCACTTAATATGAGTTTCAGTAAATTTGTTGAATTTTCTTTCTTCACCTAAGCTTACACAAATTTCACGTATTTGCATGGCATTTAAAATTTTTTCCTAGTTTGAAGATCAAATAAATTTAAATGGAAAATATTTGTTTTTCAAAAAACTAATTTTCAATGTGTGTCAGGTATTGGTTAAGTGGTAATGAGACGAGTTGTTGTGGCACTCGTCAGAGGTTCAATTCCCTTTCTTGGTTTGGGTGATGTATCTAGACATGTTGATGAACATAGTAAAAGAAAGAGAAAAAAAAGAAAAATGAAAAGTCCTACCAAACTTAGAAAAAAAAAAAAAATAACTTTTCAATAAATTTATAATGCATTTCATCATAAAGTAACACATTTTTATTTCATTGTTTTTCAAAAAACTAATAACTATTTTTCAATAAATTTCTAATACATTTCACCATAAAATAATAAATTTTGAATTAATAATAAATTCAATTTTAAAAGGATTATTTTTATTAATTTATAATGAATTTGATTTATAATTTGATTATATTGAGATTCTTTGTCATTTAAAGAGATATTGCAAGGTAACATGATGTGAAAACAAAAAATAAAAAAAAGTGTGATATATCAATAAATAATTAAAAAAATTATATATATCTATCTATATCTATCTATATATATATATATATATATATATATATATATTAAAATTTACACTTTAATCTCATTAATATTTGATAATTAAAATGAATTAACATGAATTAACATTGATTTAATACAATTAAAAGTATTAAAACAATAATTAAAAAAATAAGTTTTTAAATTTTTCTTAAAATGATTATCTATATTCTTTCTCTTTTTTTTTTTATAAATTCTTATTAGTTATATAAAATAATCTGTCATAATTTTAATATCAATAAAATTTATATATTTTATGTATAGATTTATAAAGCATTAATAAAAAATATATTATTAAAAAATTGAAATATAAATTCTTTTTAGTTATATAAAATAATCTGTCATAATTTTAATATCAATAAAATTTATATATTTTATGTATAGATTTATAAAGCATTAATAAAAAATATATTATTAAAAAATTGAAATTTGATATTTACACTATCACGTGGTTTTAAACTAAAATAATATGGTTTGAGGGTAAATTGATGAAATTAATATACTAAATATATCATTTTTCTAAGTTATGAGCACAATAAATATATGTCATGTTAGATTTCAATGAACTATATATATTGAAGGACAAATATTATAAATGTCTTATTTTATCATATTTTATTTTTAAAATAATAAAATAAATATTTTAAAAAGATTTATAATAAAGAGTAAGAGAAAATATAAAAAAACAGGTATAGAGTATGCCTTAAAACCATTTCTTATTGGATAACAACTCTTTCCTCTTAGAGCTTAATGGTAGAGTTGAAGTCATTTAGAGAACAGGAGTGGAAGTTTGCCCCACATTTAGAGAAACATTTATAAGAGACACATTTTTATTTGTTTCTCTTACTATTTTTTTGAGGAGTTTTTTAAAATAATTATTTCTTTTGAGACTAGGTAGATGGGACCAACCACTTGGCATTTGAAACAACAACCTATCACAATGCATATGTTAACAAGGCTATCTATCCAAAGCTCTATGGCCTATTTGAATCAAAGATTAAAAATAAAAATATAACTTCAAATGAAACAAAAAAAAATTATAACAATAAAGATATTAAATTGGAATGGAAAAGCTCTATTTTCAATACAATAGGAAAAAAATATATAGGTAAAATAAAACTGTGAAATAAAAACTAAAAATAATCTTTATTATGAAATTTGGAAGAGTATTTTTAGACTCATACTCATCATTCTCATTGAATGCTTAACTAACCAATTCTTGGCACTCTTCTACCATGGAACTTTATAGCCCTTTGAAAAAAGGTGTGTAGGTAGTTGGCTCAAGTTTTGGTTGAGCTAGATATCAATGAAGGCCTTAAAGAAAGGATCAATATAATCAATGGTATTTCAGTGTTAATATAAAGCATACAGTGTATAAATATCCCTTTTAGTTATGTTATATCCAAGGAACATCGCTCAAGAGCATTCTCTACCTTTTCAAGTAAACCTTTGAAAGGAAAAAGTGGAATGTAAGGAATGGTTTGAGGAAGATACAGTAAAAAAAATGGGAGAATGAAGGTCGAGAGTTGCCTCAAAAATTGATAAGTACCAACTTGATTTAGAGGGGAGGAGATTTAGTGGCACATCTCTTTTGAGGGAGGATGTTAAGTTGGAGGTAATAGAGATAAAAAATGAGACACACTTAACGATTTCAAAAACTTGAAAGAGAGAGTAATAGAAGATCAAGTTATAGCTTGTTTAAAAGATTTGAAGGTGGATGAAAATTCTCTTTCTTTTGATAAGTCTATTGTTTTAGTTTTTGAGAGTATTCCTCCTTCAAACCATTTAGTGTTAGATTTTAGGGATAAATATGTGTGGCCTACCATTTGTAAATGCCCAATATCCAAAGGGAGATATAGTGGGGCATCCAAAGGGAGAAACAATGTGGTAGGAAGGGTTATAAAATATTTGGTTTAGATCATGAATTTTCTCATGCTCTTCCTTGTGAAGAAAATGCTCACGATTCTCTAGTTTCTAGGAATTGTTTTAGTGAAGGATCTTTGGATATGGAATTGATTTCAAGTATAGGCTAATGTAGGGGAGGCTTAGAGGTTAGAGAAACTATTAAGTAATTGTTGAGATACAAAAAGGTAGAAAGTATCTAGGGTGATGAGGAAATTTGGGAGTTTCTTGGTATGGTTCTAGTAAATGATCGAAACCATTCTTTGATAGGACAAAAGAAAACCTTTCTACACTATCCTAAAGATACAACATTAAAAGAGCTTCAATAGGGAAAACAAAGAATAAATATTATGATTGTTATCAAGGAAAATTTTAAGGATGGAAATTTATCTTGAACTTTAGGAACCTTGGCGAAAAGGGGTGGATATGGTTGAAAAGGAAGTTTGATAGACTAAGGAGGATATAGAGGAGTATAGGGCGAAGGAGGATGTGTGGACCATGATCGATGAGTGGAAGGGTACCAAGGCTAGAAAGGTGCATTTTTATTTCGATTGTAGTGAGGATGATGTGCACCTTGCATGCCTTGTTGATATGGTCGAGGTCCTAGAGGTCTCCTTTGGTTAATGAAGCACAAATGTTCTTACCCACTCTCTATGCCTCCCTGGTATACAACCTTTAGGACTCGTAGAGAGGGAAATTTGTTTTTTTCATGATTCTCTTCATAGACTAGGCAGAATTTTATGACATTCAATGGGCATTCATTCCTAGGATGTTGTTTAGTACATCTAGGAAAAAAAATAGCTAGTGCCCTTTCTGCTTCCTCTTATTTTCCTTTGATTTGCATAGTATCCATTTTCAGGGAAAAGGTATGAAACATTTCATTCTTTAAATCCTCCAACATATTCCCTATCTCATGCTTGATAGATGTTTTGGAGGGAGAGGAATTGACCAAGCTTTGGCTAGGCCTACCCTTTTTCCTAGCAGCCCTAGAGTGATTCTTGAATACAATTTTGATGTCATCATAAGGCAATTCGTAGATATCTCCTCTAGATAACATGTTGAGGGTTTACATTACATCTTCCCTGATCCCTCGGAGAAGAACTAGATTGAGTGACTCAGGATGAACGACATAGTTGACCCTCAAATAATTGAGTTGAAATATTTCCTCATAGTCCACTAAATATTCATCAGGTCCAAGGGTCATCCTAAATATTTCCTCCTTTGTTTCTTTGGACCTATAGTAATCCTGATATTTTCATTGAAGGTTTTTTTCATTTAGGCCCAGGTAGTGATGTTGCCTCTAGGTATACTCATAAACTACTGAAAGGCTGCATATTTCAGGGTAGAAGGAAACAACTGCAACTTCTGCTCATCATAGGCATAGTCATAGGTCCTACAGAAAACAAAAAACTCAAAAAGGAATGTTTCAAGGTCTTCAGAGGTTAGGGCATGGAAATGTGGAAGGGAACATGGATTATATTTTTCATTCTAGCCTCTCCATTGGCTTCTGTGATAGGGAAAATGTCATTGTTATGGTTTTCATCCATATTTTGGGTAGGTGAGATAGGTTCTTCTTCTCCTATAGGTTCTTCCAAAATTTTAGGTGTCTCTCCTAAAGGGTTTTCCAAATCCATTGTAATCAGAGAGGGAAGTTCACAATCACCGAAGAATAATGAAGGTTGACTACTTGAGGGGGTGGGGGTTTTAGGTAATAATTTACCTTGGTTATCCATACTCCTACAAGACATGAAAGAACAATATTATTTTATGAAATTTTCAAAAAAAAAAAAAAAAAAAAAAAAATTGCTTCAATAGAAACAACACCTTGTTAGAAACCTCCCTGACAAAAATGCAAACAAGTGGTGATCCCTGGTATTGCACCGAGAGTGTTGCCACTCCCAAGGTCTCCTAAACTAAAATTATCAACCCGGGGTTCGTACAAACTTAGATATGACAATGCTATATGCACAGAAGGTTAAGTTCTACTCATGCCACCCTCACTCATGAAATCAGATCAAGGTTTTTAGAGACCATTCCTCCAACTAACTATAGTGAAAACTTCTTATGAAATAATAAATGAACCTAATTCTAATTGTGAAAGTGAAAATGCCTTCATTAAAATTTAGGTGATAATTGACATTACAAGAAAGAGAAATGGATAGTCTACTTGCAGAAGTAAAGCTACTATACTTTGCAAATTTAATCAAATCAATGATCTACTTTCATGTATCTTTGATCTAGTTTACCTTTGAATGAAAATAAGGAATATAAATTTTAGCATGCTGATGAAAAAAATACTAATTCTAACAGTGGCTTCTTGTAAATTTTCAACTAATATCCATTCACTAAAATTGGAACTTGTTCCTCATCTATATTCCTACATACTACAACAACCAAACATGAAAGTGTCAAGATACTCTGTAATCAAACCATATAAGTGTGTGAGGATAGATGGATTAATGTTTTTCATTTTAGCATATTCATTTGTTTCTCTAATGTGAAATGTGAATACTTCTAATTGTTTATCTTCATCTGTAGTATTGGTGGGATGTGAAGTTCTTTCTCCTTCCCCAAGCTCCTCAAATACCCTCACTTGCTCACCAAAAAGGCCCTCAAAGGTATCTATGGATAGGGTAGGAGGCTCATAGTCAACTAAAAAGGATTGGTTGCTAGTGGAAGTGGAGGTTTTTGGTAATTATTTTTGTGTTCTAGCCCTAATTCTTCAATGCATAAAATAAAACAATGTATTTTCTCCTTCTATTTTTTGAAAATAAGATGCTAATGTGTTTTTTAATTTTGGTAGGAGATGAACTAAAAGAAATATAAAATAAAGTAAAGAAAAATACAATACATACTATGACACCTCTGCGGCAATGATGCCAAAAAATGATGACCCTCAGTATTGCAATAACAATTCTGCAACTTTTAAAGGTCTTAGCTTTAATTGTCAACCTAAAGTTTGAAAAAAATAAGAGGGGCCAACACTATATGTGCAGTAGGAAATATCTCTTTCTCTCTTTGATTCTTATGTAGGTGGAAATATTGAAATGGACTCTAGATGTACAAAGACCAAGTTGACTAATCTATGCTAAAGGAAAATAACAATTCCAGAAAATAACTTGCTAAAAGAAAAATGGAACAAAAATCCAAGCTACTTGCAATAAATGATGGAATACTTGCACACTTCTACATGATGTTCAATGAACAAAAGCACACTTTCACACCTGTATGCTATCTTGTAAGGAAATGAAAGCCTATAAATTGTAAACCTTAATTTGCAGAAAAAGAATATTTATAAATCAAACCAATCAAGGAATTTATAAGGTTTCTCTACTTCCAAGTTGCATTATCAGGGTTCTAGGAGAGATTTAATATATCAAATAAGACAAATCATGAGTTTATTGCAAATCCGATTGAGATTGGACAGTTGGTTAAGAACAACTACAAGAGTCCCTATTTTTTTGTAGGAGATAGTCCAACGAGTAGGTAGCCAAGAAAATGCGAGATGGAGAAGAAAATAAAGTATGAAGAAGTTGGAAAATGATAAAATAAACATGTTCAAAGCATCAAGGCATCTGGTTGCAACTTTAAAATAGAAAAGCACAAATCTGTGGGTTTCATGTAGTTTTAAAACATGTCATAGTGTAGGAAATAGTAAACAATGAAAAATTAAAAGAAAAATAAATAGAAACAAAGGGAGTGAACTAAGTGCAAAGTGAAAATTTCATTTAACTAGTGTAACTACTGCAACTATTATCACCAAATTCTCAAATAACCTGCAAGAAAATATTGTTCATGAAAAATCCCTAGTTAACCATACATGAATGTTATAGAAAGAAATACATTTTAGAAATAATTTGCAAATTTAAAGTGAACATATGGATAACAAAAATAATACAAGAGGGATTTGGAGGACCTTGGGGTGGGCCCTAAACCTAAGCAAGCTTTGAACCCTTAGAGGAATGCCAGACTAGGAGCTAAAATCAAATATCATTTCCATTAACTAAAAAAAAATTATTATACATTTCATAGTTAAAAAAATTGTTGAAAACACTAATATACACTTTTCTCTATGCTTCACACACTTCTCTATTAGGATACTCAAGCATCTTATTGATACAATGAGTAGGGGCTGGCCTCCTTAAGGGGAGAGTTGCATTTCATTTTAAAATATTCCTAGAAAAGGGGATATTGCTTCCTGTCTCACCTTGTAACATCATGAAGGGGCATTAAATTCCCTTAAATAGCTGAGTTGAGGCACTCCTCCCATAAGGAACAAGTCCCACAAATAACTCTAGCTACATCTCCTTGAAATATGTGCAAAATCTCTTTGAAATCTTGCATAATAATCATTTTAGGAATATAAAGTGTTCTCAAAAAATTGATCTTGATTGGCTTCTCATCAATCAACTCAATGTAACTCTTTCAAACCACTTCTAATTGAAGATTAGCCTCTTTAGTTTGAGAGGGCCCTCTCAAAGGGGGTTTATGATTTTAAATAAAGATAATACTAGATGGCTAACTCTATGAATTGTAACTTGGTTTTGTATGATTTCAGGTTGAAAAATGAAGGCTTGCTACCATTGGGCTTATGGAGTCAACAATCAGTAGTCTTAGTGAAAATGGTTCTTCACATGGAAGCTGAGGCAGATAGAGGTTTTTAAAAAAGATAATTCATACACAAAACATAGGAAAACACAGTTATTTCACCACTAAAGGAAGTCAGAGCATAATATTATGAATTCTGAGTAATTAGAGATGAAATCTACCACAAGTGGTTAAAAATAAAGATACAAATCAATAAAAAATCAAAAACCTCAAGAGAATCTCAGGTCTGGAAGTATAATGTCACTTTGTATTACTGATAATGGATAAAACATACAAGCAACAATTTGGTGCAATATTCTCCAACCCCTTACTCTTCGTTGTTTATTCTATAAATAGCCATTCTTTGCAATGTAGATGATCTGCCTAAGTGGCTAGATCTTCTAATTCTACTTTGAAACCTATCATAACTGAAACCACTAACTTGAAACAGAAAAATGACAACTACCCTTAAAGAAAACAAACTCCTAATAGGACTCTATCTCCTATTTATTACATTCGTTTATTATACCAGTGAAACAATTACATAATGGTTACATAATGAATGTCACATGCTTGAAGGAAAAATAACCATCATTAACTACCACTTTACATTTTCAAAGCACCCCTAGATCTGTGGAACATAACCCTACTTTGTAGGAATGGATGACCTTCTCTTTAAATGATGTTTTGATTGATGAGCTGGCTGTGTGGCACTCCTTTTGAGTCATAAATCTCTATTGATAAGGTCCATTGAAATTTTAGAGGTCTCCAGCTGGATGATGTGCTATTGATATGCTCAAAATTATTCAAAAATTACTCGCTACGAAAACAGGGTAGTTTTAGGCAGTTTCGTAGCGAGTTTTAGTAGCATGTCAAAATTGTCTTTTCCATCTATCTCTTTGACTTATTTGTTGTTCCAACACCTTCATTATGTCATGGAACCTTGAAAACCATCAATATCCCTGCATAAAAAATGCCAAAAATGAGTTTCAAGGAAAAATTACACCTCATGAATTTTCGTAGCATATTTATGGCCTCAAGCCAGAGGTACACTATGAAACTGTGCAAAAAACTAGAAATTTTTGTTTTCAAGATTGTCTTCAAAAACTATTCTCCAACTGCAAAATTTGGGTCCTCTGCATGTTATGAACCTCATAAAACATATTTCATCTCAATTTTTACTCCTGTGGTGTCTCCTCCTCATTTACAATCAGTTGACTAATAGGCTCTTCTACCACTGTCATCTTCAGTCCTTTCTTTTCCAATTCTACATGAATCAAATCCAATTTCTCCTTAAGATCTTGCACTTTGACCTTTAATGCCCTGTTATTGGATTTCAAGTGTAAGTTGATCCTTTTGATGTTTTTAACTCTCCTCTTAGTGGATGAGTCCATTTTATCAACTTTTATGTATTGTCCAAGGTTTTTGAAACACTTGTGACTTGATCTTCTGGGATTTTCCTCATTTGTTCAAACTGAACCTTCTCATCTTTGTGTTTCTTTGCCTCTTGCTTCAAAACTGATATATCTTTACCTGCTTCCTTCAACTGCTTTTTGAGGGTTTCAATTTCTGATTTTTCAATAATTTTCTCTTTACCCTTTCTTTGTTGGATAACCAGTTCTTCTTTCGCAGGTGAAGACAAATATATGATGCTTGGTGGCTAGGCAATAGCTTCATTTATTTTATCAGTCTCTTTTCTTTCCATGACCTTCCTTGCATGTCTGGTCATTGGTTTCCTAGGTTGAAAAATGAAACCAGCATCATCACCTGCAAACTCTTGTTTTTTAGTAGTCTTACCTTTCTTCATCTTTCTTCCTCAATATTCAATGTCTTCAGCTTGCATAATGGGTGATTATTCAATGTCAATTGCATGAAATATATCCTCCAAGTTTCCTTTAGCCATTATCTGGCTCCTAGTGACTCTTTTGTTGACTTGTTTTCTGATTGTCTGCTTCTATTTTGCAGGTGTTGTTTTAAGTGTGTCAATCTTCTGTAAAGGTTTTGCTTCCATGCTCACTGGTTCTAGAGGAGATGATCTATTTCCTTCTTCAACTTCCTCTGCCCCAAATGGTGATGGAGTAGTTCTAGGTTTTAAGGCTTTCTTATCAGTAACAACATCAATTTAATAACCACTCATGAACAAGAATGAAGTCCAGTCTCTGTCTAACCTCCTCAATTCCTCTAACACTAAAAGCTTAATTAAACCATGATGAAAAAGAGAAGTTTCATTGCCCTCTGTTTTGATTTGAACCTTATCTGACATTTTCCCTAGACTTCTGTATAAATAAGAAGGCAAGTCAAGTGACCTCTTACCCACAAAATGCAACAGAAGTCTGAGATGATAGGAGTTGAGCATGTGAAACCTTCCTTCACAGGTGAAATACTTCTGAATGACCATCAACAGATTTGAATAATTGTCCCTCATGAAACTCCTAGGGATAGAATTTGTCAAGTCGATTTCACTATGTTCTAGTTTGATGAACTCTTTGCAATCCTAAATTAGGAATTTGATGCCTTTAAACCATTGATCCCCTCCTCTAGGGATTCTTGTTGCTGATGGGATGTTTTCTAGTGTCACTGTTAGGTTCAAAACTCAAACCTTTGAAGTTGTTCCTGTGAAGCTAGTGGAAAAATCCTTGGAAAGTTGTAGATGAAACCCCTACAATCTTTGACAGAATTGCAAGCAACCAGTTCTTCTGAAAACCTCCATGGCAGTAGGGTCTTCATTGAGTAAATTCATGCCCATGGGCTCATACCTATGACAATGGCCACCCTTATTTGTTTTTCTTCTTGTAGTCATGGATGTCTTATAGTCTTCTCAACCTTGCTTGATTGATGACATCTGCAAAGTTCAAATCTGCCAGCAACCTGCTTGGCTCGATGAAGCAGCTCTCCAGGGATCAACTCACATGCAAAGATAAAGCGAAATATGACAAAAGGCTAATTGGGGTAAGGTTTTATGGTTTAACTGAGAGCTCATGCTTCAATCATGATACATACATGCCCAAAAAGGAAATGATGACATCAAACACGGCTATGTACCTTTGATTTTATCATAACAGGCTTGAATGACCTATACACTAACTCCTCCAATCATAAAATGACACTTCATAGTGAATCTGACAAGACAGGTTAAAAAGCAGATTTTTGTAGTGAAGTTAGTTAAGCCTTTGACAGATTCACTACGAAACTATTAGGCAGTTTCATAGCGAAATATGTTGTTTTCCTCTGTAAAACGCTATGAAAATTTGAAAAACTGACAAATGCACCGTTTGTATTTTGAATGCATGGGAAATGAAAAATGATACCATATGAGGACTGATTTGACATGAAATGACATAAATGGAGGTGATCATGAAACTTAGGATAGGCTAAAAATGTAAAAAAATTTCTACACCACCTTCAAACGGCTTAGGAGACCTTATCCATTTGATGAGTGAACTATATGACCATATTAAGAAATGTTTCACAATGTTATGAGTGATAACATAAAGTATGTAAAACCTCATTTACTATCCTAAGAACTCATTAAGCTAGGAAAGTGTGTCATTAATTTCAAAAAGGTATATTTAACATAGCCTTTATGTGCCTAGGAGTGGTTAGATGGGCCTTATGTTTTACCTATCTGGGAGGCCTAAAACAACTCATCCAATATTTGCATTAAAGTTGTTTTTATTGCAATAAACTAATTTAAAATTGATAATGCAGGAAGGCATAAAAAAGATGTATATTATTTTGAATGCGAGAAGAAATTAAAAGAATATATTGAAGATATATTTGATTACTTTGACGTTGTTGATTTTGTTTGATAGGATTATTTTTCCAATGGTCAAATTGACATAATTTAAAGTTGGAGAAATAGGGATACATTTTTAAGTATTCCATTTATCTTTCCACAAAATATACCAAATGAATATGATTAAAGAAACATTATTGAATAACAATAATCTCAAGGTATTCTTGAAACTTCAGACGTAAAAGAAAGAGAAATGTATATTGGTTCTAGAAGAACACATGCATGGTTGTAGTGTTAGTGACTGGAGATCCACATGGTTATCCATTATGGGTTTCCAATGCTATAAAGGTCATTAAAAAAAATGATCATGTTACAACAATTGAAGTACATTGGTATGTGATAAATACACACCTATTCAATGGTGTGTACAATCCATATATGGTAGTTAACAAACAAATGAGAAGAAAGAGAAAAAGAAAGAATTAAAATACAAATCATCAACTCATTGAACTTTTAAAATTAGCGGATGTTTTTTTTTTACAGGAACGGTTATATAGACCTAATCGCGCTCCATATGATTTAAAATTAGCGGATGTTAACATAATTGTTTGAGTTCAATTTGAAAAAGAGAGGATCTCTTCAGTCTAGGACCACAAAAATTACCACAAGGTTCCCACTACAATAAATAGCGGTGATATATGATTTTGTTAAACTTAATCATATATCTAGAAATATTTTGGTATATGCAATGTTGGGCATACATGTAGATTGAGATGGTGCATTGGTTTATGATAAAGAAGAATATGGGTCATATTTTGCTTCATCCATTCATTTGAAGATGATGTACTAATGGTGTATCAAAATTGATGAGCTAAATTTGAATAATTGTATAAAAAAGTTTATGTAGTTTTTATCAATATGATGTTGGCATGGTAACTTGAAAAGAGTGTTTTAACTTGCATATGTTCTTACATGAAGTTATGGGGCATTTCTTTGTTTGTTGGATTATATGTTTTAATTATGAAAATGTAACCAATTTCTTAGATCATTTGTTTTGGATATAAACAATCCAACACTAACATTGAAAAAAATATATATTTCATTTATTGTAATTAATATTGAGCTTTTGACTATAAGTAAAAAGTGTCTCAAATTAATATTGCATTTTTAAATTATGTGGTGATATTTTCACATCATTATGTATTATATTGTGCTTAGAGTGATAAACAAACCCTAGAGTGAACATTTTAAGGTTCATTTTATGATTTTTTTGATCCAGGTGGATATTGGTGGCCACCCGCCTATTGCACTTGGACACCCACCATTGTTTCTTTCAGTTTTCTAGTTTCCTTAATTGTAGCACAATTTACTATTTTTGGCGGTTTTTTGGGTCTTGAACTTCTGGAGCCTTTCTGAGGCCTTGAATGATTTTTTGGAAAAACCTCTTATGCAGTTGTAGGCCTCGGATAGATATTTCTAATGAGGTATTGTATGTGTCAAATAGAGATCATATGCCAAAGTTACAACCTCGAGAAATTGATGTACCAATTTACCCCAATGGGACCCATAATTTGGTGTTTCATCACCTAGGGTTAGATTTTTGGATGTTTAGGGTCTCCCATTGTTTCTCAATAATAAATAGGCCTTCAAGCCTCATTATAACACAATTCAGAGGCATGTAGCCCCCGCATCTCTTCTCAAATATAAGCTACCAATGCCCTATCTTGTTTATTTCCATTATGTCTGTAAGAATATTTCAGTTATGCGATGTTAATGAAATGAAAGATTATTTCTGCTACATCTCTGCGTTTATGTTTATTTCTATATTTTATTGCATTCTTGCATAAGTATGGATCAGTGGTGTTTAGTCAATTTAGTGTCCTAAATTTCTAACATAAATTATCGACCAGGGCTAGTAAACTGATGAAGTGTGGTGCACTATATGTGCTTAAGAAAACTACTCCTTTACTTCATTGTATGTATTTTTCTTATTGTTTTGGGGGTTTTTTCATTTTATTCCTTAGTGTGCTATCCTAGGTTATTTATAAAAGTGAGAATGAATCTAATTAAAAACGAAGAAAAAGGAAGTGTTATGAAACTAAGTTAATTTTCTATAAAAGAAACCAAAGTTTATGGATTAATTCTAAGACCTAGTTTTGAACAAGAAGATAAAGTAAGTACTTAATTTAGTGATTAAACTTAATCCATGGATCTATGACTCAATTGAGATTTGAAAAATGAAAGCAGGGAAATGTGTCAACTATTGTACTTCAGGTTGTTTCAACATTCAATGATTAGGTCAAAGCCCTATGAGATGAAATCAACTGTTTGCACTTTAGTTGCTAAAATCTAAAATAGAAAACAGAGAATTCAATTGAAATTTATCTAAGATGCTTTAATTACTCCATCTGCCCAATATGTGGAGAGTGACCCCCTTGAGGTAATGTATCTAAGAAATCATTGCATCTGTCTAAACTAAAGAATTACAATAACTCAAACACTGCATTGAATCTAATTATTTAATCATCCTTGAAAAGTATATTCAAATTAGTCTTTGTCAGGATGACCTTTAAGAAGATTGTTTTGTTGCAATGAAATGATGATCTTTTATCTACAACCAATTAAGTGAATAATTAACTTATCAAGTCTCATCCAATTCTGAAGCTTGTGACCCCTTGGTATGGATTTCGGATAAATCAATTACACCCTTAATTCTTAGCAAGCAAATAACAAGAAATGAAATCTATTCAATCACTGCACTTATAAGACATTCAACCATTCAATATAAGATTTGGTAAATAGGAAAATGGACTTCATAAATGCTTAGTTAGACACAACAATTGACAACTATTTTTTAAAGATGAAAGCAGGGAACTAAGCAACCATGTTTCTTAACACTTCAACTTTTATTCCAATCCTGAAGACAGAGTTACCTATCTCCTTGAAAACTTTTCAGAAGGAAAATCTACACAGTTGCATCTAAACTATTGAAAACTGGAAATTAAGCACGAACAGAAAAAATACTAAAAAGAATTGAAGAAATCTATCTAAAAAGCATAATAAAAACCTCCTTTAGAAGCAGGGGCCCTCCGCTCCTAAGTTGGTCGACTCATAGCTTGTCAGAAGTACAATCAAACCAGCATTTGATGACTGAACTTATTTATTTATAAACTCACAACTCTACATCCCATTCCATCTCAAGCATTGTTACAAAACATTCTATAATCCTTTCTCTTCTTCTCCTATTTTTCACCTTTTTTTGATAGGAGAAAGCTTCCCCTATTTATACAAAAATATGAGAAGTTATCTCATTAATGAGATTCCATGAATCTCTCCCCATATCTCTAGAGTTGCAATCAAAATAGGAAATGATAAGACACATGTTCTCTTAGAGTTTCAATACAAATAGGAAATGAGACACATATCCTCATGATCCCTTGATCTTCTCCACTCAAATTCGAATTTGGTTTTGGGAGGCCACATAAAGGTCTTTTAGAAGCTTCATTTTGACCTACACATGTCACAAAACTCGTAACACATATATAGATATATGAAACTATGTTAATTTTCTAGTTTCTAATCATAAATTCACTTTAAATACATAAAATAAATAACTTTGGAAAACAAGAATCCTAACCCATATACTTATGAAAATGGTTACTCTATGTAGGGTTTTAGGTCAGATAGTTATGAAATGAGATCTGAATGATTATGACATAATGGAAATATGTATGAATATGGAAAACAATTTTGAGACTCAACATACCCCCCAACTAAGGTTGTTGCATGTCTTCATGCAACTATTGCATTGATTCATTTGTCCATGAGTTGATATTTTATGAGTTTTGACTCATATAGATTCGTTCAAAACTTTGCTTCTTTATATTTTCTTTTGGCAAAGTATAATACATTTGATTGCAACATTTTTTTAATGGTTGGTTTTTGTGTGACAACCTATTTTTGAGCAATGGTTCTTGTATAACAATGCTTTATTTTATTTGTTGCATCAAAGTTCATGAAAACATTTAGAATCAAATACTATAATAACTCATCAATGAATTGATAATTTTCAAGGCATATAATATTTTGGATCATGTTGCAACAACAGTTGGTTGGAAAGTATATGCGGGTTGGAATGAAATGAAAATGTGTGATAGTGTATGACATATGAATATGAAATGATGTCCCTTCCCCCAAACTAAATATATGACAATGTGAAAAAGAGAGTGAGGAATTTTTTCAAAGTTACAATTTTAGCATTCTAAGGAATTACATGACTAAAAATTAGAAAACCACATACCTTCACTTACCTTAAATGTGAGTGAGTTGTGTATACTGAAGAGTGTGGTTGTTGATGTTGTTGGACTATGTAAACAAATGAATTTGATATGCTTAGTTCTCTTTGTGCTAATGACAAGATTGGAATCTTTATTGCTGTTGATACAAATTGATTCCTGCTGCAAACTGCTGAAATGATGTAGTCTTAAATCGTTACAAAATCTGATGGTATAATTATAGTCATGCGAATAAATGTGTTGATGTCGAGCATGAAGAGAAGTCATTGGATTACTGACCATTGACGAATGTCATTAACCAATGCGAGGCAAACTCACCATTAATGTTAATGGGTGCCAAGGTACCTAAGTACATCTTGCAAAGTGCAAATAGATGGGCTGATGTCGAGCTACTTGCAAGATCTGACGATCAAGGGACATTGTTGTATTCCCATGATTGTTAGCGAGAGAACTTGTCATTAATGCATATAAGCCTCAAGGTACTATTAAGGACTCTAGTCTTGGACCTACATAATGTGCTGATGTCGAACGGCCAAGACTTGTTAGAAGGGAGGCCTTAAGGAATCCTCCATTATCTAACGTGAGCATGAAAGAATAATTTTTGAAGGACTATGGATGAAAATTTTTGCAGTGGATCAAGGTTTATTTGACAGAATGAAAAGGGAAATGAAATGAATCAACTTCGTAGAGGAGCTGAATGGTTTTATTGCTAAAGCAAGGTAGGAAAATATAATGAATAGGGAAAAAAAATGATCAGTGAGGGAAAATGAGATGAGGATTTTATTGAATGACTAAGTAGACTGCAATAGCAAATGTAAAGGAAAATGAGGTGAATGTTTTTTTTTTTACTGAGGAAGCATGGATGAAATGGAGACACTGGCATCTGAAAGGCTTGGAAGTGTTGGATTTGATTTGCATTAGCATGTGCTCATGCATTGATATTTCTTTCTTTGTTGCTGATCATCTTCTTGTAAAAGAAATGTGGTCTCTGGGAGAGACACTATTCGCTTGTAGTCATCTGTCCTTCCTCCTCGAACTTGCAAAATAAAACTAGTACTTCTTCTTCAATGGAATGTAAGATTATCAAAAGAGAGAGGTGATTAATCTCTCTAGTTATGACATTTACACAAAAAAACTGAGAATTGGTACTAATAAAACAAGTTCATGAAGGAAAACCAAAATAATTTATACCTGTTTCGAAATTAGTGCCTCAAGTTACCTGTTGTGTATTTTCATCAATTTATTTATTATTTAATGTTTCAAACTTTGATGATAGCTTTCTCATTAAGTAGATCATTGAAATATTTCCAACGATGCTTGAATCGTCAAAATCCGATGTTGGAAGAGAAAGTTAGGCTAATTTGAAATTTGGGTGAAATAGTGAAGTTTCTCAGCTGCAAAATTGCGCAGTTTCTTTAGCTAAAAATATTGAACAAAAAGTTAAGTATACATGCCTATGCAAATAATTAGTTTTGAAATTTAAATCAATCATTACCTCATCTAGGAAAACGAACAATACCCTACTTATTTTATTGATGCAATACTTTTTTTTTTTTTAACCAATCTAAAATTGTTATGAAGTTTAAAATGTTTGTACAAAAATAAAAATTCAAGGCTATGATAAAATATTTATAGTTTTTTCATTGAAATTTTAATTTATTAAAAATCATTAGCTTTTTAATTAATGCAGCAACAGTTGAGATTTCAATAAAATCCAATGTACTTTATTTTCACTGACAAAAGCATGCAGTCTAGAAATAACCTTAATGAGAAAAATGTGATTCTCTTAATCACAAGCTTCTACTTTTATTGGTTTCACCTCTCTCCGGATAAAGATAGCCAATTTTTTTTTTTTTTGTTGAAGAAAAGCATCTAGTGTTTTAACAATATCATGAACTAATTGAATTCATACACTTTCAAGGTTTGTAATGTGAAAAATGTGTCTATATTTTCTATTAAGTTGGAAATGCCATGGACACGCCCTGCCCTGACAAATCCTTTCACTGTGATGCGATAGTTTTTATTTAAGTAAAGAACTATACGCCATCTTTTCCATAAAAATTGAGTTCGCCTGCAAATGATGCCTTTGAACCCGTGAATGAGAAAAAGAGTAATGAAACTGGCATTGGTATATTAATGCAAACCTGACCCGCTTCAATCTCATGTTAAAATTTTCTTGCGGCTACACCTGATGTTGTGAATATAGAAGCCCCGTTGCCATATTGATTTTTGTTCACAATATCAATGGCCTCCTCCAAACAGAAAGGACAAGAAATTTCAATGAATGCTTAACACATAGACAGGAAAATCATGTGGATCAAGCAGAATTTGATTCGAATTCATCCACCATGGAGTATTTCTCTCAATTGATGTCCAATGATTAAATTCACCAACCATTTTTGTTTTCTTCATGCAATCTACAAATCAAGGCTTCAAATAACCCATAAATTCTCTCTCTCTATTGTGAAATTCACAAAACAGTTTTTCAGTTATCTAATTGCCCCTGTTTTGAGAAAAACTCACGTCTCAGTTTTTTCATATTTTTCCTGGTTTGCTCGGAAACAACATTTTAAAATAACATGTACGAATTGTTGCATTTTTTGTGAAGCTCCGACAACAAAAAAAAAATTAATTGTGGTTGGATTTGTAAGTTTTGAAAGCTGCTTTGATTGTGGGGGCACTATGGTTGAGTGGTTGGGCTGGTCAAATGATTTGCGAGCTTAAAAATAAAAATAAAAATCTCTTATGCTACTTTTCATCATTGAAGATTTTCTTCCAAGAAAATTGTGGAGAAGGCGTCCAAAACAGTTTGATAACTTCCATTTAGAACGTTAGTCATTGGATGGATGTTCAATTTCCCTTGCTATTGTAGACTGTAAGTGATTAATTTTCTGAGCAATTTTGAGTATGCAATTGATTACCAAGCATAGATTTGATGTATCTAATGGAAACATAGAAAAATTCAATGCAATTATAGAGAGAAAATTGAAAATCAAGGTGTGAATACTTGCAGAGTAAGCCTTGGATAAATTGAGAATGGTATCCGTGGTTTCAGGAGTTAGATCCGCTTCATAAACAGGTTCGAGTTTCAGATTTTTAAAGGAATGCATTGGATCTTGGCCTCTTTGGTTTCGTTTTACCCAAAGGCCATCGTCGTTGGTTGTTTTGTTTTATTATGTTAATTTATTTTATTTTTCTATTGTTTTTAATGTTTTATATTTGTTGTTGTGTGCTTTAGTTTTTGTTTTTGTTTTATTTTTTATTTTTTATTTTTTTATATTTTTTATATTTTTTATTTTCTTTAAGAAATTGAATATGGCAAATTTTATTTTTTTTATATATATATATATATATATATATATATATATATATATATATATATATATATATTTAAATGATTTCTTAATAAAATTATATATATATTTTCAAATAAAAAATATACATATATATTTCATTAAACAAAACAATTTATTGATTTTTTTTTTTTTTTTAATAATTGATTTGTTAATAAAATTATGTATGTTATATTTTCAAAAATTTTAAAATATACATATAGATTTTATTAAACAAAACAATTTATTGAAATTAAAGTTTTTCATTAAATCAAATGAAATGATGAAAACATATATATATATATATATATATATATATATATATATATATATATATATATATATATATATATATATATATATATATATATATATATATTTTTTTTTTTTTTAACATAAAAATTCCTTTTTTGATCTTCCAGGTCACACAAAGTGCAGGAGGAGAGCATACTCGAGATTTTTTTTTTTTTAGATGTAGGAAATAATGTCTCCTAATTAGACTTCCCCGGAAATGGCGCCAAAATGTTTAGTCAATTTAGTGTCTTAAATTGCTAACATAAATTATCGACCAGGGATAGTAAACTGATGAAGTGAGGTGCACTATATGTGCTTAAGAAACCTGCTCCTTTACTTCGTTGTATGTATTTTTCTTATTGTTTTGGGGGTTTTGTCTTTTTAGTCCTTCATATGTTATCCTAGGTTATTTAGAAAAGTGAGAATGAATCTAATTAAAAACGAAGAAAAAGGAAGTGTTATGAAACTAAGTTAATTTTCTATAAAAGAAACCAAAGTTTATGGATTAGTTCTAAGACCTAGTTTTGAACAAGAAGGTTAAGTAAGTACTTCATTTAGTGATTAAACCTAATCCATGGATCTATGACTCAATTGAGTTTTGAAAAATGAAAGCAGGGAAATGTGTCAACTATTGTACTTCAGGTTGTTTCAACATTCAATGAGTAGGTCAAAGCCCTATGAGATGAAATCAACTGTTTGCACTTTAGTTGCTAAAATCTAAAATAGAAAATAGAGAATGGAATTGAAATTTATCTAAGATGGTTTAATTACTCCATCTACCCAATATGTGGAGAGTGACCCCCTTGAGGTAATGTATCTAAGAAATCATTGCATTTTTCTAAACTAAAGAACTATAATAACTCAAACACTGCATTGAATCTAATCATTTAATCATCCTTGCAAAGTATATTCAAATTAGTCTCTGTCACGATGACCTTTAAGAAGATTGTTTTGTGGTAATGAAATGATGATCTTCTATCTACAACCAATTAAGTGAATAATTAACTTATCAAGTCTCATCCAATTCTAAAGCTTGTGACCCCTTAGTATGGATTTCGGATAAATGAATTACACCCTTAATTATTACCAAGAAAATAACAATAAATGAAATTTATTCAATCACTGCACTTATAAGACATTCAACCATTCAATATAAGATTTGGTAAATAGGAAAAATTGACTTCATAAATGCTTAGTTAGACACAACAATTGACATTATTTTGAAAGATGAAAGCAGGGAACTAAACAACCATGTTTCTCAATAGTTCAAATTTTATTCCAATACTGAAGACAGAGTTACCTATCTCCTTGAAAACGTTTCAGAAGGAAAATCTACACAGTTGCGTCTAAACTATTGAAAACTGGAAATTAAGCATGAATAGAAAAATACTAAATAGAATTGAAGAAATATATCTAAAAAGCATAATAAAAACCTCCTTTAGAAGCAGGGGCCCTCTGCTCCTAAGTTGGTCGACTCCTAGCTTGTCAGAAGTACAATCAAACCAGCATTTGATGACTAAACTTCTTTATTGATAAACACACAACTCTACATACCATTCCATCTCAAGCCTTGTTAAAAAACATTCTATAATCCTTTCTCTTCTTCTCCTATTTTTCACCTTTTTTTGATAGGAGAAAGCTTCCCTTATTTATACAAATATATGAGAAGTTATCTCATTAATGAGAGTCCATGAATATCTCCCCATATCTCTAGAGTTACAATCAAAATAGGAAATGATAAGACACATGTTCTCTTAGATTTTCAATACAAATAGGAAATGAGACACACATCCTCATGATCCCTTAATCTTCTCCACTCAAATTCGAATTTGGTTTTGGGAGGCCACATAAAGGTCTTTTAGAAGCTTCATTTTGACCTACACGTGTCACAAAACTCATAACACATATATAGATATATGAAACTATGTTAATTTTCTAGTTGCTAATCATAAATTCACTTTAAATACATAAAATAAATAACTTTGGAAGACAAGGATCCTAACCCATATACTTATGAAAATGGTTACTTGATGTAGGGTTTTAGTTCATATAGTTATGAAATGAGAGATGAATGGTTATGACATAATGGAAATATGTATGAATATGGAAAACAATTTTGGGACTCAACAAGTGGTATCAGAGTGGTCTGCTCTTTCTCGATCCTTCTTTGCATGTCCCCAACGAGGTCAGGGTATAAGGAGTTAGGGCCCGATCTGGTTGAACCTTTGCAAGATCAACCTTGCAAACCCCGACGACCACCCATGGGGGACGAAAAGAAAGACGAGGGAGTAGGAGATCCCATAAAAATATTTCTTGAGGAGACCCTCGAGAAACAAAGGAACGCGATGATGGATAAATTTTCCCAGATTCTTCAACGAATGCCCACCGATGGTGCATCTGCATCTAGCAACCACTCTAAAGGCACAACTCCTTTTGAGGTACAAGTAAACTTTGACATTCCCACATTTTAGGGCCAAATAGATGCAGACATCGTAGATATATTGTTGAATCTATTAGAAGGGTATTTCTCGGTTCATGACTTTTCCAACCAGGAAAATATTACTTTTGCACTCCTCAAAGTGGTCCCCATGTAAAGTACTAGTGGGAAACCTACTGTGAGAAAAAGGATGGGAAGGAGCCCTCTCTTTTTTCATCCACACCCACTTGAAATTCTTTCCGAGACTCCATCAAGGAACAATATTATCCTGTGGGGAGCTATGTGGACAAGTATATACAATGGACTACGCTACGACAACAAAGGGATCAAGATGTGCATAAGATGACGAACCTGTTCCATACCCCGTGTACAAAATTGGGTATCAAATATTCAAAGAGACATTTGATGTTGAAGTACCACAGTTGTATGCACAGATACATTCAGGAGGAAATGGAGTTCTTCGACATCTCTTCGCTTGGAGCATCATACCGGTAAACTACCAAGATTGAGTAGAAGTTCAAATAGAAGAAGGGATACTTTGGATATGCGAATCAGAAGCAAGGGAAAGGTACCCCCAAACCACATAAAAAGGGACAAAGCGAAGGCAGGGAAGCCTAGGATAACCTGCCAAAGCCACAAGCAAAGAAAAATACCATGAATCCAAAGAAGGACATGGGAAGTGGTGTGAGTTTTGTTATCACTCTATATTTTAAGATTGGAAAGAATAATTATATAGGACAACATCAAAAATGCTTTGGAGTCTAGAATATAGCCCTCCTAGAATTAGAGAGGGATCTCTCTTTAAGATTTAGCTTTGTTTTATGAATGTGATATTAGGCTAGTTATAATGATTGTAGAGATTGATTGTTTGATTGGTTGTTTCATTGGATTGGTAGATCTCTTTAAAATAATTCCATTGGGCTATGGAGTCATAAAACTTTTGGTTGTTGCATCAAATTTTCAAGAGCATCCACAAGACAAGATAACTACACTTACTAGTGTTGAGATTCAACAAGATGATGAGCTTAGTGAAAAACAATCACCTTCACTAAGTGGGCCCGCAGGATATTTTTAGGTGTAAATCTATTTTTAGACATGGTTATCATATTTCAGAAGTTGCAGGATGCTATTTGTGGATGGTTGGTCAATTTGGAAAAATAGATGAAATTCTATTTTTAGAATATTGGGCGAAGTCTATTTATAGATCGTCGATCTAAAAATGGATACATGTCTATTATTATTAGCCCTTAATAATAATCAGACTCTAAACAACAACTTATTCTCTTGGAGCACTTTATTTCAGTGAACAGATTTGGAAAATCAATGGGCTGAAGGAATTATTCAATTCCTAGGGTTTACTGGTGGTTCATGCATGGAGGAATTAGTTAGAACTGAAGTGGCAAAGTTATGATAGAGTTGGAAGAGTAGTTCATGGAGTTGTTATTTAGTTTAACTCAGTTATTGGAGTTAAAATAAGTTGAGATAGTTGTATCTAGTCTAACTGAATGATACACTAGTGAGAGTGGAGTGAATTAATTAGGTAATTAATTCAAAAATAATAACTCACTAATCAAATGAACAAATACAACAGTTAACTACAGTGTATGTCAGTTCCAGTGGAGACCGAGTGGAGAGGTAGGTGAAAGGGTGAGATGGACTATCCGTTGTGACTATAGTGATGCATTGATTGCAACACACACATTTTGGAGTTGCCAATGAGGATTGCGCAGTCAAGGAAAGGCCAATTTGAATTCATTCAGGGGTCTTCTTCAGCAAGGATTGCGCAATGCAGCAAGGCTATCAGGGGGCAGAAATTAGTGATGGATTTGCAGATTTCTTCTTGTTAGTGTGTGACAATTGATTGTACTGAGAGCTTGATGTACTAAGCTTTGTATGATATTTTTACATGATCTCTATGATATATAATATATGATGGTTGGGGTTTTCAGCTTTAGGCTTTCCCGTTAAACAACTGTGTTATGTGCGATTTTTTTTATTGCTTCATGTGTTTGCAATTGAGTTTAAATTTCTGCAAAAGATTAACAATGGAAGGATTCTGTATTTAGCAAGAAGCTAAATATCGTTAGATCAGGAGAATCTATATATATACATGCATATGTTATATAATTTCTACATGGTATTGGAGTAGTGTTAATTCTTAAAGATAGTAATTGTGAAGAATTGTTGAGTTTGTGCTGGTGGACAATTTGAATTTGCTGCAGAAAATTCTTGGTGCAACAGTTGAGTATACATTGAAATGTCTTTCAATGGGTTGCGATTGTAGTATGCCCTTGAGGGTAGCTCGAATTACATAGCCTGGAAGGATAGGATGGAGGTGTTGCTGGAGTATAATGGACTGAATGAGTTCATCGATAGCGATGTTCCTAAGCCAGATTCTAGCGATGCTACAGGACTTGACACATGGCAAAAGAAGGTAGCAAAGACAAGAAGGATTCTATTGGAAGGTGTCAAGGACCATATTGTGTCAAGCCTTCATGGGAAATCCACTCCATTTTCAATGTGGAAGGTTTTGACAGATTTTTTCCAAAGCAGCAGCAACCAGAGGAAGTTGGCGCTGAAAGATAAGCTCAGAAAAATAAAAATGGAGAAGGGTGACAATATTCCAAAATATCTCACAAAGTTTGTCCACTATAGGGATGAAATGGGAAGTGTGGGGATTACTGTTGATGATGATGACTTGGTGATCTTGGCTCTCCTTGGGCTTCTGAAGAGTTGGCATAGCTACGAAGACTCTGTCAATGGACCAGAGAAACTGTTGGGTTGGGAGCGACTTTGGTCGGATCTTGTGCAGGAGGAGATAAGGCGAAGTACCAGGGATGGCTCTTCATCAAAGAATGAATATGAAGAGAATTACGCTTTGGCTGCCAAATCAAGGAAAGGGAAGGGGAAGAAATTCCCTTCAAAACCAGAGGCTAAAGGCAAGAAGCAGGATTTGTCCAAGGTGAAGTGTTTTCACTGTCACGAACATGGCCATTTCGCCACTAATTTCCCACGGAAGAAGAAGAACAGGAAGGTTGCTGGAATTGTAGCGGGTGAGGCCTTAGCCTCGCAATTTGAACTTGATTTCTCTTTGAACGCATTCTTGGTTTCAAGTGCAATGGGATCGGTGTGGTATCTTAATAGTGGTGTGTCTTTCCATATGACGAGAGACAAGGAGTTGTTTAGTGACTTGGAGGAGAAGGACCTCCAAATGCATATAGAGATGGGCAACGATGGTCAATATAGTGCAATAAAAATTGGGACCATTACCTTTGAGAGGGAGTCAGGTAATGTATTTATGTTGAAAGATGTTATGCATGTTCCAGGTCTAAAGAAGAACTTGGTCTCGGTCACAATGTTGGAAGACAAAGGTTATGACGTTGTTTTCAGTGAGGGAAAATCCTTCCTTCGACATAAAACAATGGGTCAAACCAAGAAGATAGGGATTCAAGTTAAGAATCTCTACAAGCTAGAGGTAGATGGCTACGTTGTAATGATGGGCAAAGAAGAAGAAGTGGTGAGCCGGGATGAGGGCGAATTATGGCACATGAGATTGGGCCATCTTCACCATGGTGCTTTGAAGATTTTGCAGTAGATTTATACTGGACTTCCCAAGGGTACTCTTGCATAGTCACATAAGTGCAAGGGATGTACTATGGGTAAGTTTGTGAAGACCACCTTTCATGAAAAGGAGAACCATGCTTCAGTGATCCTGGAGAGAATTCACACAAACGTGTGTGGACCTTTCTCAGTTGCTTCAACAACAAAACACATGTATTATGTTATTTTTTTTTATGAATATTCTCGTAGATGCTATATCTTCTTCATGCAAAAGAAGACCAAAACATTCTCAAAGTTCTGTGAGTTTAAAGCATTGGTGGAGAAGGAGTCGGGGAAGCAAGTGAAGCCTCTGTAGAGCGATAATGGTGGTGAATATATCTCGGGTGAATTCAAAGACTTTTGTAGCAAAGAAGGAATTCAAAGAGAACTCATAGTGCCTCATAACCCATAGTAGAATGGGGTCACGGAGAGGAAGAACAGAACGATCATGGGTGCTGCACGAGCTATGCTACATGACTAGGGCCTACCGATGCACTTGTGGGCGGAAGCATGCAACACTGTGCTTTATGTGCAAAACCATTGTCCTTATAGAGTACTTGGCATGAGTACACCTCAAGAAGATTTTTGGCTCATTTGTTTACATTCATGTGACAAAGGACGCCAGGAAGAAGCTGGAGCTGACTGCATGAGTTGGGATATTTTTGGGGTACATAGAAACACCCCATAATTATCCTATGTATTTGCCAGACAATCAGATGACTGTGTTGCGATGGGATATAAAATTCAATGAGGTGAAAGCCATGAAGTTGTCGCTTGAGAGGAAGCTACACTTGCATGCATAGGAGGAGCTACTTGTTCCCAAAGATGAGCCTCTAGATGTGGATCAGCCACAGGAGGAGATTCATGGAGTGGAGGAGTCCACTCATGCATAACCAAACATCAGACAAGGCAGAAAGCGTACCATAGAAGCTGAGAGACTAAAGCTTGATGCGGCACAGAATGTAGGAGTCCCTACATCATAGCGTAGACAAAGACATTCACCTGACTGATTTACTGGATACATGGCTCTTATGAGCAAGTGTATCATTACAAAGCCATCTTCTTTTAAAGAAGCAGTGTAGGAGCCCACATGGGTAGATGCCATGGTGGAGGAGTATGACTCCATTGTCAGAAACAGTGCCTAGGAGATTGTTCTAAGGTCGATGGGAAAATCAGTTGTAGGATCAAGATGGATCTACAAGGTAAAGCAAGCTGCTGATGGGAGCGTCAAGAAGTATAAGGCAAGATTTTTTGCCCGGGGCTTCTCACAGATCAAGGGGATTGATTATGAAGAAACCTTTGCACCTGTCACATGGTATTCTTTCATAAGGACCATCCTTGCTCTCTCAGCGCAGATGGGTTGGCACATTCATCAGATGGATGTGAAGACTGTGTTCCTTAATGGGATCATTGAGGAAGAAGTGTACATTGAGCAGCCTGAAGGATTCGATCTTCAGCAGTGAGTCGCATGTGTGTAGGCTCAAAAGAGCGTTGTATGGGCTGAAACAAGCACCTCGTGCTTGGTACACTCAGATCGACAACTATTTCATTGGACTTGGCTTCACCAAGAGTGAGGCAGATGCAAACCTGTACCAAATGGTGGTGGAGGGTAAGCTTTTAATCATTGCTTTTTATGTTGATGATTTAATACTAACGGGTGAGGAGCAGTTGATACACTCATGCAAGGAAAATATTGCAAAGGAGTTCGAGATGAAAGATTTGGGCCTCCTTCATTATTTCCTTGCATTGGAAATATGGTAACAGGAAGGTGAACTGTTTGTGTCTCAAGGCAAGTATGCCCGAGAGATACTGGAGAAGTTTCACATGCAAGGCTGCAAGCCTATCGACACTCCTCTTCCAAGAAATTGGAGGAAAGAGGATGCTACATTGGCAGAGGTAGTGGATGCCACTATTTATCGACAGTTGGTGGGTTCACTCATGTATTTAGTTAATACAAGACCGGACATATGCTATGCGGTGAACCAGCTTTCACAAGCGATGGTTAAGCCTACCGAGCTCTTTTGGAAGGCAGGAAAGCATGTCCTGAGGTATCTTAGGGGCACATCTGAGTATGGATTATGGTACAGACTAATGGATGAGGTGAAGTTCCATGGCTTCACTGATGCAGATTGGGCAGGAAACCCAACAGACAGAAAGAGCACAACAGGAGGGGTTTTCAATATCGGATCTACAATAGTTTCTTGGTACAACAGGAAACAAAGATCCGTGGCACTCAATTAAGTGGAAGAAGAATACATGGAATAAAGTCAAGCTACATGTGAGGCTATCTAGATGAGGAATATCCTGGTCGGTTTGTTCAGTTCATATTTAGATCCTATAGTGATACATTGTGATAATCAGAGCTGCATTAGACTCTTGATTAATCTTGTGTTTCATGATAGATCTAAACATATTGATATCCGGTATCATCATATCAGAGATTTTGTGCAGCAGAAGATCATGTTGCTTCAGTACATTCCTACAGAAGATCAGGATGCAGACATTCTGACGATGGCGCTCACCAGGAGAAAATTCAAATACCATAGAGGCAGGATCGGGGTGAAGGATAATCCATATCTTGTCGAGAGGGAGTGTTGAGATTCAACAAGATGATAAGCTTAGTGAAAACAGTCACCTTCATTAAGTGGGCCCGCAAGCTATTTTTAAGTGTAAGTCTATTTTTAGACATGGTGACCATATTTCAGAAGTTACATGATGCTATTTGTGGATGGTTGGTCAAGTTGGAAAAATAGATGAAATTCTATTTTTAGAATATCGGGCAAAGTGTTATATAGATCTTCGATCTAAAAATAGATACATGTCAATTATTATTAGCCCTTAATAATAATCAAACTCCAAACAACAACTTATTCTCTTGGAGCACTTTATTTCAGTGAATAGATTTGGCAAATTAGAGGGCTGAAGGAATTACACAATTCCTAGGGTTTACTGGTGGTTCATGCATGGAGGACTCAGTGAGAACTGAAGTGGAAAAGTTATGATAGAGTTGGAAGAGTAGTTCATGGAGTTTTTATTCAGTTTAACTTAGTTATTGGAGTTAAACTCAGTTGAGCTAGTTGTATCTAGTCTAATTGAATGATACACTAGTGAGAGTGGAGTGAATTAATTAGTTAATTAATTCAAAAATAATAACTCACTAATAAACTAAACATATACAGTAGTTAACTACAGTGTATGTCGATTCCAGTGGAGACCCAATGGAGAGGTAGGTGAAAGGGTGAGATGGACTATCTATTGTGACTATTGTGATGCATTGATTGCATCACACACACATTGGAGTTGCCAATGAGGATTGTGCAGTCAAGGCAAGGCCAATTCGAATTCATTCAGTGGTCTTCTTCAGTAGGGATTGCATAGTGGAGCAAGGCTATCAGGGGGCAGAAATCAGTGCATGGATTTGCAAATTTCTTCTTGTTAGTGTGTGACGATTGATTGTACTGAGAGCTTGATGTACTAAGCTTTGTATGAGATTGTTACATGATCTCCATGATACATAATATATGATAGTTGGGGTTTTCAGCTTCAGGATTTCCCATTAAACAACTGTGTTATGTGCGATTGTTTTTGTTGCTTCATGTGTTTGCAATTGAGTTTAAATTTCCGCAAAAAGATTAATAGTGGAAGGATTCTGTATTTATCAAGAAGATAAATATTGTTAGATCCGGAGAATCTGGATATATACATGCATATTTTATATAATTTCTACAACTAGATCTTAAAACAAAATGAATTTTGAGATGAAATAAACAGTGAATTCAATAATTGTTAAAGAGAAATTAAGAATTTCTTAATCCAACTTTAGAAGAAAAAAATTTAAATTGTAAACACGGCCAGAAATAAGGTGCTCTAACAGAAAATCTTAATCTTCAAATTTCCTTTTTAGAATAAGATTTAAATGATGCACTGAGAGAAAAACAATGGAAATATTTAACATAGAAAAGGAATAACATCACCACTCAAGTATCCTACAAATGGTCTTTTATTCTTGATGCTCTAGCTTCAAGAAAATAAAATGCTCCAATAGAAAAGTTCAACAATCCAGTGTCCAAACCTTGATACTTCGAATGTATAAAGTATTTAACTGAATTCTACAACGATTTTCATATTTACTAGGCAATCTGCTATTAATTACAAAATAAACAAAATTTGACTAGTCTGACCACAAAGTGGACACAATGAAATTAATTTGACATCTGGTCCTATTTTTTAGAAGGTCATTGCTGCATGATTGGATCTGGTGTTGTGCTAGTTGATTTGTCCAATCTGGTGTTGTGTTGACCTGTCTGATATGCTGGCATTTTCTCTTCTTGGTATTCACATAGCTTTTCCCAATGTTGCTCATCTGGAATATTTATCCTAGTCACCTTTCAATATATTTCATCTGTCTCCGTGTATCTAGAGAAACATTAGGGGAATTTTGAGGTCTAAAATGGTCCTCCTAAGGAAATTATAAAATAATAGTGGAAATAATAAAATAATATTATATTACATCATCAAATTTTAGCGGGAAAAAAGAAAACTACTTTTCAACTTATATTTTCAACTTATCTCCCTATGGTTTTACTTAAAGTTCAAGTGGGAACACTCATTGGATGCATAATTTGATTCCTCATAAAAGGAGTACCCATGATGCATAATTTCGATGGACCCTGCTACATGTTAGATGAGAAATACATGAAAAACATGATTTCAATCATGTTTTTTCATGTATTTGATCTCATTTTTCATGTAGAATATTCCATTGAATGTACGCAACATCAGTGCTCCTTGGATGAGGAATTAAATTTTGCATCCAACGAGTACTACCGCTTGAAATTTGAGTAAAACCTTAGGGAGATAAGTTGAAAATAAAATTTGAAAAGTAGTTTTATTATTTTATTATTTTTTAATATTTCTACTTTTTTACCCCAAAAATGGTGAATCACCCCCCATGGTTGACATCATCATATTGAATCCTATTGGTTCTTATAAAGTTTATTTTGGTTGTACATTTCTCTTAGGAGGCTCATTTTAGAGCTCAAAAGTTCTCTAATGGTGGGCTTCAACACAAAAATGTGTTTAATTTCATGTTGGGTAAATATGTCGTTGCTCATGGACTCAAGGAAAGCTCTTCCTGTCATTGCTCCTCTATGACCTACAAACTTGGTTGTGTCCTTGGCAATGTATTTCAACTTATTTCCATATTCTTCCCTGGTAGTAAGCTTATCATGTATCATGAACAGTGAAGGTAACCCTTTGTTGGTTAGTGGCTTGATTCTGTTAAAGAATTTGCTGACATCAATCTCTAAATTGTGGCACTTTTCCTCCAACTGTGTGACCAAGATTTTCTTGGTGAGCACCTTCTTGACCTCTATAATTTTTCTTGTTCTATCTTCAATTCCAATTTCATCCAATTCATACCTTCTCTTTGAATTCAGAAATCTAATGATGTTATTTGTTGTTTCAGGCATGTCCTCAAGCTCCTTGGTGACAATAGCTATTGTATCATTGACCTTTTCAATTAATTCTTTTTTTTCAAATATGATTTGAATGGAATGCCATATTTCATTCATAGATTCAATCATACTTGACCAGATGATCTCCTTTGCCTGGTCAATGGTGTGACCAGTGGAAGCTTCCTTCTCAGCTTTTTGCAATCTTTCAATCTGTTTATGGCCTCTTTGCAATTTTATCTTGTGCGCATTGTCAGATCTTGCCTTTTGATCCTTCAAGATATTAATTTGTGCTTCCAACCTTTTTATCTCTTCTGTTTGGAAGGAAATATTCTCCATGGCATGAGCCAACTGTTATATACCACTTGATGTACCTGTAGTTGTTGATGTAGTTGAAGGGATGGTTGCAAGAGGAACAACCTCCAAGGGAATGATGGCCATCTGTGTTTCTTTTTCCTTTTCCTTTACCAATTTCTCCATTTCTATCTCCATATACTTTAGCTATGTTGACTGTTCCATTATCAGCTTCATAATCTCTTATTTTTGTGTTTCATTCTCCTCTATGTCCTTGGTTAGAGGGTCTTCAGTAGATGACATTTTAAGTTTCTTTCTTAAGGCATCTATGTTTGTGTTTTTCTTCTTCATGATCTCTTTTATTGCCTCTATATTTGTTGGATCATACCCGATCTTCACAACTAAATTCTCCAAGGATTTAATTCTAATATCCTTTGCAAGAGAAGAAATATTCTCCATCTTGAGGTGGGACTGAATATTGGTCAGTGATACTTGCAATTTAGACAGACTCATAGCAGTGCTAGTCAATGTGGATGAGATCATCTCTCCAGTCTACTTGTGCAGTTCCATTTGATCTATTGGGTGGATTTCCTTGACATTAAACTCAAAAGATGTTTGCTTGAAATAAGAAGGTGTCTTTGGTTGTGAAATCTGGGCTTCTAAGAAAACCATGCACATTTCCCTTCTCTGAATCAAAAGCTGATAGAAAGCCTACTTTGTGTACTGGTGTTTTTCTTCCAAAATTGATTATAGGTGTTGTTATTCAATATTTTATTTTTCCTCTTGATCTACTTAAAGGTGTCATATATTGCTTCCTCCTTTTCCCCTGTAACAACAGTATATGTAGGTGTTTGAAGGCTTTGCTGCCGAATTGGAATTTTAGTTGAAGTTGTAGGAGAAGATATATGTTGGCCACTTGCTGGAGAGGAACCAGGAGTGTCTCTGATATTTATCATTGTCTGTTGCTCTGATTCCTTGCCTTGATCATGTCCATGTGAATTGTTTCTCTCTTCCTATATTTCATCTTAAACTCCCTTCTAGATGTATCAGTCGTCGAAGGTGACTGCTCATCTCTTGCTCTTTTTCCTGTTGTCTCTTTCTATTGTTATTTTCCTTTATCTTGTTTATCCTCTGTATTCTGCTTCTCTTGGGGAACGGGGGTCTTTATAACTGAAGATGAAATTACCTACTCTTCAGCCTCGTGCAAGGTGTTTGCTGTCCACTCTGTCTGGTTCATAAATTGTTCAATCGTAGGCCTGTGGGTGTGAATGTATCGATTTGATTTTTTTTCCACCATATTATTACACAAATAAATCCTTCTTGCGGACAAGAATGATCTCCATAGTATCCTAAAGATATCTAGAAACAAACAACCAAATGCAAACCATTTTCTCTAGACCATTTGTGACTCAAAATTATTAATAACTAAGAATGAGGACGCGCCCCTACCTGAATTCTAATGCTTGTTTTAATCTTCTATCCAGTCGCTCTGAAAGAGGTCACTTCAGCATGTGAGACCTGCAATCAAAGACATAAAAAAGGATTAAAAGAACCTGCAAGATATAATAATTAAGAAAACACTAATCTATCTCAGTGATCAAGGAATCCAAGAATTAAATTACTCAAATAGATACATGAACAATTTAATGAGAAAATATAATCCATTTGTATTAACTTGTATAATAAGAAGTAACCTTACAACCTTTGTCGCCTTGATGTTATACAGGTTCTTCTGGGGTCTTGAACATCTGTTTCCCTCAGTTTGACAAGCCTTCTCCTCTCTGAACTAGCATGAAGCTATGGAAATGATTGTGTGATCATTCTCATATCAATGATGGCAAGTATAGAGAGTATGATTTCTTCAGCAATTCTCCTAAAAAATACTAAGTTCTAAGTACCCTTGAGACTGAAACATGAGCTCAATTTATAGGAGAATGGAGGTGGTTTTAGTTCCATAAAGAGGGGGATAAATTCCTCTCATGAAGGGATTTGAGCTCCAAATAGCAAGGGATAAACTCCATTAATGAAGGGATAGAGCTCCATGAGTGAAGGGATGAAGCTCGACCTGGTCACGCTTCTAGAAGTTTCCAGTTGGGAGAATATTCGACCAGTTGTGCTTCTAGAACTTAATTTTTCCTTTTATGGGGGTCCGCAGGTTTAATAAGAAAATCGTGCGAGATGTGTCGCAGGATATAGAGAAAATAACTGCAGGTCCGTAGGCAAGGGCTAGGAAAAGTGCAGATTTAGACTTTTTAGGGTTTTAATGAGCTTTTCTCCAATTCTAAGACTTGGTTTAGGAACTTTAAGGTTTTTGAATTCTAAAGGAGAAAAATATAGGTAGTGATGAACCTATATAAACAGTCAAATGTCATGGTGACAAAATAAAGTGTAACAGATTGCCCCCTAAAGTGCGAAGTCTGAGGTAGTTCCGAAGAGTGAAGTGCTTTATCATTCTGAGGATTGTATTGCAGACATACCGGTCAAAAAACTATAAAAACATTCAATGCAAACATATATATGTATATCATCGCTGAGGTAGGCATTCCCATACTCAGATCAAAAACTAACTAAATGTTCTGATACAAAAATGATTTTAATATTACATCAATAGTAGACACAACATGGATGCAGCCATCTGTCATAAGTAGTCTACTATATCATGAATAATAAAACTTCTCATAGCCTGGATGGTGCAAAATAGATCCAAGGTCTTGATTTCTACTTCCCGAACTAGTATGATTCTATCCATGTGATTGATTGTGTTGAAGTTGAACATGGTAGAAACCACTTGATTACCAATAAATAATGTAAATTTTTAACAAGTGTGAGAGAAACCACCAATAATAACAATGGCTCTCAAAGTACTCAGTACAATCTACGAAGTGTGAATGAATGATTTGAAGTTGAACACTTCACAAAATCATTCGATCAAAGGTCAATGATGCAACCTATCGTTGAAGGGGAGAAACCTGCCATTAATGCATGCAGATCCCAATGTACTGATAGGATTCTATATCAACTTTCTAGATAATGTGTTGTTTTCGATAGAAAGCGACTCGTCGTAGGAAAGCCCACGACACGAAACCATTAGATCAAGTTTTGAAGAAATATTTTGCAAGGACTGACTCAGGGATGGTCAACGCAAATGGATACAAATGTTTGCAATGAATGGTTTTTTTTGAACTGTTCTCTTGAACACATAACGTCACTGTGGATGTTTTGGTAACAATTGACCTAAATTTAATACCCAAAAACCGGCTGATGACTTTCAATGTGGTTTGCTTAACTTTTAGACAAAATATTTTCCCAAACTAGGTATGAGTGTGACAAAAGTTTCATGTTCAAGAGTGGTATAACGCTTTTCAAAACAAAGTGTGACAAGTGGATTCATTTTCTCTCTTTTTCCCCCCACCATTACTGGCAAGTACATCTTTATTTTTGACAAGCTTGAGGATGATAACATTTGCTTGTTGTGTAAGCTCATCCTTCATATGAGTCCATCTTAGTATAAAAATTGAACCCTAAGAAGGAGTGGTTCGTTCCTATTTGTAATGGACAGGTCCTTTACTGTTAAGTTTTAATGAGTCTAGTATAGGATAAACTTGGTGTTTTTCAGTTTTAGGGAGTCAGGAGAAAAACATAAGAAAATTTTGTGGTTGTAATTTTTCATAATTTTAGTCTCTCAAGCCCGAAAAAGGATAAAATAATACAGGAGAGAACTCTATTCACCATGATTATTCAACATATACCTTTTTCGTAAATAGTCTATTTCAGTCCAGAAAAGGGGTAAAATTATACTGAAGGGACGACTGTTCATTTCCTTTAATGAGTTCGAATAGTCAGGTACTCGGCAATATTTTCATATTTAGAGAGTCTGAAAAGGGCTTAAAAGAGAACTCCAAGGTTTCACTTTTTTTGTAATTTTCAAGAGCCCGAAAAAGTGATAAAAGTGTACTCATCATCAAAATGAGTCTTTTCACCAGAGAAATCTGTATCTTGCATAAAAACTCGAGAGGTTAAACATACCTATTTCAAAAAATTAAAAACATCGAAAAACAACTTTTTAAAAGTCGAAAATAAATAAAATATTACTTTATTCATTCAAAAAACTTTATAAAAAGGACTTTAGCAATGTCATTTTCATCTTTTGTCTTCAGAGTTGTAAATTGAGAGCTTTTGGCAGAAAAAGTTCCAAAGTTGATAACAGGAGAACCGACCGCTCAAATTGAAATCCATTAGAACCAAGTAATCCACAACACTATTCCCTTCATTTTTCTCTGATTAAATTCTCTTTTTAGGCTTTAAAATCATTTTTTGAGGAGAAATTATATCCAAAATTCTGCTCTCGGGGGTTCGCAGGTCATACATGCATTACCTATGGACCTCGGTAATTTTCTTAAAGGAAAATTATCGAGCTACCACGGTTTTTGTGAAGAGCGAGTGTAGATGTCCGCATTGTCTCTACACGAAAACTACGTAGGCGCCGTGACTAAAGGAAAATTTAAAATTTCTCTCAGAAAAGGCTAAAATTTCCCATTCTAAAATTTTCTAATCTTTAAATGTGTCCATTTGCAGACTATTCCACAATTCTAGAATGGAGAGAACGTGAACATGAAGGTGTTGACGAAGCAACTATGAATGATCAAGCCACAATGCGTGTGCTTAGAAATTGTGGTTTGTATAAATTCAGGGCAATTCAGGGCATGAGGGAACAGGTGGAACTGTTGACATGGCTGGTGAACAAATGGGATGTCCAAGATCAATGTTTTATTATTGGTGATCATCAGCTGGAACTTGAGCTTGAAGATATTTACTTTATCGCTGGTTTGTCCAAAAGAGGAGAAAATATATCTTTGTTTGGAGCTAGGCAGGGTGGCCTACCTGTTGCTAGCTATAAACAAGATTTTTGCAGTGAGGAAGCTAGCCCCAAGGATAATCGTATAGATATAAAGACTATCATATGACTTGATCTTAAAGTAGTTGTGTTCACGATAACTAGGTTGTGTGGAAGTGTGGCTCCACATGTGGCCACCAAGTCTCAGATGCAAACCACAATTGAGTGTTTAAGAGGCACAATTTTCAACTGGTGCGATGGGGTACTGGCCAATATGAAAGGCCAACTGACCAGAGCAAAAAATGAAAATTTGAAAAACTTTGGGTATGGTGCCATCCTGATTTCATTTGCTTTGGAGAGGATTCCATTCCTCGCCCCTTGGCTAATTCCTATAGATTGTGGTGAACTTAGAGAACCTCACATGGTATGTTGGGTTGCACTGATGGCCCGCCATGGTGGCAATGGCAGTGTGGTGGTTTGGTTTAATCCTGTGTATTTTATGTGGTTGGAGAACCAAATCTTCACAATTGAATATTTCCCATATGCGGGAATAGATTTCAGAGGTGATCCTGAGATGTCCTTACCTCGAGGGGCACAATGGGATGAATTAGGTAAGCGAATCATTTTGATGTGTTTTATCTCTAATTTTTATTTGTTTTTTAAATCGTCCAATACTGATGACAAAAATTTTAAATGCAGATGTTGGTCCATGAAGGCCAGCTACACTTCGCCGCTTTGAAAGGCGACAAATAGAGCCTATAGCACCAGCACAAGATCAGGTGGTAGAAATCCTTACTGATATGGAACAAAAACTGGAGAGGTTAACTATAGATATACCTGAGACCAACACAGATGACATCCCTCTCCGACTCCAACAACATGTTACTGGTGTTCCAGGCCAGTTCAGGAGATTCCTGTGCAAGGTGGCACGTGCGATAGTCTACTATCATGATCATCACCACGGATAGTGGATGATCAGCATGGATTGACATATTTTTCTTTTTGTATCAATATCTTTTAGATCATAAGGTATTTAAACCTATTATCATAGATGATGTAATATTTTTTGTAAAAACAAAACCTATCTATGATATTACTACTTCCTCTGACTATCTTGTTCAACATGTATCGAATGTCGTTTTGATTTACTGCTTTAATGTTGCAAATGTCTATTTATAACACGATTAGCTAATGCATCAGCCAATGTATTAAAATTTCTTGAAATGTGTTGATATTCAACATAATAAAATTTTCGTTCCAAGAGACGAACCTTCAAAAATAATCTTAATAACACTAGATTTTTAATTGCATACACCCTGTTTAAATGTAATACAATGAGTTCTGAATCTAACCTAACGATCAAACTTCGAATTCCAAATTAAATGGTGTCAGATAATAACTCAATAATTGCGCTATATTCAGCAATATTATTCGTCGTTTGACCAAGGCTTACCCCATGCATAGAAACTAACTCATCAGTGGGTGAATAGATAACCCAGGCTGTGAAAGAAATATTATGTGTACTATGACAAGCAAGGTCAGCAAAACCAATGTATGTTTGAAGGGATGTTGACATCTTCAATATCAAGAGTAATAAAGATAAGCAGTGATAGTAGTAAAAGAAAACTTAAACTAGGCACACTCATCTAATCTTAGGCACACTAAAAAAAAAAAACTAATATGCAAGGGAGATCTTCACTCGAGAATTAAGCATAATATCTCTTCTGATAAAGTCCATTTCTAGGTTTATCTAAAGAGACCCCATCATAATCAGTCAATTCATAAGCCCCTTTTACAAGCACTCGCTTGACAATATAAGGACCATGCCACATTGGTTCAAATTTCCTAGCTTCTAGCTTATCGTTAGCTTGATCATATACTAAGACTAGGTCACCTTCTGAAAAAACACGAGGTGTCACACTTCGATCATACTGAGCTTTCATTCATTTCTTATGAGCTTCGGCTGCTAATGCAGTAGTGCACCGAGTCTCATCTAATTGTGCTAAGTATAAAAATCATTTTTCCTCTTCAGAGGTAGCTGGTAGTAACTCTATGGCTAATTGGAGTGACGTTATTTCATATTCAATAGGTAGCACAACTTCTAAACTGTAAACCAATTGAAAAGGAGTGAACCCTGTAGCAGTTTTTGTTGAGGTTCGATATGCCCATAGTTTCGAAAAAAGCATGGTATGCCAATTCAATTTATGAATTCCGATAATCCGTTTAATCATGGTGGTTAAAACTTTATTAACGGCTTCAACCTGACCATTAGCTTGCGGGTAATATGGAGTAGAGTTATCATGGTGCAGGAAAAGTTGATCGGAAAGTTTGGTCATCATTATATTTCAAAAATGACTCCCATGATCAGTGATGATAGCTTGCGGTACACTGAAACGATCAATTACATGATTGAATACGAATGTAGCTATAGTTTTTCCATCTACCGCGAATGTAGGCATTTCCTAGGCCCATTTGGTAAAGCAATCTACAGCGAGAATAATATACCCATGCCCCCTGGTTGAGTGAGGGTTACATGTAATGAAATGAATGCCCCATTTTGCAAATGGAACGACAACAATAATGGGGTGAAGAGGAGCTAGAGGTGCACGCATCTTTCGATCAAAAATTTGACAGTTGTGGCATTTCTTGACCGCAAGAATACAATCTTTGAATAATGATGGAAAAAAATAGTCAGCGCGCAATATATTTTGGGTTGTGGCATACCCAGACATATGACCACCACATGCTCTAGAGTGACAGTCATTTAAAACATTTTCCGTCTCTTCGTGAGTTATACATCGTCAAAAAACAGAATCTGCACCACAACGATAAAGTGTGTCTCCAACAATATTATATTGCTAAGATTGGTAACGGATTTTTTGTCGATTTGATCATAAAATTTCAGGCAAAAATTTTTGGGTTTGAAGATAAATGATGATATCTCCATACCATGGATCTAACATACTGATAAGAAACAGAGATTCATCTGCAATGGGATGCTCTACCACAATTTTCGTCTCAGTATTTTGGAAGTCACACATAAGTTATGCGAACACCAGTGATTTCTTTGATTTAGAATTTTCAAATTCCAAATCAAACTCTTGTAGGATAACAATCCATTTAGAGTATTTTCCCCCGAGTAATTTTTTGGTCAAAATGTACATCATTGGGTTACAATTAGATATCACAGTTTTTTTTCATAACAATATGTAATGACTAAATCTTTGGACAACTTGAACTGCTGCCAAGGCCAATTTCTCCACATACGAATATTTAATTTTGGTTGGACTCAGATTTTGACTGGTATAGTAAATCACATGTTCATTGTGAAATTCATCCTCTTGAACTAAAAGAATTCTAATGGTGGAATCAGAGGCTGCTAGGTATAAAAAGTAGTCCTGGTTGTAATTGGGTGGATGTAATAATGGTGCATGGGTTAATGTGTGTTTTAGAGCATCAAAATATCGATTAGAAATATCATCCCAAATAAAAGGAACATTATGTTTCAACAACTGAGTAAAACCTTTTGTTAACTCAGCATAGTTCGGGATAAATCTATGCAGAAAGTTTGTTTTCCCTTGAAAAATTTGGAGTTGGAAGAGTGTGGAAGGAGGAGGTAAATTTATGATGGCCTCAACCTTTTAGGGGTCAACACAAATGCCTGCCTTTGAAACAACGAATCCCAGTAATCGTCCAGTGTAATATTCCCATTTAAGCACACAGCTAAATGGAATATTAAAATTTTGTTTTTAGCACCTAACAGCTTAATAAATGGGTAAGGGAACCCATTCTTATTGAAGACATGAATAAAATCCCTCATAATGTGAAAGGGGTCATCAGAGTAGCTTTATTTTGCACCCTCAATTGTGAAAAGGGGCAAATGCATGAAGACAAGGTCAGGTTTGACTAAGTCAACAGTGCTGCCATAGGAGGAGTGGATCACTTTAGAAGACAACGCAGTGTGAATGAGGAAGAGGATATTTGGTGGAGAAAACCCTAATGAGTGGGACCCATGGAGAGAGAGCTTTAACTTGTTTAAAAGGAGGGAAAGGTAGCCATTGTTATTCATGAATTGGATTATTGATTTCATTGTCTATTCAGACATTGTGCATTCTTTTGCTGTTTAGCAAGAATTTCCTGGGAATTCCTGTTTAGGATTCCTTCTCCTTCTTGAGAGGCCTCTTGAGGGATTTTTCTTCATGCTCCACATTTCTTGGCTCAAGGACAAATCCACCTCCTTCAGTCACAACATTATTCTTGAAGCAAGATAACTTTGTGTTGCAGGGTGTTGCAGTGGGGACTCCACAACACCATTTCCATGGCTCATATTTCAGAGGAGAGAGCTTCTATTCCTCTGGGAGGTTAGTGAGGGATATTCATGAGCATATTGTGGATCATTAGCATCATGCCAAGCACTTCCCTTCACCAATAGCGCAGTCCCTTCTCTAGACTGCGTTATTTCTAAGTGCAATTGCAGTGGGGACTTGCTCCACTATTTTGGAGGGTGAGATCTTCAAGGATTGGATCAGATTTTCACTTGAGAGATCCTTTGGATAAGATTCAGCCATCATTTGCAGCATTATCAGCTATCTTCATCCATTTCCATTTTTTGAGTTGCAACTGCTGCCCAACAACTTTGGCATTTCTACAGATTTTCCATTTTGTGTGTATTTCAGCCAATCCTTCTAAGGATTGTGTATTATTGTTTCCAGGGGTTGAGATCTTGCTCCCCCTCTTTTATTTGAGCTGTATATTGTCATATTTGTGTATTGAAACTATTTTGAAAAGTTCTCCTTCATAGACTGTGCAGTCATAGCCATGGCTTTTCTTATGTAGCAGTGTTTCTCCATTTGTCATGTATATGTTTCATTGAGGCTGCATTGCCTAGCTTGAGAGATCATGTCCTCAAGATCTTGTATGCATTGTTGTTGCTATAATATAATGAAATTTTTATGTGGAGCTTCCAACATTCTTGGTATTAATGTTATTCACTGCTATCTCCAGCTCATGTTTATGAATTGCTGATCTCCACATTGGTAATATCTTGAACTATTCCCAATAGTGTAGCTGTTCCTAATTTGGAATATTACAGTGGTATCAAAGCATGATCTCTGGCTCAGCCTATGAGTCTTAGCCAAAGAAGATCAATATGATGAAGAAGATGAGTTTACTCTCATCTATTTTCAGATACAGAAGAGACCTCTCCAAGGAGGTCAAGAAGATTGAAGAAGGAGAAGAGGAAGGACCATGCACTTCCTACTCTCACAAAAAAGCAGACAAAAAGCATGAAGAACACTTGAAATTCGAAATTATAAGTGAGTACCTTGCTGAATACCAAGCTAAACCTAGAGCCTTCCAAAAGACTCTAGCTTTTCCACAATTTATTCAGCAGAAATAAGAAAGAAGACCCCACAGCTATGGGATGATGAGAGGCAATAGATTTCTATTGTCCACATTTGATGGATCACTCACATGTGCAATAGAGGTTTGGTTGAAGAAGCTAGAGGATTTCTTCCTGCTACATCTTGTAGTAGACAGAGAGGTTGTAGAAGTTGTAGCGCTGCACCTTGAAGGTGAAGTAAAGATTTGGTGGATCAGCCATCTAATCCATGCAAGGGTTTCAACTCTTGTTGAGTTTTCTCAGAGAATGATAAGAAGATTTGGAAAAAAGAGGGAGGAACCTGTAAGCCATCAGTAAATTTCGATGCAGCAGAGGATGGCTAAATTTGTTACGAAATCCTTCAAGAGATTATTTTCACAGAAAACTACTCATCCTTGAAAACTTTGGTGTCCTCTGAATCAAGAGTAATCTTCACTGCTGTTTCCTTCAAAAGAGAATTCCAAGAAGCCTTGTTTTTATAAAGGAGACTGTTTTCAAACCCATTGTTCCATCATTTTCTCCTTTCGAAAACCCCCCTAAAGAACTGCTTCATTTCACCCATTCCTCCCTGTTTTACCCCTTATTTCCCAAAAAATCCCCTTTAAACCTGATGAAATCCCTTTGTTTTGGTTTAAAACCCCTTTTTCATCCTATTGTTACCCTAAAAAATCCTCAAAATACCTTCATTTTAGTCCAAAAACCTTCATCTTTTATAAAGGCCTTAAGCCCCTTTCGCTTAAGCCCAAGCCCCTTCTTTCGCCATAAAATCGAGGCCCGAAACCAAGTGCTAAGGACTTAAGCCCCCATCGCAATCGCATATTGGTGCTTTCGAGTTCCTCATGCCTTTACTTGTTCCTTCTGCTGATTTGCGATATGCCGATGCACTCATCGCATCGAGCTTTTTCTATCACATCGCAACATTTTATATCGCATCGACGCTATCATTTCCCATCACATCGGCTCTACCACATTTTATCCCATCACTCCTTTTTCCCCGCCGATGTGCTTAGCCCCTTTTTCTTGGCTCCTGGTCCCTTGCTTCTCCATGGGACCATGCCTCAGCACTTGCTTTTAGCCCCTCTCATTGGCCATTGCAATTTCAAAAACCTTGTGTTCCTACGAATGTTTCCACCGCCGATGAAATTTCCTTTTTGGCTTAGCCCCTTATCCCTCCGCTCCCGGTCCCCTTACCCTTCCACAGGACCATGCCCCAACACCTATTTTCAGCCCCCATCGGCCATCGCAAATCCAAAAATCCTTGTCCCTGGACCCTCTTCTCATAAAATCGCCAATCTGCCGATTCGATCTCCGCCACCCATTTTCTCCCTAATTCGATGGTTCAGATTCTCTACAGGGGCACCCGACCAAGATGGTCCGTACTTCCCCTGTGCTCCCATAGTTGACCCCTTTTGACCACGATGAATCTCAAATATACGGCTGAGATTCACTGCGAAGGCACTCCCCTGAATTTTCCCTCCATACACCTTGTCCCTTCACGGTGATGTCATCTCCCAGGTCCCACCACTTAGTGCCTCTGCTTCCTCTCATTTTCACCTTTTTCTGTGTATTCGTCCCCTGCACAGATTTTCACCCTTTTACATCGTAAACCAATGTTACCCAGCCTCAAGCCTTTTTCGCTACATGACAAACCATTCCACATCACTCGCCCCCCCCATATGTTCCACCGTGCAACTTCCAACCTTCGCGCTCATCTACAACCGTAGATCTTCGGCCCAAATATCTAACAGCCCCAAACCCATTTCGTGCTCATTTCATAAATAAAATTGACCGAGCTATTTGCATGCAAAATTGGTGGTTTTCAGAAGCATACGTGTCAGCCATTGGACTGTATCGGATTTGATCAGTCCCAAACCACTTACAGCCTTCACCCCACGTGAAAACCGCTGCCGGTTTTCTAATAATGCCTTTCCAAATCTTCACGCCATAATTAATTTCAAACCTTGATGCGTCTCCGCCATGGTTAAACCCTTTCCCGCTGCATTCGCCCTGCCTCCTCACTTCTCCACAACCTCCACCAAAGCCCTCTGTTGTAGTTAAACCCAAGAAACGCAGGATTTCATAACCAGTTTGTCATCGTGCGCAGGTTTAATGGTGGATTAATTCAGAGGTCATCCCACAACTAGTCTAAGTGGCTTTTTTTTCATTGGATGACGATCCAAGGATCAAACAAAAGAAGAAAGGGATTCTATAGGTTTCAAACTCATGGTTTGAACAGTGTCCCATGAACACTGGTTAAATGATAAACCCTCCAGTGCAGAAGAAGCCGAACCACCTGTACACAAAGGAAAACAAGACATGTCAGCAGAAAGAAAGTTAGAGCCACATATACAGCCGTTATTACTCCACCAAAAGGACACCTACAACCTGCTTTACTTTTCAAAGACACTTTGACAGCCATGCCTATGAAAAAGTCTCATTAAAACTGTCAGAACAGTTATTAAGCATACTTGGGGCTACAAAACCCAAAAAAGGGACAGTTACTTGTTTCAGAAGTCTGACAAAGTACTTCAGCCACAATGAACACACTTTTGAGTTATTTCCCTGCCTACCAGATATGCACCAAAGACAGGAAAAATACTAAATCGGTACCATCAGTTAATGCAAGGTTTATTAAGCAGAATGGGCAAGAAATTAATGTAATATTTATGGCACAAAATGGGCATTCGAATTCTTTTCTCCTCTGTTTTAATCAACCATTAAGACCATCTACGTCATCGCTCCCCCCATTCACCTATAAATACTATACTTGATGAATTCTAAAGTAATACATAGACTACTATTTTGAAGAAGAATTGATGTTTTGAAGAAGTGTGGATGTCTTTGCTTTTCTATTGATGAATGAGGCTAGACCATTGGATCCCTGAGCTTGTTTTTGGTGAAGTACCCTCTATTCGTTAATGTTATTTCCTATTTTTCCACTTTGTTCCATTATGCTTTGCTTGCAGTAGAGTAAAAAGCTTAGGCTAAGAAATGTCTCCTAGAATCACCTTAGGCCTGTTTACTCTTCACTGCCTTTATGTTTTCATCTGCTGGAGGTTTGTTTAGTAATTTGACTGCTTTGAAACTCTTAAGCTTGTTTATTTCAGAATAATTAAAATAGTTGGTATCAAGGTAGAATTATGGTTTGCCCTGTCTTCTTGCTGCCTCTTGAAAGCTATTTCTGAAAACATCCTTCAAACTTTATTGTCTGTAGCTCGATAGAGAGGATTTGTTTTGATCTTACCCTCTGTTTGTTGTTGAGATAGTCATATTTGAAGGTCTTCATAATTTCAGTCTTAGATGCTTGGGTGTTCCCCCTTTTATGGTTGCAATTAGTTGTGTTTCTTATATGTTTTCTAATTCCTTTAAGTGAAACAATTAGAAGAAATAGAGTGTTCCTCTCCCTCTTTGTCCTACTTGAAATTCTGTCTTGTTTATGTTGTCTGCATAAAGCATGTTGGTAGAATTAATGGTTAGCCCTAGCTATTGATATTCCTTTATGTTTAGATAGTGTTGCAAGTCCCTTCGTTGAAAGGTATACATGATTAAGGAGTCTTAACAGCCCCTAAAAGCTCTACTTTTCCTTCCAAATCCTTGATGTTCATCTCATACCACCTATATGATTCCACAGATCCATTGACTAAGTTAGATTTGCCCTTTGGTTCCCAAATTCATCAATCAGAACTGTTTAGACTTCCACATGACTCCATTGCCCAATGGCTTGTAGATTTTCACACTCTATCTATGCTGCCTAGATCATTTATGTCCAACCAAAAAAACAAACAAATTTGCACCTCATAATTAGCCTAAAATCAACCTCTTAAAAGCATAAAGCTACTTCCTTACAAACACATTGAGAGATCCCTCTCTGAGACTAGGAGGGCTAGATCCTAGAGCTCTAAAGCTTGGTTTATATGTTGCCTTGTCATTTGGTTTGCAATTAGCCAAATCATAGGACCCCAACATTTTGGCGATGAGGGTGGTACATTTCTGAGTAAAAGTTCCTAAACAAAACACTCAGTATTCATTTAAGTGAAATTAGCCTTCTTCAAGCACTACTAGCATAATGATGATCATGATAGGACCTGTCTGAATCAGTGGCAATCTAAGTAACCCTTAGGATTCTGAGATACCCTTATCAAAACTTGAAAAAGTCAGCTAGTAAGCCATAGAGTAGACTCTGTTTGTTTCACCACCTTAGCTAAGTGTTGAAACAGGTTTAGGACACTCTCACAACCATAAAACTACAAAAACTTAGAAAACCCCAAAAAAAATTCAGATTGGCTTCATAATAAACATTGGTGGTGGACCATAAACATTTTACCTTCAAAAAGCTAAAAATTTCCACCTAGTGACTCCACTAGCCCCGGTAGGCCTGTTATTCCACTACTACTCCTGATTTCTTTAGGTTAAGCAACCTTGAGAAGATTCAAAATCTTGTTCTTATGTTATTAAAAACATTGTGAGAGGAAAGCCTTTGAAAGAGTTTGAAGTTTGAAGCCTCTCCAAGTTTTGAAGCTGAAATCTGGCTTCACATAGGGTCAATACTAGATCCCATCTAGATCCTAATCCTCCCACCATAGTTGACAATCTAGAGAAGATTTTGTGGCAGGCTTCTAGATCTAGACAATCAATTACTGATAGGACCATCCCAAGAACAAGATTTGTCCCTGAAAACCTCACAGTCTTAAAAAACCCTCACTTTGATTTACCACACACAAAGAACCTATTTAGAAATAAGTCTCAAAGTGATTTAAGCCTAGCTGACTTTGAAAGCACAGATTTGCAACAGAGCTGTAGCAGAGAAGGCTCACCTTCTACTCCACCTAATTCCTAGCTTCTACTTCACCTCAACTCCTTCCATAACAAATCTTCTCATCATCAGTTTGCTGGCCCAAGTGTTTCTTCCACTCCTATACACACATACACTATTCAAAACACTCTAGCCAGCCTACTTTCCCTCTTGTAAATCCACCCCCTATAAATCCCCCATTATTTCCCATCATGGAAGCATGGTATGCTCCACTAGTGTTACCACAACCTCTGGTTCCTTTACCCAATGAATATCAGTCCAAAATTCCCCATTTCACAGGAAATGAATCTACTACTTCTCAATAGCATGTAGACAAGTTTAATGATGCCTTTTGTTAGTCATCAATATTTTTCACTTGTTGGTGATGACTAGTTGTAACAGCCAAGTTTTCTAGCAGCTGATCTAAAAATTTGTCAAATTTTCCAGCTGGAAAACACCCATAAACTTTTTTCCCTCTTACCTTTCAGTCCGCCCATGACGAGATGAAACCTCATTATCAAATCCTATCTAGACTCAGTCATACTAGTTTTCCCATCAGCTCCAAAGAAACAATCCAAATCTGTCCAAAATGTCTCCCCTAAGTTAGGAAGTGGCGCTTTACGAATTTCTCCCTTGGAAAACTATCCTAAAGCCAAAGAACCTCCATCTGTTATAGACCAGTCATAACAGACCTTCCCATTCTACAAACAAAGTTGGTTACAGCCCTAGGTCGCGCTACTAATACACCCTCAAGTCTCAGCAATTCATGTACCTTAAGTCAAACTGATTCTAGGTGTTTTTACAGTATTTTAAATGGATCTTTCAAGGACAGAGGCCTACCAGCATCTCAGAAGACAATATTTTGCTCCACATGAGAAGACAGTTGCTTCTCAATGAGATCTTGAGCCTGGGATGCAGCCAAAGAGCAGAGAGTTTTTCATTAAGCTCTTGTGATCACATTCAAAGCCTGAAAGGACAGTAAAAGGAAAAATAGCACTGTCACAGGGCTGATGATATAACATGACTGAAAAACCTTCTTCATCTATAAGAAGAGGGTTTGAAGACTGAAAAACCTCCTTCATCTATAAGCAGAGGGTTTGAAGACTGAAGAACCTCCTTCATTTCATAAGTAGAGGGTTTGAAGACTAAGAGCGCCTCCTTCATATATAAGCTGAAGGCCAAAGGAAAAGTCTGTTTTTAAGTTTTTCACTAACTGTGAAGACAAAATTTGAAGTACAGTGAGACAACAAATGAAGGTCTCTGCATGAAAATGATGATTAAAGGTAGAGGTAAAGCAGTAGGCTTTAAATATTTGTTTGCATAAGCTCCATTATTCTTGAGTTATAATATAAAGCTAATGAGTTGATCATCAATGGAGAAATATTATTGAGCAGATGGCCAAAGGAGTCCAATCTTAGTCTCTAACTAGCTTCTGCCATCATGAATGAAGAAAACCACTATCAGTATGTTCATCAAGCATGTTTTATTTTGTTGAGACAGAGGTAGGCTGGCTTATCTCTTGTCAGAATTTCTTTCAAAAGGCAATCTAGAACCCAAATAAAACAATTTTGCTGATGGTTAAGATGGGCCATAACACAGACTAAGGAATGACATTTATTTCTCAAAAGATACTTTCCTTTCTAATCATGAGGGAATGTCTTTAAATTACTCATCCTAGTAGACAAAGGAAATTTGAGTTTAGTTTTTCCCAAGAAAGGCATTGCAGATAGATACACAAGCTCACAAAAATGTAAGAAGGATTATGGCATGAGTTTCAAATCTCTGGAACAAAAATTCAAAAGCAATACCTGCATGCCACTGTTACAAATAAAGGCAGTTTCCTTATGAAAATAGGTCAAAGGTGCTTTGCTGTTTACAGTTGGAATAGAGAAGAATTTTTCTGAAGAAGTGCCCTTTTGATGGACAGATGACAATGAAGCCAAGGCTTCTTGCAGACCTCCTTCATAGAAGAACTAAAAGACAGCTCTCCCTTGCTCAGTTTTCAAATCTAGAACATCCTCCCCTGTCTTATCTCCTCAAAAATGAAAACTGGATCATTCTGTAAATCTGAGGATAAGTTGGTTGTTGGGGTTGGAGGCCTTTTATAAACAGGATTTGCACCTATAGTGTCCAACCAGTTTTTTACACCCACAGTTAGAAGAGGAGCTTAAAAAGCACCTAACAGTTTGGATCAGCCTCACAGTGAGCATTATCACCCTTAAAGCATCAGGAGCAGACATGGTCAATGTTGGTTTCAAAAGGGTGAAGCTATCTCTCTCATAGTGTCTAAGAAAAACCTCACATAACACCAGGTCTCTCTACATGAATCCTTTTCAATAGGAAAAACACTAAGTGATGTGGATAGTTAAAAATGTTGCTTTTGCTATTTTATAAAACCTTTTTTTAATCGATCAAAAGTGACAGAAGATGAGCCACAGTAGCTCAGAACAGAACTTCCTTCCACAGTGCAGATATCAAAAAGGAGGACATTTTTTCATTCCTTAAATGAGAAAACAGTCAAAGTTTTAAAATTCTCAAAAATATTGTTTCATTTCAAAAAGGGAGGTCAGGCCTATAAGGAAATGACCATTTTCCACTATAAGTTTTGAACAAAAGGGAGTCTCATTTGTGTTTTGGAAAAGGCACGAACTTCAGATTTTGGTTTTAACCCAAAAGCCTCTTCAAATATTGTCAAAACCTTCATCAACAATTCATAGGGTTTTTTGATTCTCTTTTCAAATGCAAGGGTAGTTTGACTGTTGCAAAGCTCTTTTAAATTTCTCCATACATGAAACAAACTCCTCTTGTTGTCAACTGGGTCGAGGAAAGAGTTTTTGAGCAAATCCACCAAGTTTCCGGGCTTGAAGACTGCGCGACACGCCTGTAAGATTGCACGGCGCGTTCAGGCGGAAATTTTCCACAGAGTTGCATTGCTGCGCGGCGCGCCTGTAGGCATTGGTCACGTCGGCCCGATAGGTGACCCGACAGTCTTTTTGCGCGGCGCTCTCCCATTCTAAACGTGCCACACATGGTTTAAGCCATCAAAACTCCTCCAAGAGTTTTTAAAAGCTACTCAAACTCCTCGAACAAGGTTGCCATCGTGTCTCAAGGTATTTTGTCTTGCCCCCTTGCTAAATTCAAATTGCTAGACAGTGTTTGAGGCAGTAAAAGCCTTGGTGTAAATCAAGATATTTTGAGTGAATGTTTTGAAAGAGGGTTACAGTTGGTTGATAATGAAGTGTTAATTCTAGCTTCAAGGAGCCTAAAACTTCCCTTAAAGGTGCTAAAACATCATACTCCTGTTCTAGTGGGTTTGTCAAAGATCAAGGACATCCTAACTGCTGTAGCACAAAACACAAACTCTGTCAGCTGTGTGCATTAGTGAAGACAATGTTAAGGAGGGTTGATGTTTTTGTTTAAAGATCTGGGCTTGCAATAGCTATGATTGCCCAACACTGACATAGCAAAAATGGTGGGTTCCTATTAATGTCTCAAAAACCTAACAAACTGCCTTCAAACAGTATTGAAAGGTGTAAGATAGTGTCCAAAAGGAGAGACAAGGTTTTGAGAGGTGAAACAGTGGGTCTATTTTCAAATAGCAGTGATCATGGTGTAAGGGTTCTTATCATTTCAGAGATCTCCTCTGTGTGGTAAAAAGGGAAAAAAAACCATTGTTACCTCCTTTGTTCTATAAAGCAGACTTTAGTAAGTGGAGCTACCATTGCATTTGGAGGTATTGTCAAAATTTGTGCGAGGAACAGTGAATACAAGGGTAGTGTTTTGGTTAAGAGGAGTTTTTGTTGTTTGACTGCTACAAGTCTTTTTGTGCTCACATCAGAAACACCAGAAGCTCTGTGACCTTATCCAAGCTCACAAAATCATTTGACTGTGTATGTATTTTTAAATTGACTGTGTGCTTATTCTTAAAAATGTTTGTTGATTGGCATACAAAGAGAAAGAACAGGGTTTTTGAAGGAGCAGGGACCTAACACCAAAGAAAACATTTTACGCAGCATTTGAAACCATTTTTGCCTTATCAAACAGTGATTGATAGCTGAGGCAGAGTTTTGTTTGAATAACACATTCAAGAAATCCTTTTTGAGGCAGTTCAGGTTTTGCAGAGAGCATCTAGAACAAGATGCCTCCTAGGCAGGATAGTAAGAGTGGATTGCACAAAAGGTATGAGCCTATTCTCACCGAAGAAGTGAATGCTCACCCATCAGTATTGTTCAATTTCCATGAGGTCGGGTGCTTAGATTTTTGCCAAAGGGTGCAAGAGGTGAAGAGTTTTTCTCCTCTGACACACCTTTGCGCTTTGAGGTTTCAAGTTAATAATTTCCAATTGGCAAGCCTTGACTTCAAGTTCTCCCCAAGATCCATATCCAAGGCTACTAAAATCCCCTATATTGGCGAGAAATGGTTTAAACAAAGCCATTTGGACTCAGATGATTACAAGCCCTTCCTAAAACCTGAGCACAGAGAATCATGTCCTTCTATTTTTCCTTTCTCATATCTTTTAGCCAGCTACGCCCCTCTCATGAAGATTATCATGAAGTATTTCACTTGTGAGGGGAGATTCTCCCGAATTTATGCATATCACATTCGACTGCTCATGCATTTTACTAGGGCCAGATTGCTAAATCTTCCTTTCTTCTTACACAAGAGCATTGAGAAAATGGCCTCCACTGTCCAGAAGAAGCCTCCATCACAGAAAATAGCTTGTCTATTCCATCACTCTCTCATCAAAATCATCATTCTTCATCAACTTGAAAAGAGAGAGGTCTCTTGGGATGTTTTCATCACTCATCCAGATTTCTCCACTGTTCCTCCAGTCCATACATCCCCTACATCTCCTACTCATCGCCCCTCGCCTTCTTCTAACAGACCTACTCCTAAAAGGCTCAAGTTTACTACAGAACAAACAAAGGAACATGAAGAACGAGAAGGAAGTGACCAGCAAGAGGGAGAAAATGCTGAACAGCAGCAAACTCATGATGAGGGTGAACAACAGCATGACAGTGATGAAGGTGAAAAATAGACTCATGATGGGGGTGAGCAGCCTTATGGTGAAGGGCAGCAGCATGAAAAGCAACATCACAGTGGTGATGAACAACAACAAGGGAAAGAGGAAGAAAGTGCTGAACAACAGCATGACAATGAGGGTGAGACAGGGCAGCAGCATGATAGTGAGGAGCAAGGGCAGCCTAAAGAGGACACACAACAACCTATGAGACAGAGCAGTAGCATGAAGATAATGAATGAGGATAGGAAAGGGATGAACAGGGGCAGCCTTGTGAAACAGAGCAGCAAGGGTAGCATGATAGTGATGAGCAAAGGCAGCCAAAAAATGAAGAACAACAACCTCCTCAAGAAGAACAACAGCCTCAAGAAGAAAAAGAGCAAGGCGACAAGGGTAAAGGGGCCATGCCCTCTTCTCCTAAAAAGGCCAAGACCCGGACAACAAAGAAGAGAGTGCCTAGAGTGGTCACTCCAAATGTGACAAGGGCTCTCCGAAGTAAAGGAAAATTGCCAAAGAAGCCCATCATTGATTTGCCTAGGAGGAAGAGCACTAGAATAGCCACCCAAAGCAAAGGTAAGGGCAAGGTAGAAGGAAGTCATGAACATGAGAGTGCATTCGATATCATCCCAATCCAAAGCGATGACAGTGATAATGAGGCCCGGATTCTAGAAAACCTCTTGATCCATAGAGAAGGCCAAATTGATGCTTTGAAGGATGATCTTCATAGGGCAAGGAATTTCAATCAATTCTTGCAAATCCAAAATAGGAAAATGAGTGTCCATATGGCTGTTTATGAGACATGGGCGACTAAGTACAAGAAGGAGGCCTCCAAAGCCCAAGCAAAGTTGGAAGAACTCATGGGTGATTTTGATCAAAGTGAAGAAGAAGATTAGCCTAGGCGAAAGAGGCCTAGAACCATAGGGCTTAAAAAGGCCCTTGAGAGGCAAAAAGAAGAGGAAAACGCCCTTCTCCAATCTACTCCTCTCACTGCATTGTTTGAACAGGAGATAGAAAAAAATAAGGAGGCATGGCTTGAGAGAGTAAATGATCATTTAGAGAAGAAATTGGAGAGGGAAAACAAGGATTTAGACCTTTAAAGGAGGATGACGGGGCATTACAAAAAGTTAAATCAATTTGCCTGGCACAAGTTAAAGGCTGCTCAAGAAAAGCTCAAGGAGGCTAAAGGGAAGTGCCCAGAATGGAAAGTGAGGAAAGACACATCAGGACTTCAGATTTTTTCCTCTGCTTCACAACATGTTGTTGAGAACCCTTGAGGGTCATGCTCACCAATTTAGGGCAAATTTCGAAATATTTTGGTTTTTTGGCATTTTTGGGTTTCTGGCCAAAACTCATGGGCTTCGCCATTTCAGTTTGGGGGATTTTCAAAGGAGGAGAATGGTATCATTGGATGCCATAATTTTAGGAGCACACACTCAGTGATTTTCAGGACATTTGAAGATCTTTTTCTCCCTCGAAATGGTGAAAAACGCTCTCTTTTTCCACACTCTGCCCGGTTTATCAGCAAACCTTATTTTTTTGTTTTTTACACACAGGCCTATTTTTGGAGAAATTCTAGGCATCAGATTGGAAAAATTCTAGTTTTTTCAGAAATTAGACACTTAGAGCTTTCCAACGAGCTATCATTAGCCTCGTTTTGACATCGGGAAGGCTGCCAAATGTTGCCGGCAAGTCGGGGGACCTTTTGCTGATGTAATTTTTGAGTATTTTTGTAAAAATTGAACCTTTAAAAACTGTTTTTTCCTCACGTGCGTTTAGCTATTTTTGCACATGAGAAGTTGTGAAAAGTCAATTTATTTCCCTTTTTTAGCATTTTTTAGATATTTTATGATATATTTTGTGCCTTGGGCTTTGCAAAGCCTCAAGGACAAATCTAGATATTTTGGTTAGGCGAATGAGATGGCAAGTTGAACCATGAGGTTTTCCTCACTTTGGCCTATTTATTCCAAAGAATTTCATTGTAAACAAGGCTAAACTTGATGATAGAAGCAATATATGGTCATATAAGCTTTGGAAGAAATACTTGTCTCATGCTTTTGAATAGTCTCTTGGATGTTCTTGGATGATGAAAGAGGATTGTTGTTGGATTCCATGACTTGGTAGAATGGTATAGTGTCTCTCTCTTTGTTTTGTTTCCTAGTTTTAATTCATGAATCCATGTTTCTTTCTTGCTATAGAATAGTAGAGAACAAATTTGAGACATGCCTTTGGAGGCACCTCAAATTTCCTGTTTCTTCATAGCTTCCATGTTTTCTTCATCCTTAGTCACATTAAAGAATTCTTGATTGCTCTTTAATAACTTAAGGATATTGTTTCTTGTTTCATTCATGGTTCTATGCATGCTAAGTATGATTTACGGTATGCTTTGCTTACCTATGGCTAGTCATAGCTCCACCCATGAAATTTCTCTTTGACTGATTAGATTGTCATTTGTTGAACTAAGGAGGTCTTGTTCCAATCTTGCCCTTTGTCTAAGGCTATGCAATCTTTTTTTCAAAGTGCCCAATAACTTGAAGTACTGTGTTTAGGAGTTCCGACATAGTGATTTGAGTTGTTTGTCTGTCTTAAGTGTATTTCCCCAAAGTCTGATAGCCATTTCCCAAAGTTATAGAGTCATATATCTCTATGCATGGCTTGAATGTTTATTTCTATGTATTGATTAGCTTATAGTTACATTTCTCATGATTAATGGTTTTCCCTACCATGTTTATGTCAGCTATTAAACTAGTTATGCTTGAAACCCTTTTTTGTTCACAAACTCGATGTCCATTTTATTCCATTTGCCTAAAGATCCTTTCTACCTTGAATCAAATCAGCCCTTCAACAGCCTTGTATCACCATCTAATAGCTTTCTTGACCTTTTCGACCCCATAGCCCAGTTGCTCTGACATCCTTTTACCTATCTTATATCTTTGATCAGTTTCATCCCTCACAACTTAAAAAACCAAAACCAAAAACTTACTTCATAACTAGCCTAAAATCAGAACACCATAAGCAAACACACAGATATCCCTTACAAAAATAGAGAGAGCCCTCTCTGAGTCCAGGAAGGCTAGGTACTTGGGCTCCAAAGACTGGTTTGATGTTACACTGTCATTTGGCTTGCCAATCAGCCAAATCATGGGACACTAACACCTTTGATTATATGGAAATAGAGGATGAGACCATTAAGATGAGAATATTTGCCCAAAGTTTAGGAGGAGAAGCCAAGAAATGGTTTAAAGGCTTAAATCCTATTAGTATAAATGATCTCCCTTCTTTACATCAAACATTCATAAACAAATGGGAAATGAGGAAGAACCCTCTCCAAATACTTTTAGATTACAACAACCTCAAGAGAAACGCTGGGGAGAGTGTTAAAAGTTATTGCACTAGGTTCAATAGTGTTTATAACGCACTAACCCCAGATTCGAAACCTCCACAAGGCTCAGCTTTGGCCAAATTCCCTGAAGGGTTTGATCCCGAAATGGCCTATTAGCTGAGAGAAAGGGATCCCTTAACTTTAGAAGATATGCAGAAGGGGGCTCTTAGTGTGGAAGCAAATATGATTGAGAAGAGAGCTAGGATGAGGTCTGAAAAGAAAATGACATATAGGGAAGACATTGCACCTTCTACATCTGACTCCAAATTAGATCATCTAGCCAAGAACATGGACAGGTTAGAAAAAATGATGGAGAGATTGGCTATCCAAACAAATGCTCAGAATAGGAACCAGCCTCAAAATCAGAACCAGAACGTTAGGAGAAATCCCAATCAAGATAGGCATAGAGACAATGACCAAGAAATTAGGACTCCCTTCCAAAAAAACTATGTAGAACAAGTGGATGAAGGGGAAACTGATAGGCTGGAAGAAAATCATGTGAACTTGATAGGATCTGATGGCATAGATGATATCTTCCTCACCGAGGAAGAATAGGGATTTTTCTCATCAGAACAAAATGAACACAATCGTGAAGAGTCTGAATATTATAGGTTGGGGTTCGAAAACGCAATTATGGAAGTTCACAGACAATATGATCTTAGAAGCAAAAAGAACCTAGAAATCTCTAATGACAAAAACACTAACACTGTTGTTGGAAAAACCTTAGAGAACCAGCCTAAAAATCTGCAAATAATACCAACACCTTGGCCAAGAAAACTGATCAAAACAAAGACAAAAAAAACCAGACAAGTGTGGAGAAGAGCTGCCCTAGTACTTCTGCTAGTGGACCTATCAAAACAGTTCCAATTACCAATCCTAATAAAACTCAGCCAGCCAAAACTGCTGAAAGAAACATAAGGGAAAAACCAGATGTGAATATGTCGAAAATGACACTTCCTTTCAGCCTCGAAGGTGAAATTGCCAAGATCAAAATTAGTGTGCCTCTTGCTGAACTGGTAACTCAGGAAATGTACAAAAATCAAGTTTTGAAAGCTCTGAATATAAACATCGAGATTAGTACTCTAAACATGACAGATGACAAACCAGAAATGTTGTTTGGTACTAGAATTGAAGGAATATACCAAGAAGGGGTTGTCCCTCCCTTTTATGTTAGTCTAAATGTACATGATAAGATCCTATGCAATGCCATGCTAGAATCTGGAGCATCACATAACCTTATGCCCAAAGTAGTAATGGAAAGCCTAGGCTTGGAAATTACTAGACCCTATAAAGACTTATACTCTTTTGATTTAAGAAGGGTAAAATGCTTGGGCTTAATTAAAGATTTGTGTGTTAACTTGTCACAAATCCCTGCTAAAAGCCTAGTGATGGATATAGTGGTAGCTGACATTCCCCCAAAATATGGCGTGTTGTTGTCTAGATCATGGGGAGCTAAAGTTCAGGGAAGCCTTCAAATGGATATGTCCTATGCCACCATACCAGTGTTTAGTCAAACCAGAAGATTATACAGGGAATCCCTCATGAAATACATGGTGAGCAACAAAGAAAAACCCAGCAACACGCATGTCTATTCCACACATTCAGACTTAGGTTCCTTTATCTTGTTCAATGAAGATGAATTCACCCAAAAAGAAAAGGAAAATAAGCAAGAAATTAGTGCACCAGAACATTTAGATTTTCCTTTCACTCAACCACGAGATGCCTCCAATCTCAATAGCCTTGGGCAGAAAAAAGAAAAAGAAAACAAAATAGAAACACTTTGGAAAATGAGCTTTGATGGCTCTTGCAGCAAGACCAGTTCAGGGGCTCGTGTATGGATATATAACACAAACAAGGGATACTCCCATAAACTAGATTTCCCATGCACAAATAACATTGCAGAATACGAAGCCCTCATCCTCGGCTTATATTTGCTCAAAGACTTAGAGGTTAAACGAATATCAGTCCAAGGGGATTGTGAGTTAATCATCAGGCAAATCAAAGGGGAATATTCAACCAAAAACCCCAGACTAAGAGAATATAGGAATGCTGCCCTTGATCTCCTTAAAACCTTTGAAAAATATGAACTCATTTTCGTACCAAGAGCTCAAAACCATCTGGCCAATGAACTTGCCTTTGCTGCCAACAATTTCCAAACACCACAAATAAATGAACAATTCAATATAAAGGTGAAAAACAGACCAGCAGTGCCTGACAATGAAGATTATTGGTAAGTTTTTGAAAACGATAAACACATAAATGACTTCTTGCAATCAAGGAATGACTTTTCCATAGCAACACCAAGTTCCAGCCATGAAAAGGATTGTTGCAATAAGGAACGAACCCCTAAAACAGGGCCCTCCCTTTCTGCTGATATGAATCAGTTTGAGCACCTGTTGAAAGTAGAGTTATTTGACAACCCAGACCAGAAGGACCTCGAAGTCCTACAATGTAAAGGTGATACCATACCAAAGGGCCTTGCACCATTAGAACAACTATTCGATTTCAACGATGTGGCCAAAGAACCAAAAACAGAGCCTATAGAAACTAACATTGAGGAACATAACATAGGCAGCCCCACTAAACCCAAAATGATCAATTTGTCCAACACCCTCCCAGCTCATGTCAAACAGTAGTACATAGCACTTTTCAAAGAATTCATATATGTGTTTGCATGATAATATAAAGATCTGAAATCTTATGATACTAGCATCATCCAACATAAAATCCCTCTTAAGGAAAATCAAAAGCCTTTCAAATAGAAACTAAGAAGGATAAACCTCATTTTATTACCTTCAGTAGAGAAAGAGATTAGGAAAATGTATAACGTTGGGATCATAGTTCCTCTCAGATATTCCAAATGGGTTTCCAACCTAGTATCTGTTAGGAAGAAGACAGGGGAGATCAGGTTGTGTATTGACTTTAGGAATCTAAACAGAGCTTCCCTGAAAGATAATTGCCCCTTGCCGAAGATGGATCACATACTTCAAAAGGTGGCGGGGTCTAAAAGGATATCATTTTTGGATGGGTTCTCAGGTTACAATCAGGTTTTGGTTCTCCCAAGTGATCAACATAAAACTACTTTTACTACTCCTTGGGGGACATTCATGTATGTCAAAATGCCATTTGGTTTGATGAATGCAGGGGCCACTTTCCAGAGAGCCATGAACATAACCTTCTCAGAGGACATAGGCTATTTTATAGTCATTTACCTTGATGATATTACTGACTTCTCCAAAACTGATGAAGAACATTTGATCCATTTAAGAAAGGTTTTCGAGAAATGCAGAAGGTTTGGCTTGTCTTTGAATCCCAAAAAGACACTCTTTGGCCTTCAAGAAGGAAAGCTTCTTGGTCACATAATCTCTGAAGAAGGGATCAAAGTAGACCTGAAAAGGATTGATGGCATATTGAATATCAGCCACCCAAGAAACCTCAAAGAATTGCAATCTTTCATTGGGAAGATAAATTTTTTAAGAAGGTTCATCCCCAACCTTGTTGAGCTATTAAGAAACATCACTAATATGCTTAGGAAAGAAGTAGGTGTTAAATGGACAATGCAAGCTAAACAATCATTTGAACTGGTAAAACAAGCCCTCACTCAAACACTGGTTCTCATTAGTCCTGATTTCACCAAAGATTTCTATATCTTCTCTTTTGCATCTAAACATACCATAGCTGTAGTATTATTGCAAAAGAATAGCATGGGCCAGGAACATCTAATATCCTTTTTTAGTAAAGCTTTTAGAGATGCCCCACTTAAATATAATATCATGGAGAAGCAAGCCTTAGCACTGGTGAAAGCATTAAAGGACTTGAGGGTGTACATTTTACATTCACACATCATTGCCTTCATACTACACACTATAGTCAAAGATATTCTAAGTCAGGACCCTGATGGTAAAAGGGGAAAATGGATTGCCACTATTCTAGAATATGACTTAGAGATCAGGCCTACCAAACTCGTCAAAGGGAAAGGATTAGCAAAACTCATGGCTAAGTCAAACTTCCAAGCTTTAGATATGAACATGGTTGATGTTTTGGAAGAGATAGAAGAATGCACAACACCATTCATTGAAGAAACGTTCATGAACTCTCCTTGGTATGCTGAAATCATATATGTGTTGCTTTATCTGAATACTCCTCCTTCTTTGTTGAAAAAAAAATCTATATTTGTCAAACAGAAGGCTTTAAATGATTTTATATTAGATGGAGTTTTGTATTGGAAAAATGCTGTGGGGATTTTACTTAAATGTTTACTTGAGGTTGATGTAGGAAAAATCATGCATGAGCTACATGAGGGAGAATGTGGAGGACATCTTAACTGGAAAACCACAGCAAACAAGATCCTCAGGTCTAGATACTATTGACCCACCGTCTTCCCAGACACCCATAAGTTATTCATGTCCTACCACAAGTGCTAAATCTTTGATGGCAGGAGAAAACTCTTACCACTACCTTTTCAGCCCATCAGTGTTGAAGCCCCCTTTCAACAATGGGGTTTGGATTTCATTGGAGAAATTCACCCATCATCCTTAGCCCAACATAAATGGATCCTCACAGCCACTTATTATTTTACCAAATGGATAGAGGCCATACCCACTAGGAATGCTACTAACTCTGTCATCATCAAATTCCTTGAAACCAACATACTGTCCAGATTCGGTTGTCCTAGGAAAATAATTACATAAAATGTTGTTGCCTTCAAGTCCAAGAGGATGGTAGATTTCTTCCATAAGTATCAGATCACATTAGGCCATTCTACAGCCTAATACCCCTAAGGAAATAGCCTAGCTGAATCCTCCAACAAAATTCTTGTTAATATTATCAAAAAGTTGTTGGAATAGAATCAGAAATCTTGGCATAGTAAGCTTGTCCATGCCTTGTGGGCTGATAGATTAACTACTAAAAAGTCCATCGGCATGTCTCCCTATCAGTTAGTTTACGGCATGGACGCAGTCTTCCCAACACCTCTAGGAGTCCTAGTCATGAAACTCCTTCAAGAGGTCCAAGCTAAAGAAAATGATATGCAAAGAAGGATCAATTAGACCATTCATCTGCAGCAGTCAAGAGAGGAAGTATATAAAAGGACACAAGTAGTCCAAGAAGGGATCAAAAAATTATTAGATAGGAGAACCAAAGAAAATGACTTCCAAGTTGGGAATGTAGTTCTGAGATGGGATTCCAGAAGGGGGGAGAAAGGGAAACATGGTAAATTAGAAAATATGTGGAAGGGGCCCTACATTATTCATTCCATAAGAGGCCACAATGCATTTTTTCTGCAGGAGCTGAATGGAGAAGAGGTGTTTGGAGGTCTTGTCAATGGTAGGATTCTCAAGCACTATTTCTATCAAGAATCTTAGTTTTAGAGTTTTTCATCCATTGTACATACCATTGCATAACACAAATGAAAAAATACAAAAACAAAAGAAAAAAAAGAAAAGAGGGCAGATGAAAAGAAGAAAGGTACAACCCTATACCAAAAAAGAGAAAATCTGAAAGTGTGTAAGCTTAAATTCCACTACTTTAAAGAAAACATTGCTAGTTAGTCATATAGCCTAATCATGACTAGATATATTTCAATTTACTGCTAATAGGTTAGTGAAGAAGATTTTCCAAACTGTTTAATCTTGTCTTATCAGTGGAATAGATTATGATAGAAGAAAAATGGTTCTAATATGCTAACAACTTGAACTGGAAAAAGAAGAAGAGGACAGCTCAAAAAGATCAAAATCAGAGCTAAAAAAGAAAGGAAGGACTCTCATTGTTTTCAGATCTTACGCCTTCCAAGTTTGTTTTACTTTTTTTAAAATAAAGGTCTATGCACAGTCTGTTTTTTTATGTCATAACCATCACAGCAAGTCAGACAACTTAATCTTGGCTTGACTGTATTTTCAATTTCTGTTTTAGAATATAGAGAATGAGGTCTATCAAATAGTTTAATCTTGACAGATAGTAGATTAGGTAGAGAAGTTTCTGAGTCCAACTTTTTAATCTGGACTCTTGGAAGAAATAAGGGTAGCATTAGATAGTTTTATTTTTATTTTTTCAAAAAAATAATATGTTAAAGATATGCCAGTCCAAGTGCTCTCAAGAGAATAAAAAATGCTAGGACAAGTAGTTTGGGTAGGTAGAGGTGTTGTCTTAAAGAGTTTTCATGCTGCAGGTCATTGAAGAGTTGTAAAAAAGCAAAGAAAATCAGCAAGAAAACAAAGAAATTTTTCCCAATGGATGAGGCACTGATCTGCTAAAAGCCAGAGATTGATAAACTGAGGTTCTTGACACCTCCAAGGAGCTGCCATTCCCAAGTGGAGCCACTGTTAGCCATCAGTAAATTTTGCTGCAGCAGAGGATGGCTAAATTTGTTATGAAAGCCTTCAAGAGATTATTTTCACAGAAAAATACTCATCCTTGAAGCCTTTGGTGTCCTCTGAATCAAGAGTAATCTTCAATATTGTTTCCTTCAAAAGAGCATTCCAGGAAGCCCTGCTGTTATAAAGGAGACTGTTTTCAAACCCATTGTTCCATCATTTTCTCCTTTGGAAAACCCCCCTAATGAACCCCTTCATTTCACCCATTCCTCCCTGTTTTACCCCTTATTTCCTACAAAATCTCCTTTAAACCTGATGAAATCCCTTTGTTCTGGTTTAAAACCCCTTTTTCATCCTATCGTTACCCTAAAAAATCCTCAGAAAACCTTCATTTTAGTCCAAAAACCTTCATCTTTTATAAAGGCCTTAAGCCCCTTTCGCTTAAGCCCAAGCCCCTTCTTCTGCCATAAAACTGAGGCCCGGAACCAAGCGCTAAGGACTTAAGCCCCCATCGCAATCGCATATCAGCGTTTTCGGGTTCCTCATACCTTTATCTGTACCTTCCGTTGATTTGCGATATGCTGATGCGCTCATTGCATAGGGCATTTTCTATCGCATTGCAACATTTTATATCGCATCGGCACTATCATTTCCCATTGCATCAGCTCTACCACATTTTATCGCATCACTCCTTTTTCCCTGCCGATGCACTTAGCCCCTTTTTCCTGGCTCCTTTTTCCTTGCTCCTCCATGGGACCATGCCCCAGCACCTGCTTTTAGCCCCTCTCATCGGCCATTGCAATTTCAAAAACCTTGTGTTCCTACACATGTTTCCACCACCGATGCGATTTCCTTTTTGGCTTAGCTCCTTATCACTCCGCTCCCAGTCCCCTTACCCTTGCACAGGACCATGCCCCAGCGCTTATTTTCAGCCCCCATTGGCCATCGCAAATCCAAAAACCGTTGTCCCTGGACCCCCTTCTCATCAAATCGTCGATCCGCCGATTCGATCTCCGCCACCCATTTTCTCCCTAATCCGATGGTTTAGATTCTCTACGGGGTCACCCGACCAAGATGGTCCATACTTCCCCTGTGCTCCTGCAGTTGACCCCTTTTGACCATGGCGAATCTCAGATCTATGGCTGAGATTCACTATGGAGGCACTCCCCTCAATTTTCCCTCCGTACACCTTGTCCATCTGCGGTGACGTCATCTCCCAGGTCCCACCACTTAGCGTCTCCGCTTCCTCTCGTTTTCACCTTTTTCTGTGTATTCGCCCCTTGCATGGATTTTAACCCTTTTATATTGTAAACCAATGCTACCCGGCCTCAAGAATTTCCTGCTATGTGACAAACCATTCCACGTCACCCGGCCCCACCATATGTTCCACCACGCAACTTCCAACCTTCGCGCTCATCGACAACCGTAGATCTTTGGCCCAAGGATCTAATGGCCCCAAACCCATTTCGTGCTCATTTCATAAATAAAATTGACCGAGATATTTGTACATGAAATCGGTGGTTTTCAGAAGCATACGTGTCAGCCATTGGACCGTATTGTGTTCGATTAGTCCCAAACCACTTACTGCCTTCACCCCATGCGAAAACCGCTACCGGTTTTCTAATACTGCCTTTCCAAATCTTTGCGCCATAATTAATTTCGAACCCTGGTGCATCTCCGCCATGGTTAAACCATTTCCTGCTGCATTCGCCCTGCCTCCTCACTGCTCCACAACCTCCACCAAAGCCCTCTGTTGCAGTTAAACCCAAGAAACGCAAGATTTCATAACCAGTTTGTCGTCGTGTGTAGGTTTAATGGTGGATTAATTCATAGGTCATCCTACAGCCAGTCTAAGTGGCTTTTTTTTCATTGGATGATGATCCAAGGATCAAACACATGAAGAAAGGGATTCCACAGGTTTCGAAGTCACGCTTTGACCAGTGTCCCATGAAAACTGGTTAAATGATAAACCCTCCAGCACAGAAGAAGCCGAACCACCTGTACACAAAGGAAAACAAGACATGTCAGCAAAAATAAAGTCAGAGCCACATCTACAGCCATTATTAATCCAACAAAAGGACACATACAGTCTTCTTTACTTTTCAAAGACACTTTGACAGCCATGCCTATGACAGAGTCTCATTAAAACTGTCAGAACAGTTATTAAGCATACGTGGGGCTACAAAACCCAAAAAAAGGATAGCTACTTGTTTCAGAAGTCTGACAGAGTACTTCAACCACAAAGAACACACTTTTGAGTTATTCCCTGCCTACCAGATTGGCACCAAAGACAGGAAAACTACTAAATCGGTACCATCAGTTAATGCAAGGTTTATTAAGTAGAATGGGCAAGAAATTAATGTAATATTTATGGCACGGAATGGGCATTCCAATTCTTTTCTCCTCTGTTTTAATCAACCATTAAGACCATCTCTATCATCACTCCCCCCATTCACCTATAAATCCTATTCGAACTCTCATTGTAAAAGGTTGAAACTCGATGAATTCTAAAGTAATACATAGACTACTGTTTTGAAGAAGAATTGATGTTTTGAAGAAGTGTGGATGTCTTTGATTTTTTGTTGATGAAGGAGGTTGGACCACTGGATCCATGAGCTTGGTTTTGGTGAAGTACCTTCTATTCGTTAATGTTATTTCCTGTTTTTCCACTATGTTCCATTATGCTTTTCTTGCAGTAGAGTAAAAAGCTTAGGCTAATAAATGTATCCTAGAAGCACCTTAGGCCTGTTTACTCTTCACTGCCTTTATGTTTTCATCTACTGAAGGTTTGTTTAGTAGTTTGACTGCTTTGAAACTCTTAATCTTGTTTATTTTAGAATAGTTAAAATAGTTGGTATCAAGGTAGAACTATGGTTTTCTCTGTCTGCTTGCTGCCTCTTGAAAGCTATTTTTGAAAACATCCTTCAAACTTTATTGTCTGCAGCTCGATAGAGAGGATTTGTTCTGATCTTACTCTCTGTTTCTTGCTGAGATAGTCATATTTGAAGGTCTTCATAATTGCAGTCTTAGATGCTTGGGTGTTCCCCCTTTTATGGTTGCAATTAGCTGTGTTTCTTATATGTTTTCTAATTCCTTTAAGTGAAACAATTAGAAGAAACAGAGTGTTCCTCTCCTTCTTTGTCTTACTTGAAAGTTTGTCTTGTTTATGTTGACTGCATAAAGTATGTTGGTAGAATTCATGGTTAGCCCTGGCTATTGATATTCCTTTATGTTTAGATAGTGTTGCAAGTCCCTTCGTTGAAAGGTATACATGATTAAGGAGTCTTAACAACCCTTAAAAGCTCTACCTTTCCTTCCAAATCCTTGATGTTCATCTCATACCACCTATATGATTCCACAGATCCATTGACTAAGTTAGATTTTCCCTTTGGTTCCCAAATTCATCAATTAGAACTGTTTAGACTTCCACATGACTCCATTGCCCAATGGATTGTAGATTTTCACACTCTATCTATGCTACCTAGATCATTTATGTCCAACCAAAAAAACAAACAAATTTGCACCTCATAACTAGCCTAAAATCAACCTCTTAAAAGCATAAAGCTACATCCTTACAAACACATTGATAGATCCCTCTCTGAGACTAGGAGGGCTAGATCCTAGAGCTCTAAAGCTTGGTTTATATGTTGCCTTGTCATTTGGTTTGCCAATCAGCCAAATCACAGGACCCCAACAGAACCTTCACCACCAGCTGATGAGGCATGTACCAGCGCTGTTGAGACCATGGAGGAGCAGCCTTCATCTTCAATAGTTTGGGAGGCCAATACTTATGAGGAGGAAACTCTTGCAGCCCTGCAAGGAGCTTCCACATTTCACCGAGGTATGATTAAAAATCCATCTCTTGTCATTTCAGCAAAAAATTTGGATGGGTATATATCATTGCATGTAGTTGACCTAGAACAACAGAATAGCACTGCGCTGCATAAGAGCAATGATGGAGAAAAGAGGAGTCATTCCTCATGTGAGCACTCAAAGGATATCTTCATTCAGGAAGCCATGGAGGAAGTAGTGAGAAGGAGTAGACATATGGAGATAAGAAACTCTTTCTCCTCTCTAGATGACACTCTCTCAATGAGCATGCCACAGCTCAAAGAGAGACTTCTATTGGTAGCAGATCCAAGGCCTCTTTGGTTTTGTAGGACCATGCATAAGGAGGAGATCTCAAGGAGAGATTTCAGTGGCAGTGCACTCCCACACATCAGGGGGTGTAAGATTCTTCAACAGGTTGAGGAGGTTCTTCCCTTCTCATAGGAATAGATAGAAGATGTAGGACATCTTCGGATGGATAACATCTCTCATGACTGTGTTGGACATTTCTTGAGCCTTACACATCATGATGGGGCGTTTTTTCCTACCACCTATTTGGGTCCTCATAGGGTCAAATTGATCCTCGGGAAGATTTCACTTCAAGATCCCATGAAATGTAGGAAGATGATTTGGGATGATGGTATACCTCATGGGAGGAGTACCAAGATGGAGGATGGAGGGAGACATCCACAATTGGTTGAGTGGATGATGAGCAAGAAGCTGGTGAGCTACTAGCAGATTTATGATACCGGGTAGGAGGAGGCTTGGCTACGTTGGTTAATCTTGAAGGAGTTTGGCCATCACTGGGCATACACTCTTTCCAAGGGTATGAGAATGGAGAATATGTGGCAGGATGCTAGCATCACGGAGCAACAAAGAGTATGGATGCATAATGATAATGCAACATTCATATCATTCACTATGTCTTCATCATGTGACTTGTATGATGGAAGCATGAGGAAGCAACAAGAATTTTTGTTGTTGGGGTTGCTCTTCGGAGAGCAAGGGAAGATTTTCTCTCATTTCTTGTATCATGTTGTAGGAGTAGGAGATGGCACTATCATGGTGCAAAGGGGATACTCCTTGACCTTTGATGATCAGGAATTACTTCCACCTTGGGAGAGATTCCATAGTTGCAGAAAAATTATTAGAGGGTTGGCCATCTATGTTTAGGAAGCTGAGGGCAACAATGTTGTGCCATCTAGAGATTATCTAGTACCTCATGTAGAGGAAGGAGGAGCTCTTAATCCAAGTAGAGGGATGCCTGCATCTTTGCAAGGAAGTCCCCAGGATCTCATGCATAGAGATCAAGCACAATTCATGTGCCATTGTTGAGGAGGTGTGGAGCCATGGAGGCACAAGGAGAAGGTAGGGAGAAGACCCAGCATCATGAGATGATGAGTACACATACCTACTCATTTCTAGAGGTTGATGCACCTAAGAAGGTGATTGGATTACGCAGTGGAAGCATGGAGAGTTTTCTCCATTAATTTATTTAGTCATCTCTTGATGATGATGTCTCATTGCATGGAGACATTTTTCCGAGGAGACCACTGGATCAACAGAGGAGGATGGATGCTTCACTAGTTGAGGCACCACTCAATGATTTCAGAGGAGTGGAAACCTTGGGAGATAACTTCACAGCACAGAGAGTCTTGGTTAGAATCAAGGAGGAGAGAGAAATTCTCTTAACATCATTTTCACCCACTCTCATTTCAGATTCTGCGTTGTGGCAGAAGCAGTAGGGGAAGGATAGCAGCCTTCCAACTTGCATCTTTGGCATGGGAGATGTCAAAGAAGAAGATGACCATGTGACATATATCCTTCATGAGGAATCATCAACACTGTCACTATGGATGATAGATCCATGTTGGAGCTCTGGGTTTTTGGTGGAGTACTCCCAAGATCATCTTGCTTGCATGATATTGATAGATCAACATATAAGCAGATGCATAGATCATGCACAGATGGAGGAGATACGTAACTCTTTGGAGGAGTTAGCACAACCACCTATTTTCTCTTTGAGGGTGAGAGGAGACTCATTTTTGAGCCACTCCGTTTGCATAAGAAAAACTTATGGGAAGGGTATTGTTTATTTTCATGATGATTTGTATATTCATCCCTTAACCATATATGTACAAGGTGTTGCTCCGAGGAGGAGCATTCTTTTTTCTAGACCCCATGGTCTACTTGAGGCCATGAGCACTATTGGTGACCACTCCCTAGGAGGACTTGGGGAGGAAATGTATTTTGGAGGATATACTCACTTTGCACCATACATCGTTCACTTTCTCCATACATTTGAGGAGAGTGGGATAGCCAGAAAGTGGTTGAAAGGCCACACTTTTTGTCACACTCTTTTGCAGTTGAGGGTCAAACTGCATTGGTTACAATTGAGGGACGATTTTCCTTATCCCTTGCCACACATGACAACAAGCATGGTTCTCATTATAGTTCATTATGTTGCTGTTGTCTTTATATTTTTTGGGAGCATGATTGGGGGAATGGCACATTGGTTGGATGTGTTCCTTGGGGGAGGAATCTCCCACATTATTTGCATTGCATGTTCTAATGGGAGCATGAGAGGACATGTGGCCACTACAACAAAACATTTGTTTCCATTTGAAGTGAGCCATATGATTGATTGGATGCCATATGATGGTGACTTCCAACTCATCACATATGAGATGATTTGGGACAACATGTTTCATAACGTTGGAGAAGAGATCCTTAGAGGTCTAGTCTTCATATTGCGACTTGAGGGCAACATTATTGTAGCCCATGATCAGCATATACTCTACACTTATCCCAAGTGGAGAGGAGGATAGTGTGGGGTAGGCTATTTTTTCTACCAAGGTCAGATTTTCAGCCCACCTATATTGCAGGAGCCAAAGGTGGAAGATGATTTTTAGGAGTTGCCATGTTGGGAGGTAACTCACTTTGTATGGATGATTGCTTGGGGATGGAGGATCCACATGGGGAAGATGTTCCTCAACATATTTCAGACTCCATGCCGTGGGTGGATATTTATCAGTTCTATCCTTGCAGTTTCTTGAGGACAAGCAACATTTTGGAGGGGAGGACTGTAATATTCCCATTTAAGCACACAACTAAATGGAATATTAAAATTTTGTTTTTAGCACCTAGCAGCTGAATAAATGGGAAAGGGAACCTATTATTATTGAAGACATGAATAAAATCCCTCATAATGTGAAAGGGATCATCATAGTAGCTTTATTTTTCACCCTCAAGTGTGAAAAGGGGCAAATGCATGAAGACAAGGTCAGGTTTGACTAAGTCAACAACGCTGCCATAGGAGGAGTGGATCACTTTAGAAGACAACGCAGTGTGCATGAGGAAGAGGATATTTGGTGGAGGAAACCCTAATGAGTGGGACCAATGGAGAGAGATATTTCACTTGTTTAAAAGGAGGGAAAGGCAACCATTGTTATTCATGAATTGGATTATTGATTTCATTGTCTATTCAGACATTGTGGATTCTTTGTTGTTTAGCAAGAATTACCGGCGAATTCCTGTTTAGGATTCCTTCTCCTTCTTGAGAGTCCTCTTGAGGGATTGTTCTTCATGCTCCACATTTCTTGGCTCAAGGCCAAAGCCACATCCTTCAAGCCACATCCTTCAGTCATAGCGTTATTCCTGAAGCAGGATAACTTTATGTTGCAGGGTGTTGCAGTGGGGACTCCACAACACCATTTCAATGGCTCATATTTTAGAGGAGGGAGATTCTATTCCTCTGGGAGGTTAGTGAGGGAGATTCATGAGCATATTTCGGATCATTGGCATCATGCCAAGCACTTCCATTCACCAACAATGTAGTCCCTTCTCTAGACTACGTTATTTCTGAGTGCAATTGCAGTGGGGACTTGCTCCACTATTTTGGAGGGTGAGATCTTCAGGGATTGGATCAACCTTTCACCTGAGAGATCCTTTGGATAATATTCAGCCATAATTTGCAACATTATCAGTTATCTTCATCCATTTCCAATTTCTGAGTTGCAACTGCTGCCCAACAACTTTGACATTTCTGTAGATTTTCCATTTTATGTGTATTTCAGCCAATCCTTCTGAGGATTGTGTGTTGTTGTTTCTAAGGGTTGAGATCTTGCTCCCCCTATTTTATTAGAGCTGTATATTTTCATATTTGTCTATTGACACTATTTTTCAGCAGTTCTCCTTCATAGACTGTGCAGTCATAACCATGGATTTTCTTATGTAGCAGTGTTTCTCCATTTGTCATGTATATGTTTCATTGAGGCTGCATTGCCTAGCTTGAGAGATCATTTCCTCAAGATATTGTATGCATTGTTGCTTCTATAATCTAATGAAATGGTTATGTGGATATTCTATCATTCTTGGTATTAATGTTATTCACTGCTATCTCCATCTCATGTTTATAAATTGTTGATTTCCACATTGGTAATATCTTGAGATATTCCCAATAGTGTAGCTATTCCTAATTTGGAATATTACAGTGGTATCAAAACATGATCTTTGTCTCAGCCTGTGAGTCTCAGCAAAAGAAGATCAAGATGATGAAGAATATGAGTTTACTCTCATCTATTTTCAGATACAGAGGAGTCCTCTCCAAGGAGGTCAAGAAGATTGAAGAAGGAGAAGAGGAAGAACCATGCACTTCCTACTCTCACAAAGAAGCAGACCAAAAGCATGAAGAACACTTGGAATTCGAAATTCTAAGTGAGTACCTTGCTAAATACCAAGCTAAACCTAGAGCCTTCCAAAATACTCTAGCTTTTCCACAATTTATTCAGCAAAAAGAAGAAAGAAGACCCCACAGCTATGGGATGATGAGAGGCAATATATTTCTATTGTCCACATTTGATGGATCAATCACATGTGTAGTAGAGGTTTGGTTGAAGAAGCTAGAGGCTTTCTTCCTGCTACATAATGTAGTAGACAGAGAGGCTGTAGAAGTTGCAACGCTGCACCTTAAAGGTGAAGCAAAGATTTGGTGGATCAACCATCTAAGCCATGCAAGGGTTTCAACTCTTGCTGAGTTTTCTTAGAGAATGATCAAAAGATTTGGAAAAAAGAGGGAGGAACCTTCACCACCAGTTGATGAGGCATGTACCAGCACTGTTGAGACCATGGAGGAGAAGCCTTCATCGTCAACAGTTTGGGAGGCCAATAATTATGAGGAGGAAACTCTTGCAGCCCTGCAAGGAGCTTCCACATTTCACCGAGGTATGATTAAAAATCCATCTCTTGTCATTTCAACAAACACTTTGGATGGGTCTATATCATTGCATGCAGTCGACTTAGAGCAGCAGAATAGCACTGCATTGCACAAGAGCAGTGATGGAGAAAAGAGGAGCCATTCCTCATGTGAGAACTCAAAGGACAAATTCATTCAGGAAGCCATGGAGGAAGTAGTGAGAAGGAGTAGACATATGGAGATAAGAAACTCTTTCTCCTCTTTAGATGATACACTCTCAATGTGCATGCCACATCTCAAAGAGAGACTTCTACTAGCAGTAGATCCAAGGCCTCTTTGGTTTTGGAGGACCATGCATAAGGAGGGGATCTCAAGGAGAGATTTCAGTGGAGGTGCACTCCCACACATCAGGGGGTGTAAGATTCTTCAACAGGTTGAGCAGGTTATTCCCTTCTCTTAGGAACAGATAGAAGATGGACAACATCTTCGGATGGATAACATCTCTCGTGACTGTGTTGGAAATTTCTTGAGCCTTGCACATCATGATGGGAGGTTTTTGCCTACCACGTATTTGGGTCCTCATGGGGTCAAATTTATCCTCGGGAAGATTGCACTTCAAGATCCCATGAAATGTAGGAATCTTATTTGGGATGATGGTATCCCTCATGGGAGGAGTACCAAGATGGAGGATGGAGGGAGACATCCACAATTGGTTGAGTGGATGATGAGCAAGAAGTTGGTGAGCTACTTTCAGATTTATGATACCGGGAAGCAGGAGGCTTGGCTGCGCTGGTTACTCTTGAAGGAGTTTGGACATCATTGGGCATACACTCTTTCCAAGGGTATGAGAATGGAGAATATGTGGCAGGATGATGGCATCACGGAGCAGCAAAGAGTATGAATGCATAGTGATGATGCAACATTCATATCATTCACTATATCTTCATCACATGACTTGTATGATGGAAGCATGAAGAAGCAGCAAGAATTTTTGTTGCTGGGGTTGTTCTTCGAATAGCAAGGGTAGATTTTCTTTCATTTCTTGTATGATGTTGCAGGAGTAGGAGATGGCACTATCATGGTGCAAAGGGGATACTACTTGAACTTTGATGATTAGGAACTACTTCCACCTTGGGAGAGATTCCATAGTTGCAACAACATTATTAGAGGGTTGGCCATCTATGTTTAGGAAGCTGAGGGCAACAGTGTTGTGCCATCTAGAGATTATCTAGTACCTCATGCAGAGGAAGGAGGAGCTCTTGCTCCAAGTAGAGGGATTATTGCATCTTTGCAAGGAAGTCCCCAGGATCTCATGCATAGAGATCAAGGCACAATTCATGTGCCATTGTTGAGGAGGTGTGGAGCCATGGAGGCACAAGGAGAAGGTAGGGAGAAGACCCAGCATCATGAGATGATCAGTACACATCCCTACTCATTTCTGGAGGTTGATGCACTTAAGAAGGTGATTGGATTGCGCAGTGGAAGCATGGAGAGTTTTCTCAATTCATTTATTCAGTCATCTCTTGATGATGATGTCTCATTGCATGGAGACATTTTTCCGAGGAGACCACTGGATCAATAGAGGAGGATGGATGCTTCACCAGTTGAGGCACCACTCAGTGATTTCAGAGGAGTGGAAACCTTGGGAGATAACATCATAGCACTAAGAGTCTTGGGTAGACTCAAGGACGAGAGAGAAATTCTCTCAACATCATTTTCACCCACTCTCATTTCAGATTTTGCGCTGTGGCAGAAGCAACAACAGAAGAATAACAACCTTCCAACTTGAATCTTTGGCATGGGAGATGTCAAAGAAGAAGATGACCATGTGATAGATATCCTTCATGAGGAATGATTAGCGCTGTCACTATGGAGGATATATCCATGTTGGAGCTCTAGGTTTTTGGTGGAGTACTCCCAGGATCATCTTGCTTGCCTGATATTGACAAATCATCATATAAGGAGATGCATAGATCATGCGTAGATGGAGGGGATACATAACTCTTTGGAGGAGTTAGCATGACCACCTCTTTTCTCTTTGAGGGTGAGAGGAGACTCATTTTTTAGCCACTCCATTTGCATAAGAAAAACTTATGGGAAGGGTATTGTTTATTTGCATGATGATTTGTATATTCATCCCTTAACCATATATGTACAAAGTGTTGCTCCGAGGAGGAGCATTATTTTTTCTAGACCCCATGGTCTACTTGAGGCCATGAGCACTATTGGTGACCACTCCCTAGGAGGAGTTGGGGAGGAAATGTATTTTGGAGGATATACTCACTTTCCTCCATACATCATTCACTTTCTCCATAAAATTGAGGAGAGTGGGATAGCCAAAAAGTGGTTGAGAGGCCACACTTTTTGTCACACTCTTCTGCAGTTGAGGGTCAAACTGCATTGGTTATAATTGAGGTACCATTGTCCTTCTCCCTTGCCACACATGACAACAAGCATGGTTCGCATTATGGTTCATTATGTTGTTTTTGACTTTATATTTGTTGGGAGCATGATTGGGGGAATGGCACATTGGTTGGATATGTCCCTTCGGGGAGGAATCTCCCACATTATTTGCATTACATGTTCTAATGGGAGCATGAGAGGACATGTGGCCACTACAAAAAAACATTTGTTACCATTTGAAGTGAACCATATGATTGATTGGATGCCATATGATGGTGACTTCCAACTCATCACATATGAGACGATTTGGGACATCATGTTTCATAATGTTGGAGAAGAGATCCTTAGAGGTCTAGTCTTCATCTTGCCACTTGAGGGAAACATTATTGTAGCCCAAGATCAACATATACTCTACACTTATCCTAAGTGGAGAGGAGGAAAGCGTGGGGTAGGCTATTTTGTCTACCAAGGTCAGATTTTTAGCCCACCTATATTGCAAGAGCCAAAGGTGGAAGATGATTTTCAGGAGTTGCCATGTTGGGAGGTAACTCACTTTGTATGGATGATTCCTTGAGGATGAAGGATCCACATGGGGAAGATGTTCCTAAACATATTTCAGACTCCATGACTTGGGTGGAGATTTATCAGTTCTATCCTTGCAGTTGCTTGACGACAAGCAACATTTGGGAGGGGAGGACTGTAATATTCCCATTTAAGCACATAGCTAAATGGAATATTAAAATTTTGTTTTTAGCACCCAGCAGCTTAATAAATGGGTAAGGGAACCCATTCTTATTGAATACATGAATAAAATCCCTCATAATGTGAAAGGGATCATCAGAGTAGCTTTATTTTTCACCCTCAAGTGTGAAAAGGGGAAAATGCATGAAGACAAGGTCAGGTTTGACTAAGTCAACAACGCTGCCATAGGAGGAGTGGATCACTTTAGAAGACAGCGCAGTGTGAATGAAGAAGAGGATATTTGGTGGAGGAAACCCTAATTAGTGGGACCCATGGAGAGAGAGCTTTCACTTGTTTAAAAGGAGGGCAAGGCAACCATTGTTATTCATGAATTGGATTATTGATTTCATTGTGTATTTAGACATTGTGCATTCTTTTGCTGTTTAGCAAGAATTGCGGGGGAGTTCTTGTTTAGGATTCCTTATCCTTCTTGAGAGGCCTATTGATGGATTTTTCTTCATGCTCCACATTTCTTGGCTCAAGGCCAAAGCCAACTCCTTCAGTCACAGCGTTATTCCTGAAGCAGGATAGTTTTGTGTTGTAGGGTGTTGTAGTGGGGACTCCACAACACCATTTCCGTGGCTCATATTTCAAAGGAGGTAGCTTCTATTCCTCTGGGAGGTTAGTGAGGGAGATTCATGGGAATATTTTGGATCATTGGCATCAGGCCAAGCACTTCCCTTCACCAAAAATGCAGTCCCTTCTCTAGATTGCGTTATTTCTAAGTGCAATTGCAGTGGGGACTTGCTCCACTATTTTGGAGGGTGAGATCTTTAGGGATTGGATCAGCCTGTCACCTAAGAGATCCTTTGGATGAGATTCAGCCATCATTTGTAGCATTATCAACTATCTTCATCCATTTCCAGCATCTGAGTTGCATCTACTGCCCAACAACTCCGCCATTTCTGTAGATTTGCCATTTTGTGTGTATTTCAGCCAATCCTTCTGAGGATTGTGTATTGTTGTTTCCAGGGGTTGAGATCTTTCTCCCCCCTTTTTATTTGAGTTGTATATTTTCATATTTGTGTATTGACACTATTTTTCAGTAGTTCTCCTTCATAGACTACGCAGTCATAGCCATGGATTTTCTTATGTAGCAGTGTTTCTCCATTTGTCATGTATATGTTTCATTGAGGCTGCATTGCCTAGCTTGAGAGATAATTTCCTCAAGATCTTGTATGCATTGTTGCTGCTATAATCTAATGAAATGGTTATGTGGATATTCCGACATTCTTGGTATTAATGTTATTCACTGCTATCTCCAGCTCATGTTTATGAATTGCTGATCTCCACATTAGTAATATCTTGAGATATTCCCAATAGTGAAGTTGTTCCTAATTTGGAATATTACATCCAAATTGCACACAAAAAATACATTTGTGTGGATTCAAACGAATCTTGTAATGCCTACATCTCATAAAAATCGCTCTTAAATGAGTAGGAAAATCTTCCCTGTGCAATGAGTGAGCAGGTGAATCATCGAGATAAGGCTGCACAATATGTTTGATGTCATGAAAAGTGTAAGACATTTCCCTTTGAAAAGTTGCAGCAACATTTTTTAACCCAAAAGGTAGTTTTCAATAAGAAAATGTTCCCCAAGGACACATAAAGGTTGTTTTTGGTTGATCAGCAAGGAGTATGTTTATTTGATTGTATCCGAAAAATCCATCCATAAATGAAAACATTTCATTTTCGGCATAATCATCAATGGTTTGGTCGATATAAGGGGTAGGATAATTTTACTTTGGAAAGGCTTTTTTAATATCCCTATAATCGACACATACTCTTATAGTTCCTTCTTTCTTGGTAACAGGAATGATATTAGATACCCAATCTGTTAAAGGGATCGAAATTATAAATCCTGCTCGCAGTAATTTTTCAACTTGAGCTTTAATAGCAGCAGCTTTTCCTGGATGTATCAGACGTAATATTTGCCTAATAGGTTTGGCATTTGGGTATGTCCTTATTTCATGAACAAAAATGCTTGGATCAATTCCTGGAATCTCTTCATAGGACCAGGCAAATATGTCACGAAATGCTTGAAATAGGGCTTTATATGTATTAATTTCATCTTTCATACATGAAGAAGCTATATGAATGTTTTCGACATCTCCAGGTTTAGCTGTGTAGAAATTATATAACTAATGCGTTATACATCCAAGATTCTCCTGATTGCACACTATTTTAACTTCATGCACAATACAGAATCTATTCCACCATTGATCATCACACGCGGAAATTAAAATCAATTGCATGCACACATGAAACCATAAAAATTCACACACATTAACATAGTGATTTATGGGAAAGCTTAAAGCTAAAAACCCCAAACTATCTGTATAATATATGTCATAGAGATCATGTAACAATCATCATACAAAGCTGATCAATATCAAGCTCTTAGTACAATCCAATCGCTACACACTAATCAGGTCCCGATCTAGCAAATCCATGCACCGATCTCTGCCACGTGCTAGACTATCTCTACTGCGCAATCCCTACTGAATAATGGCTCTAAATGAACTCGAATCCACCTGTCTTTCACTACGCAATCCTCATTGGCATATCCATCAATGTGTGGTGCAAACTCATGCAACACTATAGTCACAACTGATAGTCTATCTTGCCCTTTCACCTATCTCTCCACTGGTCTCCACTGAACTGTCCATGCACTGTAGTTAACTGATGTATTCTTCAGTTGATTAATGAGTTAATATTTAGTGAATTAATTATTAATTAATTCACACCACTCTCACTAGTGTATCAATCAGTTAGACTAGATACAACTAGCTCAATTGCGTCTAACTGAGTTAAAATTGAACACAACTCCACCAACTACCTCAATAACTCCACCAAATTCTGTCACACGAGTTCTAACTGAAGTCTCCATGCAATATCTCTAGTTAACCCTCAAGAATAGTGTATTTCCTTCTATCAGCTGCTGTGCCACATCTGTGCACTTAACTGAAGTGCTCCAAGAGAATAAGATAATGTTTAGAGTCCAAATATATTAAGAGCTAATAATATTCAACATATCTATTTTTAGACTGGCAATATAAAAATAGATTTTGCCCAATATGTCTAAAAATATAAGTCCATATATTTTTCTAACTTGACCAACCATCCACAAATAGCATCCTGCAGCTCATAGAATATGATTGACATGTCTAAAAATAGACTTGCACCAAAAATAGCCTGCGGGCCCACTTAGTGAAGGCGACTCTTTTCACTAAGCTCATCATCTTGTTGCATTCTCAACACTCCCTCTCAACAAGATAGGGATTATCTTCCACCTCGATCCTATCTCTGTGGTATTCGAATTTGCTCCTGGTGAGCACCTTCGTCAAGATATCAGCATCCTGATCCTCTGTAGGAATGTAAGAAAGTAACATGATCTTCCGCTGCACACAATCTCTGATATGATGGTACTGGATGTCAATCTGTTTAGATCTATCATGAAATACTGGATTAACCGAGATTTTGATACAACTTTGATTATCAAAATATATCACAGTAGGATCTAAGTATGAACCGAACAACTCGACCAGGATATTCCTCATCTATATAGCCTCACATGCAGCCAAAATATCTGCCATATACTCGACCTCCGTGGAACTAAGTGCCACGGATCTCTGTTTCTTGTTGTATCAAGAAACTGCTGTAGACCCAATACTGAAAATCCCTCTAGATGTGCTCTTTCTTTCCGTTGGGCTCCCTGCCCAATCTGCATCCGTGAAGCCGTGCAGCCTCACCTCATCCGACTGTCTGTACCACAATCCATATCCTGATGTTCCTTCTAGATATCTCAATACATGCTTCCCTGCCTTCAAAAAGAGCTTGGTAGGCTTAACCATAGCTTGTGAAAGCTGGTTAACAGCATAGCATATTTCAGGTCGTGTATTGACTAGATACATGAGCAACCCCACCAACTGTCGATAAACAGTGGCATCCACTACCTCTGCCGATGTAGCATCCTCTTTCCTCCAACCACCAGGAAGAGGAGTGTTGATAGGCTTGTAGCCTTGCATGTTGAACTTCTCCAGTATCTCCCGAGCATACTTGCCTTGAGGCATAAATAGTCCATCACTGCGCTGCCAAATTTCCAATCCCAGGAAATAATGAAGGAGGCCCAAGTCCTTCATCTCAAACTCTTTTGCAAGATCAACCTTGCATGAGAGTATCAACTGTTCATCACCCGTCAAAATCAAATCATCTACATAAAGTACAATGATCAAAAACTTACCCTCCACCACAATCTGGTATAGGTTCGGATCTGCCTCACTCTTAGAGAATCCAAGTCCAGTGAAATAACTGTCTATATGTGTGTACCAAGCACGAGGTGCTTGTTTCAACCCATACAACGCTCTTTTGAGCCTGCACACATGCGACTCGCTGCTGAAGATATCAAAACCTTCGGGCTACTCTATGTACACCTCATCCTCAATGACTCTGTTGAGGAATGTAGTCTTCACATCCATCTGATGAATGTGCCACCCCATCTGCGCTGAGAGAGCAAGAATCATCTGTATGGAAGAATACCCTGCGACAGGTGCAAAGGTTTCCTCATAGTTTATCCCCTCAATCTGTCAGAAGCCTCGGGCAAAAAATCTTGCCTTGTACTTCTCCACGCTCCCATCAGCAGCTTGCTTAACTTTGTAGATCCATCTTGAACCTACCACTGATTTCCCTTCCGGCCTTAGGACAATCGAATCATACTCTTCCACCATGGCATCTACCTGGCATGCAGGGTCCTCCACAGCTTCCTGGAAAGAAGATGGTTCTGTCATGATACACTTGCTCATCAAAGCCATGTATCTAGTATATCAGTCAGGTGACTGTCTCTATCTGCACTGTGATGTAGGGGCTCCTACATTCTGCGCTGCATCTTGATTCAGTCGCTCAGCTTCTGTAGTGCACTTCCACCCTCTGATGGTTTGCGCTGCATGAGTGGTTTCTTCCACTCCATGAACCTCCTCTTGTGGCTGATCCACATCTTGAGGCTCATCCTTAGGAACTAATAGCTCTTCATCTGCATGCAAGTGTGGCTCCCTCTCAAGCGAACACTTCATGGCTTTCTCCTCATGAAATTTGATATCCTGTCACACAACAGTCTTCCGACTATCTGGAAAATACACACGATAGTTGTGGGGTGTTTCTGTGTACCCCACAAATATCCCAACCTCTGCAGTTGGCTCTAGCTTCTTCCTGGAATCCTTCGTCACATGAATGTAAATAGGTGAGCCAAAAATCTTCAAATGAGAAATATCAGGCCCCTTAGCAGAAAACGCCTCCTCGGGTGTACTCATGCAAAGTATCCTATGAGGACAACAGTTTTGCACATAAACCGCAGTGTTGCATGCTTCAGCCCACAAGTGTATGGGTAGGCCCTGATCATGCAACATCGCCCATGCAACACACACGATCATTCTTTTCTTTCACTCTGTGACCCCATTCTGCTGTGGGTTATGAGGCGCTATGAGCTCTCTTTGAATTCCTTCTGTGCTGCAAAAGTCCTTTAATTTGCCAGAGATGAATTCACCACCATTGTCGCTCCTAAGAGCCTTCACCTACTTCCCTGACTCTTTCTCCACCAATGCCTTAAACTCAGAGAACTTTGAGAATGTCTTGCTCTTCTTCTACATGAATAAGATCCAGCATTTCCGAGAAAATTCATCAAAAAATATCACATAATACTTGTGCTTTGCTGTCGAAGCTACTGAGAAAGGTCCACACACGTTTGTGTGAATTCTCTCAAGGATCGTCATGGCGCGACTATCCTTCTCGTGAAAGGTGGCTTTCACAAATTTTCCTAAAGTACATCCCTTGGACTGATCTGACTGCGCAAGTGTACCTTTGGGAAGCCCAGTAGAAATATGCTGTAAAATCTTCAAAGCACCATGGTGAAGGTGGCCCAATCTCCGGTGCCACAACTCGCCCTCATCCCGGCTCACCACTCCTTCTGCCTTGCTTGCCATTGCTATGCAACCATCTACCTGCAACTGATAAAGGTTCTTAACTCGAACCCCTATCCTCTGGGTTTCACCAGTTTCCTTACTGCATAGGAAAGCCTTTCCCTCTCTAAAGACAACATCATGTCCCTTGTCTTCCAACATCACCACAGAGATCAGATTCTTCTTCAATCTTGGAACATGCATGACATCCTTCAATATGAAGGGTTTACCAGACTCCCTCTCAAAGGAAATGGTCCCGATACTGGTCACACTGTATCTACCATCATCGCCCATCTCGATGTGCACTCCAAGATCTTTCTCATCCAGATCAGTAAACAAATCTTTGTCTCCGGTCATATGGAAAGATGCACCACTGTCAAGAAACCACACTAATCCCATCACACTTGAGACCAAGCATGCAATCAGTGAAAAATCCAGCTCAAACTGCGAGGCTAAGGCCTCTCCAGTTGCAGATCTAGCAGCCTGCTTATTTTTCTTCTTCCGTGGACAATTAGTGGCGTAATGTCCGTGTTGGTGACAGTGAAAGCACTTCACCTTGGACATGTCTTGCTTCTTGCATTTTGCACCAGATTGAGAAGCATTTTTCTTGCCCTTCCCCTTCCTTGCTTTGGCAGCCAAAGCGCAATTTTCTTCATCTTCATTCTTCGATGAGGATCCATCCATGGTACTCCGCCTTATCTCCTCCTGCACAAGATCCGACCAAAGTCACTCCCATCCTGGCAGTTTCTCCCGACCATTGACAGAGTCCTGATAGGAATGCCAACTCTTTGGAAGCCCAAGGAGAGCCAAGCTCACCAAGTCCTCTTCATCTACAGTAACCCCCACACTTCCCAGCTCATCCCTGCACTGGAAAAGCTTCATGAGGAACTTGGGTACACTGTTGCCTTTCTCCATTTTTATTTTCCTGAGTTTATCTTTGAGCGCTAACTTCCTCTGGTCGCTCTTGCTTTGGAACAAGTCTGTCAACACTTTCCACATCAATAATGGAGAAGCTTTGCCATGAAGGCTGGACACTATGTGATCCTTCACACCTTCCAACAAAATTCTTCAACACTTTGTAGTCTTCTTTTGCCATGCATCAATAATGGTGGTAATTCCTTCTGTCAGCTGCTGTGCCACATCTGTGCACTTAACTGAACTGCTCCAAGAGAATAAGATAATGTTTAGAGTCCAAATATTATTAAGAGCTAATAATATTCGACATATCTATTTTTAGACTGGTAATATAAAAATAGATTCCTCCCAATATGTCTAAAAATAGAAGTCCATCTATTTTTCTAACTTGACCAACCATCCATAAATAGCATCCTGCAACTCATAGAATATGATCGAAATGTCTAAAAATAGACTTGCACCAAAAATAGCCTGCGGGCCCACTTAGTGAAGGCGACTCTTTTCACTAAGCTCATCATCTTGTTGCATTCTCAACAAGCTGAAATATCGATAGGAAAAGTGGTAGAAATGTTGCCCAAATTAATCTCAGAATCCGTATTTGTAATCGATATGGGACTCTGTGGTTCCTCGACATAATCAATGTAAAAATTGACGAAAATTTATTTTACCTATCAAGGTCAATTAAAAATGAAGATCTATGATGTAGATCATCCTAGGGTAATTCATCTGTAGACAAAAATTCGCGAATACTTTCATCAGTATAAAACACTTGTTGAAAAGGACCGGGAATTGATGTCAAGGCTGAGCTTGATGGTGAAAACAATTCTTTGTTGATCACATTCATTAGATCAAAATTAGTTGAAAAAGAATTGGAAAATGACTGTATTGCTTGATATGCTATCTCAAAAGGACTCAAAGGCATCTGGCCATTGAAAGAATCCATTTATGACTCTAAAGGCACTATCCAAGGATCATCAAATGGAATAGTGCTTGATGTAATCATATTGATATTAGCAATAGTATGTGGTACGTTAGGTGGAGGCATAGAAAAAGTTCCCGTTAAAGAGGGAATATTTTATTAAACCTACCCCAACATCTTCATATGGGATAGTTGATTTTCCAACATGCTGGATACTATTTGTACAAGCTGGGTCAGATCAATAGTATGATAGCTGATCAATTTTTACAATATTTCCTTTATGAGGAAACATGATTAACCGAAAGGCAGATGACACGACAACAATCATAGCATAAGACCAACTTCGACCCAGAAGAAGGTTGTAATCCAGAGGGGCACAAACTAATTCGACATCTAGATTAACAATTTTTCCTTCGACCTCTATAGGTAGATCATATAAAATTTCGTACGGATGGAATCCTCTTCTGTCAAAAGCTTTGAGGATTGACAGAGATTGGTTGAGTGTCGGAGAACCAAGTGATTTCCAACAGTTTAATGCAATTATGCACGTGGATGCCCCCTCATCAATTATAGTATGAAAGAAACGTCTCCCTTTTACTAATACTAGAATTTGAAAAGCCATTTGATGAGGGAGTCTTGGTGTAAAATTTTCTAAATCGAAGACCATAAGTTTCAAATCCTGAAGATCTACGGCTCCTATAGCTGATAAAAGTAATTTCCTTTGCGTTGGACATGATTGTAGCACTTCTAAGGCTGACATTTCTGAAGGGGAAATTGCTAGGTCTTCAACAATGTTGTAGTTCTGAGCAGCGCTCACATGCGGATTGAAAGCTGATTTCTGAAGTAGACCTTTAGCAGGCAGTTTAATCACTAGATCAGGATTAGGTTTCTTGATATGAAGTGGATCAAAAACTAAAGGAGATGTAGCTAGTGTTGAATTAGAATTTTCCATCTCTTTACCAGTTATAGGATTTTTACTTCCATAGACTTGCGATCGTGTCGCAACCATTACTTGAGACATCATCAAAATATCTGTCGATGTATTCGAAGAAGTTCTAATCATTTTTCTATCCTGAGTAGGAAAAGGATCCTTCAAGACAACAGGTGTGGGTGAACCTTTAACGAATTTAGATACCTCAAACCTATGCAGACACTCTTTAGTAAAGTGATCCTCATCACAAATAAGATAAGGATAATGAGGTTTTTGTTTATCGTATGATGGTTCATTCTTTTTGGTTTTCTCTTTGGGAGATGAAGTCTGTTTACTTTTATTCTTACCTTTCTTCTTATTGCCAGTTTTATATTTATCTATAGACGAATCGACAACGTGAATGTCGGAATAAGTTTCAAGGGAAGAATCTCCTTTTGGTGAATCTGGTAAAGTTATGATAGGAGAAGTAATCTTTGAATATTTCTTCTTACTTTTATTAACACTAACTGAACCAATTACACTGTCAGTGGCATGAGACCCTGAAGGAGTTGTAGTTATCTGACCAGGACGTGGTAAATTAGGAATTTTTCTGTGCAAAGTACCTGACTGTGTATATACGAGGTCTAAGTACTGAGCTTGAGAAATGACTTGTTCTTCCGTAACAACTCCTCCCTTATCCACATCTTCAGTGATTTTTGACAGTAATGATTTGATGAATCAATCTACCAAGATTTGATCCATAATATTAGCCTTTCACTAAATGTCTTCTATGTCTCCATTCATGTGTGTGATCTGATATGTATGTAGACGTAGATTGTTTTAATGAAGTCGGTAATTTCATGCCATTGTCGTATCTGACGGGCAACTGAAAATGGGTTAAGAAAGTTGTTGCTAATGTGTTGAAATTGTTGAATGAGTCTCATGGTAGTTCAAAATACCATTTGGCAGTTAAACCTATCAGCGTTCTCTGAAAAAGTCGTAATCGAATCGAGTCATCAGTCAATGAATTGGATGCACACCAGAGGTGGTAAGTCATGACATGGTTTGAAGGGTCATCTCCTGATTTACCTTCAAATTTAGGGATATCACTGGGAAAATTATTTGGCATTGGAAGCCAATATATAAGATAATAGATTGTATCATTCGTTAGGTGCGACAAATCAGGTAAATCCAAAGTTGCTATGAATGGTAACCGACGGTTAGGATCTTGCTGATTAAATTGATAACCTTGTGGGACTATACCTGTACCAGGAGGAGGATATCTAGGATATCTTGGAATAAACTGTGCATTTGGAATTGGAATGCCTCCCGGATAACCAGGATTAACCGGACCATATTAGGGTTGAACTGATGTTTGATATGTGTAGCCAAGGTACGGTTGATGCTGGTATATTGGATTTTGTGGAACAGGTCTATATTGATATTTCCCTTGGTATGGTTGCTAAACAAACTGAGGTTGGATTTTTATAACTATACTTGTAACAGGTTGCCCTGTAGGTATCTGAACAGTAGTCTAAACGATAGGTCTAGACTGCGGAATAGAAACTTGAGGGATTGATACTGATATTTGAGGGGTAGTAGAAACAGGAGTTGTAGAAACTCCAGGAATAGGTGTGGTAGGTTGAGAAAAACTTGGTGTGGTAGTTTGAGTTGGATTCTAAGGTGTACTTAGACCAGGCTGCTAAACAGTAGTAGGTGCAGATACTGTGGTATAACTTGAAGCACTAGTTGGACAGGTTGCTGGATTTGACTGTAACCAATTGGCTGACCAGGTTGACTATAGGGTAGTTGCACGTTGGGCTGCAAATTCTGTTGAACTTGGGATGGATCCCATACCATGTTTATTCCATTATACGTAGGTCCCATTGAAGGTTGTGCTACATAATATGGACCATAACCAGGTTGGTAATTTGGAACGTATGTTTGATAGTTGACTAGATAATTCCCACCTCCTTGAAACAATTGCTGCTCCGAGAAGAATTGTGGCCCTAAAGTAGGTTGTTTTCCTTGGAAAGATGGTTGCCCTGGCATAGGGTATTGTCCTTGGAAATATTCTAGACCCTGAGCTGAGTATTTCCCTTGATGTTGAGATTGCCCTAAAGGCATATACTATCCTTGAGGTATGTACTGTCCCTGAGGTATGCATTGTCCTTGAGGTTTCCCCCCAGGCGGTAAAATACTACTCTGAGGTTTCTCCCCAGACAGTAAATTGCTAGCTTGAGGGTTAGGGTTAGGAATATTTCCCATCATATAAACTTGTTTCGTGTTCAAATTTTTGGTTTGTGATTTATTTGGACCAGTTGATGATATAAGTTTGCTAGGAGAAGGAGCTGCTCCTGAAAAGGTACCAGAAAACGACTGATAATCCAGCAGGAACAGATGGAACCCCATACAAATATGTTTTTGGAAATGCAGAAAACATGGATGACTCACCAGACATGTTGAAAAAGGGTCTATAACTACCTTTGTAAAAGGGAATTCAAGGTGGCGAATAATTTAGACCGGAATTGTGTAGAAAGTATGACAACTGAGAATACCAAGAATCTTGTTTGAAAGGGCTATAGTAAATTGATTCACATGGTCTAAGATCTAAATATTCCTGATTTGAAGTAAGAATAACTTCTTCTTCGGTATCAGTAACTTGTTCAATACTAACGAGACCAGGAGGGAGATTTTCAGTGATGTGATACTTTACTCTAGGTGAATCAGGATGATGAGGGGTTGGAGTAACAAATTCTAAAGCAGGCTCAGAAGTAGCAGATTCAGTTTCTGATTCAGAAATTTTAGGCTCAATAGTTGATAATTCACTTCTTGTAGAAGCAAGTTCAACTAGTTCATAAATTGAATTTTTTTGTGAAGAACTCTCTGCTGTTTGAGGTTGATCTACTTCATAATCAGGATGAATAATTATTGATGTTTCTTCATGTTCAGTTGATCTCGTCCCTGATGTTTTTCTTTTCTCAGATTTAAGTTTTTCTAACTGGCTTGGTTTATACTCAGGGGGTTTCCCCTGCATTCTACATGATTATCTAGGTAATTCGGCCACGATTAAAACTTTTAACACACACAATCAAACAAAATTTCAATAAAAATCCTAAATTCTCTAAGGAAACAATCAAATTGATCACACACCTACAAAATCTAAGAGATTAAACCACACACAAACAGTAGATTCCCGCACTAAAAACACTAGTTGGTGATGAAATCCAACATCGTATAATTTTGATGCAGAAATGGCGCTTGGAACAGTTACCCCGAAAACCTTCTTAATGAAACAGACTGGTGCAAGTTTCTCCACTTAAACCATCTCGAGTGAAGATAACCCTCCAGAGAGTCCAAGTGAGTCTAGTCGACGTCTACTCCAGGTACAGTGGGACATTCCCTCCACCGTCACCTTGGGAAATAATCCTAAAGTTTATAGCCACTAAGGTCACCAACAGGAACAAATTTACCTGGGGCAACAGACTACGATCTGACATAGACGCAAGGGCAGAGTAAATAGCTCAATCTCCTTGAAGTCTCCTTGACATAACCCAAGGTTTATCGACAAGTGAACCCAGGCTCCTCGACAATGGTCTATCCGAGGTTTACCATTTTTAATACGTGCACATATACTATCTTTCCCAATGAGATAGGTACGATTACCTCACTGGTTCGGATATGATCTCATGATTAACTCTTTTAAGAAGAGCTTCCTAGAGCATACATGCTACAATTGGATTTTTCCTACCGCAAGATTACTACTTATTTGTTTGAACTGTCTTGGAATGTTAATTACAACCTATTCCAAGACACTAGCCTAAGCTATTTTGGTGGAAAGGAGCCCTAGAAAATGTAAAATATCTAGATTGATTTTCATTTAAGCATTATTTTTAAATTGGTTGTTCCTTAAGACAGAAAGGTACGGAAGTGAAACTTCAATGATGTTTAATGACTCGACTCAAAAAATACGCTAATATGCATCTAAATGGAAAGTGAAACTCATTTATTTTCAATGAAACCTATCTAAAGGAAATACTTGAGAGATTTAATAACTTTCAAAACATCAATTATTTCTTTCATAAACAAGAATCTTTGAAAAGAAGACAATTTCTTGTGAACTCAATTTCGCAGAAAAATGATCACTTCTTAAAAATGAAAGTCCTTTTATCATTCAGATCAGAAATTACAATCAAACTATTTCCAAAAGAAAACTAAAACTCTTAAAAACATAAAATTCAAAACCAAAATAAAAAACTTGAATTTTGAACTCTATCTAAAAAGTTTTGAGGATGTTTATGCTTAGCGTGTGATCTAACCAAGAAAAAATTCAGCTTATCCTAGCAAAAACAAAAAGCATCCAATAACGGTTTAATGTGAAATTCAGGCTTTATCAAACTAAAATCTCTTCTAAATTTTCAAATGAAAATAAAAACTAATTTTCCCAAGAGTAATATTTGCATCAAGTTCAAAGGCTTAGCAAGAAAACGATGACATACTAGTCAGCTAAGGTATATGAAAGTTTCTGATTCAGAGCAGCAAGAAGACAGAGAAAACAATGACTCCTAAAATGAAAATCAGCTGAAAAATCACTCAAACACAAAAATTGTTGAAGGAATTTCACACATAAAATTTTGACAGTCAGGAAAAATTGGGGTAAACACAGAGAATTTGGTAATCTAGCTCCTAAAAAGGGAATTCTTAATTTTCAAAAAAATTCCATAAGTCCGCAGGTTTTAAAAAAGAATAGTGTGGCACTGCACTCTTCTGCACTAAATATCGTGGAGGCTACTGCACAATTTCTAAATAAAAATTGCGGAGGCCAGAAAAAGTACAGAAAAAATAAAAATTCAGATTTACTTTTCAGGGATTCTGATAAGTTATCTAGACAACCCTGTTTTAGACTAATCAAAATCAGAAAGCTCTTTAAAAGTCAAACTAAAAAACAAAAAGAAAAACTAATTTCGCTCCCCAGTGGAGTCACCATTTTGTTACACGGATAAATCCTTCTTGTGGACAAGAACGATCTCCCTGGTATCCTAAAGATATCTAGAAACAAACAACCAAATGCAAACCATTTTCTCTAGACCATTTGTGATTCAAAATTATTAATAATGAAATATGAGAACGTGCCCCTACCTGAAGTCCAATTCTTGCTATAATCTTCTATCCAGTCGCTCCGAAAGAGGTCACTTTAGCAGGTGAGACCTACAATCAAAGACAAAAAAGGATTAAAAGCACCTGCAAGATATAATAATTAAGAAAACACTAATCTATCTCAGTGATCAAGGAATTCAAGGATTAAATTACTCAAATATATACATGAACAATTTAATGAGAAAATAGGATCCATTTGTATTAACTTGTATAATAAGAAGTAACCTTACAACCTTTTTCGCCTTGATGTTATACAGGTTCTTCCGGGGTCCTGAACAATCGTTTCCCTCGATTTGACAAGCCTTATCCTCTATGAACTAGCATGAAGCTATGGATATGAGTGTGTGATCATTCTCATACCAATGATGCCAAGTATAGAGAGTATGATTTATTCAAAAATTCTCCTCAAAAATACTAAGTTCTAAGTACCCTTGAGACTGAAACATGAGCTCAATTTATAGGAGAATGGAGATGGTTTCAGTTCCATAAAGAGGGGGATAAATTCCTCTCATGAAGGGATTTGAGCTCCAAATACCAAGGGATAAACTCCATTAATGAAGGGATAGAGCTCCATGAGTGAAGGGGTGAAGCTCGATCTGATCACGCTTCTAGAAGCTTCCAGTTGGGAGAATATTCTACCATCTGGGCTTCTAGAACTTACTTTTTCCTTTATTTTACCTTTTACGAGGGTCCACAGGTTTAATAAGCAAAACGTGCAGGATGTACTGCATGCTATAGAGAAAATAACTATGGGTCCGCAAGCAAGGGCTAGGAAAAGTGCGGAGTTGGACTTTTTAGGGTTTTAATGAGATTTTCTCCAATTCCAAGACTTGGTTTAGGAACTTTAATGTTTTTGACTTTTAAAGGAGAAAAATATAGGTAGTTATGAACCTATATAAATAGTCAAATGTCATGGTGAAAAAATAACGTGTAACACATATTCTTAGAGATAATGCCCAATGGGTCATAAGACCAAGTGAAACTGTGTGTAAACTTCATCTCTTTCAGGCTCTTTTCAGCCTCCTCTCCTATTACTCTTTTGTTGCAAATGAAAGGACAAATTTGGGATTTGATCTTGAATTGAGACTTCTTCTTTGTTGATACAAAATGTACTTCATCTGCATTAATCATCTATATAATGTATTCCAGGGTAAAGATCCTCATGGGGAGGAAATTTGGTAGCTTGTAAGGGGACAACTCACACCCATATATTCTGAGCTCTATATAATTCTGGTACAAATACCAGTTTCCAGTTTTGGCTTCGTCTGACAACTGCATGATATTTTTAATTTCTTCGTTGATCCTTGGTTCCATTGTGTTGTTGAGGATGCTCATAGCTATATGCAAAAACAATTCAATGAATCGTTTGTAAGTGAATTATTTTTTATCTTTCATCATCATTGTTGTCTAGAAGATGATAGACTGAGGGTGTGAATATTCATTCAATTTTCTCATTGCAAACTAAAAATTGTTTTCCTGAACATATACAAACATATAAACAATGATTGAAGTGTATTTAAACACTTCCTATGTGTGAAACTTGACAAAATAATCATGAATGGCATCTTCCAAGAATTGACTGAAATTTAGCATGATGGAAGGTTTAGAGTCTAATGAAAGTATCGACAGGAAGCCTACAATTGCTTCATCTAGCCGCTAGTCTGAATAGTATCCTAGCAGGTAAGAAAGGATAGTGAATATGTGCTTATTCCTATCAGGGAATGTAGAAGATGAGTATGGAGGATTCTTCTTGGGCAGGGGAGTGTCTCCAACCATGAATAATTCAAGGGTTTTGGCTCTACTGGAAAAATCTAATTTCTGATACAATTACTTGAGGGTTTCATGGGAAAAGGGTGTGGTTACTTCAATGACCAGAGCCTACATCATCTACATGATAGACTTGGCACTAATGGTGAACAAAAACTCCCCTGTGGGGCCAAGAACAACCCTCTGATTTGGATCATAACATGCATGGCACTTTCTTATAAATTCAGGGAAATTGTGAGTTTTTGGAAAGATGTAGTATGGCAGGTCTGTGTCCCACAATCCTATGTTATCATCCTCATCAATTACTTTATCTTCCAACCAACAGTATATGTCAAAGAGGTCGAATTCTGAGAGAGTCTCATGAATTTTAAAATCCCTGCTAGCAAGGGAAATATCATCAAGGTCCACAAGAGGGTGAACCATTGGATTGTGATATCACCCTAAAAAAATTTCTAAACTATGAAAGTTTACCTTGTTTTAGTCATAGTGTCAAAAAGGTCTGGAGTCCTTTCATTCTTAATAAAGGTAAATGATAGGTTTAGAAGTCTTAAAATGTCAGTTTTCATTTCCAAATAAGGTCCTTAAGTCTCATTCCATGGTTGAAAAGTCCCATCATTCATTTAGAAATCATGTTTTAAACTTTTGGAAAAATCCTCTGCAATTAGCCACAAAACCGTAGTTTCGTACTGCGGTCAGTTCAAAAACTCAGTTTTGCGCTACAAAAGCACTGCTACTTTCGTAGCACATATCACCAAAATTGCACTAAGTGTGCTATGAAAGCGCTGATTCGTAGGAATGTCATGTCAAAATCATAAAAATTTCCAGAATCCGTTAGGTTTTCTTACAATGACATCATAGTGAGTCAGTTAGGGGTTATTTCCAAAATGAACCATTCATACTCATCATTGCAATCGTAGAGGTGTCATTTGTGAAAAGAAGTTTCAAATTTGAAAAGGCTAATATGCGTTACCCATTCCAGTTTTCATAACAAACAATGAAACATATCTGTTTCAAGTTTTAAGCTTATGGTCATCTTACACCAAAGCTAATCTCATCTACTATCAAGCGAGGCTGATATTTCTATTTTGAAGGAAGCAAACAGAAATTTCTGAAGGCAATAATGATAGAAGAGAAAAAGAATCATAGGTCAGGGCATTGCTTAAGGTCAGAACCTGAAAGCACAAGAGTTCTAGCTAAAGACAAAACCGTGTTAGATGCTTTCAGAAAGGCAGGATGTTTGAAGTTTTGTGAAAAGCTACAGGGAGGACACAGTCAGGTATAAAAAGAATTTTCTTTGCATTTCAGTGGTTCCAGTACAAAGGTGGGATTGTTGAATTTGTTAGTAACTCCTGAAACTATAGCTCTAGTGACTGAGATACCTAGAGGACAAGAAACATGGTTTAAGGGTTTCAGATTTGACATGGAGGCATGCAAGATGTTTTTAAAGCCAAAATATACAGAGATGGATTTAAATAATGTAATTCCCAGAAACTGCATTAAGTATAGCAATGCTAAACTACTCTTCAAAATATAGAGATATTTCACATGCAAGGTCAGGTACCATAAAGTTTACTCATACCATTTCAAACTTCTATTACACTTCACAGGTATGATATCTCTAGATTTACCATTTTTCATGTATAGAAGTATTGCTAAAATGGCTGGCAAGGTTCAGGTGAAATATGAAGAGTGTGAGACATCTCTGTTTCACCATGGTTTAATCAAACTGTTGGTCTTGAATGAGCTCCAAAAGATTAATAGGGATTGTTCCTCTTTTCTATTTATATTTGGATTTGGAATGGAAGCTCAAACTCCAGTCAATAACCCTAAGGCAAAAGAATTTCCACCAACAGAATCTAGCCAACCTGTAGTTATAAGGTCAAGGAGGTTTGTGAAATTGAAGCCTAGGAAACAAGTAAAAGACAAGGTATAAAGGACGCCAATGATTATTTCAGAAACCCCTCCACTTTTAAAACACGGGTTACAGGAAATTAAAGAAGCTACATAGAAACAGACAAATGGTAAGAAAATTCTATAGAGAGTTACTAGAAGTTAAGCTGCAAAATCAAAAGGGAAAACAGTAGTTTCAGGATCAAGTGACAACCTAGGTTTGAAAGGGAACTTAGATGATATATTGCATGTAATATAAATAGAAGAGTCTCCTATAGTGAAAGCTAACTCCATAGGAGCTGATAAAGGCAAACAGAAAAGGATGAAATCATCAAAGAAGTTGGAGTTTAAAGATGAAGATGCAACATTTGTCTTACAAGCCAGGAAGCCTGCAACTAGACATTCAAAAAGGCTACAAGAGCTTAATGCAGAGGTTGAGAAAAAAAATGAAGAATCTATTGTTTATGTAGACATAATAGATCTTTCTTCACCTGTAGCAGAACATGCTAAGAACAGAGTATCCATAGTACAAGAAGAAATGACCAAGTGTAAAATCTTGGAAGAGGAGTTAAGATCAGCAAATCATGAGATTGTTAAGTTTAAGAAAAGAGCTAGAAAACATGACATTGAGAAAACAGAATTTAATAGGAGAAAAGTTGTTTGGGAACATCAAATGGTCTCCAAATCAGAAATACCAAGCAGTGAAGAACAATTCTTCACATGGACAGTCCCAGCTATAAAGGAGGCAAAGTTTGTGAGAGTCATAAACACTCATTTGAGAGCAAGTAACAGGAGGTTAAGAAGACAAGTTGAAGATTTGGAGATTCAGCTAACAAATCTCAAGAAAAGCCAAAGAAACAGTGAAACAGAGTAATTGAACAGTGCAATAAAATGATCAATTTATAAGTCAGTTTCTCATTAAGGTGAAGACAAATTTTGATGAAGATCATGTTTTTGAGGTTAGGTTACTATGTTTTTGAGATATTAACAACCCTCATAAGGTTTAAGCATCCCCAACTTATAAATTTTGAAGACTGTTTTGAAAATCTTCTTGCATAGCAGTTTCGTAGCGCAGATAGTGAAAATTTGCTAAAGTGGGCTACGAAACTACTGAAGCAGTGTTTTTGCACATTTACATATAAATCTTGGGGAAATTTTGGTTTAAAATTGCTGGTGGAAGTATGGATATAACAGGTGAAGGTTCTATTGAAGAAAGCAGGTGAAAATATGATTGAAAAGAGAAGTTTAATACCGAGCTACAAAAAACGCTACGAAAACAAGCTATTTTCATAGCGCAGGCTTATCTTATACCCTTTTGCATCATTTCAGAGATGTTTTTCTGTACAGATGGTAGATTAAAGGATTCATGGAAATATTTAGCAAATATGACACGTGAAACTGATCCATCAATGATCAAAGTGCTTGAAACTGAGAATGAAAGTTAAGGGCTGAAAGGTAGGAAACATGTTTCCTAATTTCTAGGACAGTTTTGTCATCATCAACAGGATCACCTCAAAGTTGAAGACAACATCAAAATTCGAAGTCATGGGATTGTAGCTGGAAAAGGATGAATTAAATGTTGGAAATACTGAGCGGAGGGGTGGGTGAATTAGTATTCCTTTTAATTAGAGCATTAGTTAATCTTCAATTATTATCAATGTTTGTACAATGATAGCAGCAAACAAGAGGAGCACAAATGCACAAATTTTTTAAGGTGGAAACCCACTCTGGGACAAAAACCACCTAATGCTTTTCTAATAATTCTTTAATATTCAACTCCAATTGAAAATAAAGCTCCAACTTCCTAGAATCTTGAAAATAATTCTTCTCCAGATCCCACTGGATGGACGCTCCAACGCCCAAGATTCTTCAGTAGTCAACTGAACGGATGCCCCAACACCCAATGGGCTACAACTCACCCTAGCACCACCCTACCACCCTATAGAAGAATAAAAGAAGAATGGACTCCTGTACCGGGGAAAATGGTAAACTTTACAATGATATATAATGATGATGAAGAAGAAGATATACTAGATCATAACCCCAACTTTGACACAACCACCTAATGATAATCCTAGACCTCCAACACTGCCTCTTCAACCCTTGGTAGATAGACACTAGTACAATTTGTACAATAATGTATTTGCAATGACTAAGTACAATGATACCTTTACAATGATTGTATGCAGTGCTACCCACTTGAAGACTTCATATGATGAAATTCTTGCTAATGTTATGCACCTTGGTTTATGTTCTTGTCATGCTACCCTCTTCTGCATCTTGATTTGCTTTTCTGCCGTAGAAATCCTGGTCCTTTGCAACCCTTGACAACACATGATCTAGCTTTTTCTTACCTTATAGGAGCTCGATATTGAATCTGGTGTATCTTAGTTATTTTGGATCCTCAATATCTGATTTTTAGTCCTGTATTAGTCCTCTAAGTTGTCTTTCCAATGCCATAGGTTTGACCCAATTTGGATTCTTCAAGAGAGAGTTATACCCAATCTCTCGCAATGCCCTAATTATGGACTGTTTCAGCAGAGCTCACTTGTACGGCATGCCACGTGTCATTTTTCTTCATTTGGCTCTGAAATTGATAGAGTGAAAATTAATGATTATGCACTATATGTGAATTTTTACGGAATTCCAATCGGATACTCAGAGAGAGAGTTATGACGATTTTACCAAAGTCACTTCTTTGAGATTAATTTCAGGAGCCTGCAAAAACCTTGGCTTCCACAGATCATATCTCCAAAAATGTTGCGCAATGTGATTTGAAATTTTTACAAAAGCTTCCTTAGAATTTGGGCTTTGCCTCATAACAATTTCAGCTTCTGAACCTTTGTAGAAACAAAGTTAGAGTGAAAATTCCACAATGACCTGTTTCAGATGGCCAAATCCCTTGCATAAGGAGGAAATGAGGATCACAATTTATATAAGTGCTTAAGTTGAGAGGGGCTTAAACAACTGAACGTGGGAGGCATTTTAGGAGCTTAAAAAATATTAATTATGACTTTTCAATGACCCATCCCCCAACCCCATGGGGTTTTAGCCCACTAACTGGGGGTACAAACTTCAAACATGAATGTCTCTCAAACCGTGAAGAATTACATGGCGTGCCATATATCAACGGAAACATCTAGACAAGTAGAAACCATCAAAAGCATTATTGACCCAGAATATATTAATTTGGTAGGTCAAAATTCCTATGCAATATTGGTTTAGCCCCTAGTGATGCTTGGGTTGACATCAATGACAACCGCTGATCAACAATCTCCTCCTTTGGCATTGATGGCAACACAAGTACTCCCCCTGCGATCATGACACCTCTTCCTACAACATTCTCTGCCCCTTTGACATCAATGGCAAAGGGTAACCAAGAGGAAACACAACCATCCTGCGGACTTGTACACACTTCCACTAGCGCTGACACACAACCGTCCTGCAGACCTGTACACACTTCCACTCCCCCTTTATATTCTGAAAAAGGAAATCTAATGAGAACTTGGGAGAATCCCAAGCTTCTGGCGAAGATATTCGAATGCTGGTGAATATTTAATATGTGATTATTTTGGTGCTACTTGGAATCTTACTACTTGTCCAACTGCTTGCATAACATCTGGTTGGGAGGCTGTTACATATAGAATACTACTAATCATAGATCTATACAACCTCTGATCCACATCCTTAGATGAGTCGTCTATGCTCAATTTGCAACCTGTTACCATCGGAGTAAGGACGGGTTTGCAATCTTCGATTTTGAATTTCTTGAGCATTTCCTTGATGCACTTGGATTGAAATATAAATATTCCTTTCTCTTGTTGAGATATTTTAAGCCCTAAGAAGTATGTCAGCTCACCAAGTAAAGACATCTCAAAATCACTTTGCACCTTTGTAGCAAACTTCTTACTTAGTCGATCATTATTGCGACCAATTATTGTATCATCCTCTTTAGCTATTAGACATGATTTAGTTGCTTCATCTAGAACATATATGTCGTTTGGAGCTCGACTTGCTATAGCCACAATTTCACCATACACACCTTTCCGGATTTCACATTTCGTGGAGTTGAATAGTATCGTTTGTCCTTGATCACACATTTGTCCAACATTGAGCAGATTGTGATTCATGTTATCAACCAACAAAACATTCTTGGCTAGAGCATATTTGCTTCCTAGAGTGACAGTACCTGATCCTATAACATTTGAAGATCCATCATTTCCAAAGGACACGGTTCCATCCTTCTCTTTCAAAGATACAAATTTATTTATATCTCCAGTCATATGCATTGAGAAACTGCTATCAACATACCACACATCTTTGTTGTTTTGAGCCTTAAGAGAAAGAGTGCAATTATCAGTCTTCTTCTTCTTCCATGTTCGTTTGTTCTGTGACTTCGAAGATTCTTTTGGAGGATTTTCAAGTTTGCATTCTCTGGCTATGTGTCCAAGGTTTCGACATTTGTAACATTCAATATTATTCTTAAATGTTCAAATCTATTGATGTTTCATTGAGCCCTGGGAGGTTCATATTTGACAGATCTCCTGGAATTGTATTCGTTCCTGGGGTACGTGCGACATTCTACAGCTTTATGACCAAAATTTCCACATGAATAACAATAGCCATTAAAAATATGTTGGTACTTGGATGGAAATATTCGTCGAGGAATTGTCTTCCAAGGTTTTTCTTGCGAATCTTGTCCAATGAAGTCTAGATGCATGTCAAATCTCATAGGTTCATTATATTTTGTTGTAGAAGGTCCTGCTTCTTCTTCTTTGTAACTGATGCCAGTTTTGTCATTGTAAGATTGTTGATTGTTGATGAGTTATTCCAATGCCCTTGAGATATTGGCATAGTTTTGGATAGTTTTTCCTTTATTCACTTCCTTACGCAGCAAGACTACTTCGGCTTCTAATTCTTCCTTTTCTTGGTTTCTTTCTTCCAACTTCTTTTGAAGTGACTCTTCAATGCATTTGTGTTCTTCAACTTCAATTTTGAGACCTTGAACTTGTTCTTCAAGAGTAATGGAACAAATATTCTCTGCCTTGAGCTCTTTTATATAAGTTTGATTGCTTCCTCATAAAATTCTTCTATGGTCCATCCTTCTTCTTCGTTGCTTGATACCTCTTGCTTATTGTACTTGGGTTTATTGTGCTTGTGCATAAACAATAGTCTCTCATTGGCTTCTTCTTCACTTTGTCATTGTCTTCATCGGATGATGAGAGCTATCTTCTTTAGAGAGAAAGTTCCTTTTGGATCCTTGCTTGTTGAATTTCTTAAAGCCTTTCTTTCCCTTTGAGTTTCCATTACTTCTGTTTGGACATTTTTTTGCAAAAAGCCCAACCTCATTACATCTGAAACATATCAATGGAAGTTTACCTTTGAATTGTCCCTTACCAATTTTTAGTTCTCTTGTGAAGTAAGCATATTCTTCATTTGAAAGACCTTCTTCATCATCTCCCCTTTCTTCACACTTGCAGGTGCATGTCTTTTCAATTGAAGGTTGTTTATCCTTATTGGTTTTCTTAGATGCAACGAATGCAGTTTCTAGATACGAAGTACCCTCTTCTTCATCAAGTATCATTTCATATGCTATGATAATTCCATGTAATTCCTCTTTGCTTAGTTTGTCCATATTTTCACTATATTCTAAGACCGATACCTTTGGGTTGAATCTTCCTGGTAACGTTCTAAGAATCTTTTGTATAATAGTCTTCTCATCAACTGGCTCTCCCAATCCTTCCAGAGTATTGGTTATTTCATCAACGTATTGGAAGTATGTAGCAATGCTGCAATCTTCTTTCATTCTGAGTTACTCAAATTTTGCTCTATAGATTTGAAGCTTTGCTTCTTTGACATCTGAGTCACCTGCATATATATTCTCAAGCTTGTCCCATACATTTTTGGCAGTTTTACAACTCAACACCTTATGATAAGCGATTCAATAAGTCCTTTGATAATAATATTATTTGGTTTTGCATCTGTTGCAAATTCTTCTTACCTTGTTGATGTAAATCCATTTTGAATAGTGTCCCATACTTCGTAACCTTGTGCAGAGAGATAGATCCATTCTTCCTTTCCCGAGTGCATAATTATTTTAATTGAATAGGGTAAACCATTCTTGGTATGCTCGATGACCTCCTTCCGGTTGATTAAATTTCTATTGAAGGAACCAAGGCTGCGATACCAATTGTTGAAATCTTGAGAGGATAGATAGGTACTCCTTTAAATTAGAGCATGAGTTAATCTTCAATTATTGTCAGTGTTTGTGCAATGATAGCAGCAAACAAGAGGAACAAAAATGCACACAGTTTTTAATGTGGAAACCCACTCCGGGACAAAAACCACCTAATGCTTTTTTAATAATTCTTTAATATTCAACTCCAATTGAAAATAAATTTCCAACTTCCTAGAATATAGAAAATAATTCTTCTCCATCTCCCACTGGATGGATGCTCCAACGCCCAAGATTCTTTAGTAGTCAACTAAATGGATGCCCCAACACCCAATGAGCTACAACTCACCCTAGCACCACCCTACCACCCTTTAGAAGGATAAAAGAAGAATGGACTCCTATACCGGGGAAAATGGTCCACTTTACAATGATATAGAATGATGCAGAAGAAGAATATATACTAGATCATAACCCCAACTTTGATAGAACCACCTAATGATGATCCTAGAACTCCCAACACTGCCTCTTCAACCCTTAGCAGATAGACACTAGTACAATTTCTACAATAATGTATTTACAATGACTAAGTACAATGATACCTTTACAATGATTGTATGTAGTGTTGCCCACTTGAAGACTTCATATGATCAACATATTGATGTTGTTATGCACCTTGGTTGCTGCTCTTGTCATGCTACCCTCTGCTTCACCTTGCTTCGCTTTTCTGTCATAGAAAGCACGGTCCTTTTCAACCCTTGACAACACATGATCTAGCTTTTTCTTGCCTTCTAGGAGCTCGATATTGAATCTGGTGTATCTCTATTATTTTAGATCCTCGGTATCTGATTTTTCGGTCTTTTATGTTTCGGTCTTTTATTATTCCTTTGAGTCATATTTCCAATGCCATAGAGTCGACCCAATTTGGATTCTTCAAAGAGAGC